>WOXC01012319.1:0-388333 GCA_011680675.1 Gymnobelideus leadbeateri
GAAGCCAAAGCATTTGATATGTAATGCCTCCATTTAAGACAACTAGCTAAGAGAAAGCTGTAGAGAGCAATCTGTAGCAGGGAGGTCAACAAGCAGGTTATTGTAATAGACCAGGTGTGAGTTAATCTGGATCTGTACCAGACAGGGTCAGAGGAAAGAACCAGTCTAAGCTCCCCACTCAGCTCAAATATACAGACAGAAGAGAGAACCAAAAACCCAAATTCTGTGTACACAATTTATTTAAATTAATGAAAATACAAGTTAAGCGAACTGGTAATAAAGATACAAAGGTGTACATTCATAATGGATCCCGTTTTGGGGGTCTGTAGTTTCACTCAACTTGTGTGGTTCTTCAAAAAAATCCAGTTTAAAAACAATAGTAAAAAAATAAAAGATTAGCAACTCTGCCTCACAAGCCACTCCTTTGTATGCCTATATTTGTCTGTGCCAAGTGAGGCATTTACTGAGTACTTCTTAAAGGTTCACATAACCTACTGTCTCCAACTTCTGAAATATAATGCCAAAATAAAGCAGTGATAGTTGTCAAAGGAACAGATGTTGCTGTTTTCTCTCCAAGAGCTTTATGTGAAGCAGCCCACTACCACCTGGCTATTTACCACTGCACTAGAGTGCAGCCACTGTGTATTAACGTTTGCAACACTTGAGAAATCAGGGGAAAGAAGAGTCATGCCGTGATGGATATTTTTAATTAAAACATTCAATTTCCACTAATGGGTAACTTATCTCTTTCAATTTCAAGAAGCTTTATTCTTACTCAGTGCTTGAAAGCTTCAGCAAAGTATTCTACTGTCATACACAGAGGGGCATCGGGAGCTGTTTTCACAAGACAGCACGGATTTAAGTAGCAATAGGCAACTACTGCAACAGTGGGTGGTTCTCATGCTGGTTTTATTTGGCCAAGGTGACTAATTTCTACCCAAAGGGAAGCAGCTTCTCTTAACACATTATCTCCTACATTAACATGTAAAGGAGGCAGCCTTGGGGGCCAAGAAATAATGCCTCTGCCTTCTTCCTTGTCCAAGTCAGAAACAAAAGCTAAAATTTTCAGTGATTTCCACTACATTCCCTGAACGTAAAGAATGTGATTTTCCATTCTTGATATTATAACGAATTTTCTCCATTGCTTATTCACATTACAAGAACACTTACAAAGCAAGTATTCTTGGGAACTTTCTGTACATAAGGTTTTTTGGTCTTAATACACTAAGTTATCATGATGGTAAATTAAAAATCACAAAACAACATTTTGCTGAAATACATGTGGCTAGACAAGTGGCATTGTTGAATTTAAGATGTCTATAAAATATCCAGCTTAACATGTCCAATAGGTAAAATGTGAGAATTGAAGTCAGGAGAGAGATTAAGGCTAGACAAGCAAATCTGAGAATCATCAGCATACAGACTATAACTGAATCTACAGAAGCTGATGAGGTCACCAAGCAGAAAGAGAAGAGAAGGCCCAGGAGGAAGCACTGGGAGCCAAGCAAGTGAAGTGGGCATGACCTGGGTGAAGATCCAGCACATGAGAGCAGGTAGAAAGGAGGAGAACCAGGAAAGAGTTAGGTCATCCAAGGAAGAGAGAAGAGATCACAGTAATACCAATATTATGACAATAAGCAATCAACTGTGAAAGACTTACTCTAATCAATACAGTGATTCAAAGCAACTCCAAAGGACTCATGATGAAAACAGCTATCTGTCTCCAGAAAGAGAAAGCTGATATACTGAGCGCAGACTGAAGCATACTCTTTACACTCTTTTCACTTTCTTCATTTTCCTTGCCTTTTTTTTGGGGGGGGGGCAGAGGGGGCAACACAATTAATATGGAAATACCTTTTGCATGACTTCACATGTATAAAGGGTATCCTACTGCTTGCCTTCTCAATGATTGGGAGAGGGGTGAGAGGGAGAGAATCTGGAACCGAAATTTCTCAAATGAATGTTAAATCCTTTAAAAAAAAAAAAGGTGAAGGTGATAAACAGCATCAAAAGCTACAGAGAGGTAAAAAAAGGATGGCAATCAAGAGATCTTCAGTGACTTTTGGAGAGAGCAGTTTCATTTGAATGAAGAGGTCAAATGCTAGAAGAATGTGAGTAAAAGGAAGTGGAAGCACTGACTGCAGAGGAGAGATATGGGACAGTAACTAGCAGGGACAGATGGATCAAGTGAGTACTTTTTGAGGAAGAGGGAGACATGGGTATAAGTGTAGGTAATAAGGAAGTAGCCTATCAATAAACAGGGAAACATTAAACATAAGCAATAGAGTGGAAAATAATAGAGGGGACAATCTATTAGGCAAGACAGGATGTAATGGGATCAGAAGAGTTGAACTTGGCAAGGAGAAGGGCCACCTCTTCATATGAGAGAGAGGTAAAGGAAGAGGCAGTGGCAGAAGGCACCTGAGGTAAGGAAGAGGTAAAAAGGTTAAAAAAAAAAAGGCCTCAACTTTTTCAGTAAAATATGAAGCAAGGTTATCAGCTAGGGAGGCAAAGAGAGGGAGAATCACAGGATGTTTAAGGAGGGATGAAAAGATTTGGAAAAGTAGTTGTAGTGAGTGGGAAAGTTAGTCAATTAGGGAGGTATAAAAAGTGCTTGCCTTCTCAATGAGTGGGATTTACTGCCTTTGGTGCAATACCCAGTTGAAATTATGCTGGAAACAGAAATAAAAGCAAAAACAAAGGTCTTTCCCATCCTCAAGAAGCTTACATTCTGTTGAGGGAAGACAATGCATGAAAAGGAGTTGAAAAGGGGTGGAAGGAAGACAGAACTGAAGGATGGTTGGCTTAGGTACTTTTTCAAAATCGGAATTTCCAGGAGGAACTCATTGATAAGAGGGGGCCAGAGGCGGAAGGATCTTCCAGGGTGAAAAGGCAACTGAGATCTAGTGACTTTGTTTTCAATTTTTAGCATTTCATTTACTATCTGTGACTTGGACTAGTGAAGGCCAACTTCTCTACAACCCATAGGAAATAGCATGCCTTATCCTTCTGATTTCCCTAACCCCACTAAAGAAATCTTCAAACATCACTTTAGTTGTGTCTCATAGTTTCAATCTAAGGACATACTTAGTTTAAACTTATCTTGAGTTTGAAAAACTCCCACTTGACCCTTCTACTACCTCCAATCATTGTTCTTTTACAGATTCCTTGAAAATGTCTACAGTCGATATGATGATATACTTAGAGAATCCTAGAGAATCAAGTAAAAAACTACTTGAGACAATAAATAAATTTGGCAACGTTGCAGGATACAAAATAAACCCACATAAATCCTCAGCATTCCTGTGTATTTCTATGAAATTCAATAGCAAGAGATAGAAAGAGAAACCCCATTTAAAGTTACTGTAGACATTATAAAATATTTGGGAACCTACCTGCCAAAACAAACCCAGAACCTATATGATCACAACTACAAAACACTTCTCATACAAATAAAATCAGATCTAACTAATTTGAAAAATATCAATTGCTCGTGGTTGGGTCGAGCTAACATAATAAAAATGACAATTTTACCTAAACTAAATTATATATTTAGTGCCATACCAATCAATTTACCAAAAAACTACTTTATAAAGCTAGAAGAAAATTTAACAAAATTCATTTGAAAGACCAAACGGTCCAGAATTTCAAGGGAATTAATGAAAAGAAATGCTAGGGAAGGTGGCCTAGCCATACCAGATTTTAATCTGTATTATAAAGCAGCAGTCATCAAAACTACTTGGCACTGGCTGAGGAATAGAGTAGTGGATCAATGGAATAGATTGGGTACACAAGACTCAGTAATCAATGATATATATTATATCAAATAATCTATTATTTGATAAATCCAAAGACCCCAGTTTTTGGCATAAGAATGCACTATTTGACAAACTGCTAGGAAAACTGGAATCTAGTATGGCAGAAACTGGGCATAGACCATTATCTAACACCATATACCAAAATAAAGTCTAAATGGGTACATGATCTAGGTATGAAGGTTGATACTGTAAGCAATCTCAGAAAGCAAGGAATAGTTTACCTGTCAGATTTGTGGAGAAGGAAAGACTTTAGGACCAAACAAGAATTAGAGAGCCATTATAAAATGCAAAATGGATAATTTTGATTACATTAAATTGAAAAGCTTCTGTACAAACAAAGCCAATGTAACCAAGATCAAGAGGGAGGTGGGAAATTGGGAAAGAATTTTTACAACCTATGTCTCTGATAAAGGACTCATTTCTAAAATATACAGAGAATTGAGTCAAATCTATAAGAATACAAGTCATTCCCCAATTGATAAATGGTCAAAGGATATGAACCAGCAGTTTTCAGAGGAAGAAATTAAAGATATCTATAAGCATATGAAGAAATGCTCTAAATCACTATTGATTAGAGAAATGCAAATCAAAACAACTCTGAGGTACCACATCTCACCAGTCAGATTGGCTAAAATAACAAAACAGGAAAATGACAAATGCTGGAGAGGATGTGGGCAAATTGGAAAACTAATGCATTGCTGGTGGAGTTGTGAACTGATCCAACCTTTCTGGAGAGCAATATGGAACTATGCCCAAAGGGCTATAAATAATTTCATACCCTTTGACCCAGCAATACCATTTCTAGGGTTATATCCCAAAGAGATAGTAGAAGTGTGAGGAAGACCCATATGTACAAAAATATTTATAGCAGCTCTTTTTGTGGTGGCAAAGAATTGGAAATCAAGGGGATACCCATCAATTGGGGAATGGCTAAACAAGTTGTGGTATATGCATGTAATGGAATACTATTGTGCTATAAGAAACGAGGAGCACACAGACTTCATATTTACCTGGAGAGGCTCATATGAACTGACGCTGAGTGAGAGGAGTAGAACCAGGAGAAATTTGTACACAATCACAGACACAACATATGTGTGATGACCAACTCTGAAAGACTGGACTCTTCTCAGCAATGGAGTGATATAAATCAATCTCAAAAGATTCATGATGGAGAGAGATGTCTACATCCAGAGAAAGAACTAGAAAGAACTGAGTTTGAATCCAGATTGAAGCAAACTACCTGATCTTTTTCTTCTTTTTCTTGTTTGGTTTTGTTTCCTCTTTGGCTGGTCCTCTTTATCATTTTTCATTCCATCTGATACAATCCGTCTTTATAACCCGACTAATGTCTAATGTGAAAGTATTTGCAGATCCTATACTTGATTGTATGCCATCATTGGCGGGGGGGCGGGGGGGAGAAAATTTTGAAACTCAAGGAATTGTGGAATTGAATCTTGTAAACTAAAAGGAAACAAACAAATTAATAAAGAACAAAAAAATTTTAAAAAGAGAAAAAAGAAAATGTCTACACTCTCTGCCCCCATTTCCTCACTTCTGGACCCCTTACGGACTTCTGACCTACTCCAGCACCATTAACCTTGTTCTCTCCAAAGTCACCCAAGATCACTGAACAGCCAAATCTGAAAGCTTTTTAATCAGTCCATTCTTATTCAACCAACCAGTCAGAATTTACAAGGCACTAAGTACAAGTGTGCTTTGTACTTAGTGCACTGCGCTAGACGCTGGAAATGCAAAGACACACACACACCCTGATCTCTGCATAGCACTGCCATCTATGAGATTATACTCTCTGAACACTCTTTGGTATCAAATACTTATGATCACCCTCCATTACATTCTTGAATTCTCTTCAGCACCTGACATTTCTGACCACCCTCCTCTTATTTACAATATTTGTATTTACAATATGTTTTCCTTATTTCTCTTTCTGCCTTTGTTGCCATTCCTTAATCTCCCATTCAGAATCATCATTGACTTCAGGCCTTCTATCTCCTGCTGTGCCAGACCTTTGAGAGTAGAAGAATGGCATTTCCCACTCAACAAAGAACATTCTCACACTGATCAATCATACCCTTCACTTCCCAATCATCATCCAAACCCCATTCCTCATTCCCATACCCTTTAATTATCCTACTCCAAAATGTAATCCACACTCCATCCAGTCCTTCCAAGATGCCCTCTGGATTACCTGGCCCATAGGCAATAAACTTCCCTTTACCTTAAATGTATTCTTGTCCCATTCCTTCCTTCTATTAGCTCTTAATGAAAACAAGCTTCCCCTTGATGACACAGCCTTCCTGTCCACTCTTTCTAGTATAGGCTGCATCTTCACTCATTCTCCTCAGCTCACTGATTAAGGCCAGGGAATTGCAATACTCCTTGCTCCCCATTGCCACTTTCAGGTTCTCCTCCTTCCCCCTTCACTCAGTAATCTATCTTTGAGATTTACGCTACACATATCAACCACCCAATCAAAACCTCACTCACCTTTCTTCCTCAATGAATCCCTGGCTTATAATTTTTCTTACAAGTTGAAAGGTATACCATAGTTCAAAGATGCTATGGGAACATTACCATAGAGGCCCTTAACATCAACATATTTAAAAGATTTTTAAAATATAAAATTAAAATTAAGATCAATAATTTAAATAGTTTATCTCCAACTACTCAGCAATTTTCCTAGTATATTCTTAAGGCTATGAAGCCTCCAAATGAGAAAACTGGGAAACTTATAAGAGAAAAAGGAAAAGTATTACTGACTAAAATACCTCTACCATTATGCTTCTGAGTAAATAATAACAGTTCAGAAAATATAACTGGACAGGATCTTTACAATTCTTTCCTTCTTTCCCAAGAAAAGGAATCAATTTTGTTTAGTTCTGAGACATCTTCTATATACTCTGTCCATCAAAATTTGAAATAGAACCTGAAATCAATGCCCATTCTTCATTTAACTACTAGCATGCCACTTCCCTAGACTTGTTTCATTTTCTATAAAAATTAGGCCTCTCTTAGCTCGAATTCTTAGGATTTTAAAAATCTTGCCATACCTTGCGATAACTTGACTTAATCTCATTCCTAGATTTCTAAAGCAAGGTTTTAGATTAGTTGCCAAAAGGGGACAAGAGGGGAGTCAAGGAAATGTATCACTAGAAAGGAGATGGGCAAGTCATACATTCCCGACTAAAGGATAAAAGAAAGACATGTCTGTGTATATATACATATGCTGGTGGGTTGTGCTTTGCACCTAAAGAGGGTGAGATTGCCCAGCCTATCCAAGTATCTTGACTTGGTGCTTTGTATATCAGAGGCACTTCATACAGGTTCACTGTATGTAAAAAGTCACTCATCCTCCTTCAAATAATTCAGTTACCTGGGAAGAGAGACTCAAAATCTATAACAATTAAAGTCCTGGTTTTGGCAAGAAAAATAAACATGCTTAAAAACTACTTTCCAGTAGAAAGACCATGATGAGTTGAAGTAGGAGTTACCATAGGACTTTACAACTGAACCAGACGATGAAAACTATGCCAGAACACAAAGACTAATGTCCTCACACAAATTCTTAAACTACAGCTTCTCCACCCCTCCATCTGTCCAGCTGCTTCTGACACAAAGTATGATGTTCAGTGAAAATGTTGTTTCAAATATACAAATGAGAAATGGAGTTATGCTCATAAGATCAGAGATTTAGAGTTGGAAAGAACCTTAGAAGTCTCTTAAGTCCAACTGCCCCAAATATTTTAAAGGTGTGAAAACTGAGGATCTGAGAAATTAGGTAACTTTCTCAAAATGGTATATATTACATTTTACAACTCTAAATTGATGCATGCTGAGTAGGGTGAGATGCACTTAAGACTATGAAAAGAGTTTTGAATATAGAATACTTAAGCAATCCCCACTAATGCTGCTTTCTATAAGGACTTTGCTCTCTATGTATTAATATTAATGTGATTTGAGGAGTATACAGATACATGAAAACCTAATCCACACACAATGAAACAGGATGATGGGGTGAGGTTATAACACTATCAACAACTCATATCATAACAGTATCTTAATGCTTTGAAAGTCCATTCCTCATCATTGCCCTCATTTCACAGATGAAGCTGAAGCTCAGCAGATAAAGTGACTTACCATGGATCAAAGCAATATTAAGGGACGGAGATACAATTTAAAGCCTCTTCTGGTTCCAAACCCATTCCTTTTTCTACTATACCAATGTTAGTACTCATGGAGTATATACAAGCTAAGTAAATTACACCAAGATACAATCTATCTTCAAGAGGAAGATAGTGTTTTCACCCTGACTTCAGATAAACAGCTTTTTCCTTCCAACTATTCTACTTCTATTTATGAAGACAAACTTTCAACCATGGCCCCAAGAAGCTGTAGCATACACAGCAGCTATATCCCAGTAAAACGGTCTCAGCAGACAGGCTGAACCAGGCTGAGGGTAACCAACAGGCCTCAAACCTGTCATGTCAGTGAGTTAGAGCAATGTCTACTCCAAGCACATGAAGATTTTCCCCAAGAGAATAGGTGGATAAAGAACAACAAGAACCAAGGGCCATAAAGTCAACTGAAGCAGGAGCTATGGAGTGCTTTACTTAAAAATTTAGAGCATGGTCAGGCATCAAAAATGTCAAGGTCACCCACTGCATCTTTAGTCATAGCCAGTTATCTTGAATTTTGTCCTGCCACTGGACTTCAATTACTCAGGAAGACAAAGTGAGGCTGATGAATTTGTGCACCTTGTAAGTCCTTTGCCTCACTAAAATTCAATTCATGCACACCCCTATGAGGAGGAAAGACAATAACAACAGCAGCAAGACAGACAGACAAAATATGTGTGCCAGTATCAGTGTGCAGTCTTCAAAGCACTGCACAAAATAAAAATCTAAACTAGGACTAAGACCATCCCATACAGCTTGGCTTCAATGCAAGGCACACTAAGTAGTAGTAGTAGCAGCATGGAGAGCTTGAAGAGGGAAAAGACTTAAGGAAGAGAAATCAATCAGGAAATTATTGAAACAGTTTAGAAGTGATAAAGATGAGTGGAGAAAAGGAAAAGGATGGAAAAGACAATCATGGAGCCACAATGCCAAGATATAGCACTGACAAGTATGGAGTGAATAAAAGTGATGAATCAAAAGTTCTGAAATTATAAATGAGCCAGAAACAATAAAAATATAAAATATGGCTATAATCTTCTCTTTTGCTCTCCCTGTATTTAATCAATCAATATAAAATGCTGCTCAATTTAAATGTTCCGATTTTGGTAGCAACTTGTAAGTAAAAATTCCACACATCTAAGGCCTTTTTATTTCAATCAAGTTTCATGACTCACTAACTACCAACGCTATGAGTTAATTCAATATTCAAAGCACAATTCTGACTTTTCATGATAAAAAAAATTTCTCTAAATAAATAATAGATCAAAGTAATGACACACTTATGGTGCACATATCCTGTACAGTCAATGAAGCAGGGATACGAATGCTACAGACATTCAGTCTTTTGGGCAAAGAGGAAATTACAAAGAAATAAGGAAAGAAAAAGGCTTAGAAAAATTGGGAATCTGAAGAGGGCATTGTCTTGATCTTGACACAATAAAACTAATAACAACACAAGGACAAAAGCACATTAACAACGTCCATGCTGAACTGGACTTGGAGAGGAGGTTTCCATATTTTTCACACGAGATTATTTTTCCCTTTGAAGAAACCCCAAATTTCTATCATGCAGCATATTATATCATTCTGCCCTCTCCAGAGGCAGTAAAATTTCCATGGTATTTCCTCTACCAAGGAATTAAGTTCAAATTTTCATGTAGTTACATTTCTAGCTCCTGAGAATTCAGACTTAGAAGCTCAAAGAAAAATCTGGCAGCTCACTGATCTCCTTCCCAGCCCCCAAGGGCTTGGCAGTTTTTCTCTCTGCTAAGTAGCATCTCAAATGAATGGAAAATACATTTCACTGAGTTAGACAGTTGAGGTTCCTAAAGAGCATGGTGGCACATTTAATAGCGTGGGACTCAGAGTCAAGAAGATATGAGTTCAAGTTCAGCCTTATCTGTTAGTTGTGGGACCATGGGTAAGTCACATAATATCTTTCAAACTCAGTTTCTTCATCTGTAAAATGGAGATAATAAAACCTACTTCACAGGATTGTTGTAAGGACCAGATGAGAGAACACATATAAAATGCTACACAGATCTTGTGTATAGTGATAGAGATGAACACGCGCGTGCGCGCACACACACACGCACACACACGCACACACACACACATAATATATGCTGGCTGTTATTATTTATTCCCTCCCTTACAAAAATAACTTAAGGAACATCATTCAGGAAAAAAGAGCATGAAAAGGTGTGAGATCTCCTCATCTTGGAGGATCTGGTAATACTGTCTATTCCAGTTCTATAGCTACAAACATTTCTTCCACTGATTTCCTAGGAACAGCTATAATGTAGCTCCATACCTCCAGCTGCTACATTAACCTTCATTCTCCTGGGGTATATATATGCATTAAACAAAATATTCTTTGTGATGAAAGTAATACATAACTACTCTCTCACATTAAGAGAAAGGAGAAAATGAATGCCTTAAGGCCTGGGTCAAGTCTTGTTAAAATCAGTTGGGAATGTGTGTAAGAGTAGATATGTTCAAGGGTTTGGTGTCAGCATGGAATAGAGTAGGCTAGCAAGTTCTAAAGGACTAGTAAAAAAAATGTCTGTGGCTTTTCCATTTGAGAAAGCAGAAACTTAAGATCTAATCTCCTTCTTAACAAGAGGTCTTCTGATTGCCCTATCCATTATCTCCTAATGATATATGTGAGGTGTTGTGAGTATCATTAGAGATGCATATAATATCATCAACTATTTACATAGCATCTTTTCCCCAGTGAACTCCAAGCACTGTACAGATAATGCCCAGTTATTCCCTACCACATGTTAACAAGAGGTAGGTATTGTGGCTGCCATTTTATAGATGAAGACTCAAAAGCAAAAAGAGGTTAATCAGTTTTCATAGTCACAAAAGGTAGAGTCCAAATGAAAACACCAGATTCCCTATCAGTTAAACACTCCAAACAAGAACACTAGTGGCCCGGAGTATGATACACTTCAGATCAAAGTGATTAGAATTTCCAGTTCTAATTTTTTACCTTTACAACTTAATCAGCAACATCCTTCAGTATCACAGGAGGACACTGCTTTTCACCATCAAACAAATGTCTAGATTCAATAATCTAGCAGTTAGAAGGAAACATAGATGTACTCTTCCATACAGCCAGGAATCCTCTCCACGGCATCCCCTCTAAATGATTATCCAGCTGCTACTTGAATTCAATTCCAATGATTAAAAGCTCACTATTTTGGAGGCTGGCAGTTGTATTATTCGAGGAATCTTACTTTAACAGATGGTTCTTCCTTACATAAGCCAGAATTTAGGTGATTCCATTATCAAATGTTTTGCTCATTCTTTATTTGTAAAATTATGTGGGATAAGACATCCTTCTCCCTTCAGGGACTACTCCACCTACCCCAACCCTACCCAGGTCTAAAGCTATGCTTCAATAGAAGATATACTATATGTCAGTAGTAGCACTTCTTAGATCTACCACGCTAGAAACAAGATTAGTTTAATGAGATTCATTCTTAGTAAACCTATACTGGATCCTTGTTATGAATATGGCTTTCTAAAGATTCACAAATCATTCGTTTTGGTAATTTCCTCTACACTTCTAAAATATGAAAGGAGCAATAGAATTAGCTGTACCTAGTTTTCCATCCTTAGAATTACTGTGTCTTAAAATTACAAAGATTTAGAATCACAACCCAAGACTGAGGAAGAAATTTAAAAGGTTATCTACTCAAACCTTCCACCAATGCAGGAATCCCACCTATATCATTCCTAGTAAATGATTATCCAGAAATAATCTTCTTTTCCACAGTTCATTTATACCCTCCAAAATGAGAAACAAAACTTACTCATGAATAGAACTTATGCAAATAGCAACAGAATAGAGCTAGAATAGATCCAGAAGCTCAGATTTTTCTGGAGTATAATTCTACAAAGGTTGTATATTCTATACTTACATCACTAATTTGCATTCCAGTTGACTTTCAATAGCTTTTGATGATGTTCTCTATCTGAACAAGGCTGATAACCAAGTTTCTATAGATTATACCATATCTAAAATTATGTAAACACTAACACTTGGAGAATCATGGACTTTTGAGTATGAAGGGATTGCCAGAGGCTAGTTCATCTTCTACCTAAAGTAGGAATTCTGTTTGCAACAGCCTTGGCAAATGTTACTCTACATTTGTTTAAAGACTTCTATTAGGAGAAAACTCACTTTTCTGAAAAAAAAAATCACTCTACAAGCCACCATTAGAATGAGGAATGTCTGGTATGGGAAGTCCTTCCACCAAAGCAGAGCAGCAATTCATCCAAAACTTAAAATTCTGGGAGGGTTCTCTGGAATACTAGGAGTTCTTGCCATTTTTATGTCAAATCTTCCTTCCTCTGTATATCAAATGTTGGCCTTGAAACTCAGATCTTCCTGACTCCAAGGTTGCCTGAGAATCATTGCCCAATAATCAAAGATCAAAGATTGTTTTCACAATACTTTTTGTAATATTTATTAACTATTCAAAAAGGGCTTACTAAGTCAATAGAAAGATTGTCCTCCTCCACTAAGGAAGGCAGAGGCAGAACAGGTTCCTTCCTGAGTCCAGGAAGAGTCAAAAGAAAAGGAAGCTTAGAGAAGCAAAGAGGACAACAGGCACAAGGACAGACTGGAAAAATGTCAAGAAGACAATAAATGAAAGCTAGAAGGAGTCTTGAGTCAAATGAGGAGCAGCCCAGAGTTGTAGTAGAATGCATTTTCTTCAATAGATTCATGATCTCATCTATATAGGTACAACCTTTCAACCATGAAGGTTAATATCCATCCAGGCCTGACAAACCTACATAACTTTCATCATTATCCTCTGTAGCAGCAAGCACCCCAACATCCCCAAGGTGGCTGCCAACACAGATTCTTAGATCTGCTTTTCAAAAGGAAAGCAACTCAAATTCGATTAACAAGCTTACTTTAATCAATCAAACATATATTACCTAGCTGGGGAGGCTAGGTGGCGCAGTGAGTAGAGCGGCCAGCCCTGGAGTCAGAAAGACCTGAGTTCGGATCCTGCCTCAGACACTTAACTCACACACAAACAAAAACCTAGCCGTGTGACCTTGGGCAAGTTACTTAACCCCAATTGCCCTCCAAAAAGCAAAAAAAACCAAACAAACATATATTATCTAGTTCAGAGGGAAAAGGTCAGCACCCCAAACTTCAGAGTATAAAGACAGATCAAACAGACAGGCTTCCAAACTGTCCAACCATCAATATCAAAATCACAGTTACCAGAGAGGGAAGCATCAACACCTGGGTTTTCAAAGCTGGGGGGCTTTCAACAGCTGCCCAGAGTCTCATCTGGTCAAATTACACAACCCTTCTCAAAGTGAGCCCCCAAAGCAAAGACTCCCATCAGGGCTTATATAGCCTTCTTCTGCCTCAGAGAATGTAACCACCCTCTTGACCCACTGCCCAATCACACAGCATCAAGGTGTGGTCATTCCTGAAAACCAAGCCTCCTACCACAGGTTCCAAGACCACATTCAGCCTCTTAGGGGGCAGAGTATATTTGCAAATTAAAGAAGGTTCTTTGGGTCACTTTAGCCAATCAAAGGGCCTAGGGGCAGGGAAGATCTTCAAATCTGCATTTCCATTACATCCTCCCATAAATCTATAGGAAAGAATCCCCATTCAACCTCCCTTTGATGGGTGAGGTTTTCGAAAGTCAGTGGGCTTCTCTGAATAATTGGCAAAATTTAACTGTCTAATAAGACAGAAACAAATCACCTAAAAAGAGACAGAAAGATAAGAATAACACCATGAAGTTAGTAATACGTTCTTAAGAAACCAAAGCTGAAAATGTCGCTGTGGCAAAAAAATAAATAACCTGTAAAGTTATTTATATGTCAAGGTCACCCACTGCATCCTTAGTCATAGCCAGTTATCTTGAATTTTGTCCTGCCACTGGACTTCAGGCTGATGAATTTTTGCACCTTTGTAAGTCCTTTGCCTCACTAAAATTCAATTCATGCACACCCCTATGAAAAGGAAAGACATATAACCAGAAGTTTCAAATGTAATTTCCCAAAAGCAAAATCATATAATGAATGAGAACCCCAAGAACATTATTCTAATTTGCAAAACAGATTCAGTAGGAAAAAAAAAACAGAAACACCTAAAAAGATAATTAGAACATATCATGATTTGAAAGAAGTTAATAAATTGTGTACCAAAGAAATGGAAATACTAAATCAATAAACAGAAATGCAAATCTATGGCCCTCAAAAGAATCAGTCTGGGTTAATTATAATCAGACACTAGAAAAAAAAAAGAAATTAATGGTTGCTTAAACTGGCACAGAATAATCTTGAAGCAGAATTGTAATACAGTGAGAAATGGATAGATGTCCTTAAAAGTAAAAAAAATGCAAAAGTGCAATTAAGAATATACAACTGGAATTAACTGATTTAGAGCCCAAGTCAGTGGCTTTGATTTTTTTTCCATCAATCACAGGAAGATAAAACCAGTGACTTACTTAAACAGGGACCAAACAAGGTCCTCATTTTTTTTTTTTTTGGTGCCAGTTATAGAAGTCTCAGGCAGGAACCAACTGAAAAGCAACCAGGAGGAGAAAAAAGGTTGTAGACAGGTTGCAATATAAGTTTAATAAATTTTTAGACCACACTGAGATGAAAACGACAAGATAAAAGAGATTGCAATGCCAATAGAGAGAACTCTATTTGGAGAAATGGCTGTTATAAATGTAGGATGTCTGATTACAATGGGAAAACAAAGACCACTATCAAAAAGCTCACACTTAAGGAATCCATAGAGAACTTTAGAGCCAAATGGGCATGAAGAAAATCTAGGACATATCAGAATGGAATAGTTCAACAAAAAAAAGGAATTTGTCACAGGAACTCTATCTTTTAGAAACTGACTGGGACAAAAGAATGTCTCTGAAGTGAAATCCTCCCTCCTGCCACCGCACCATTCCCCAAGAACAGGGGTTGGATTTGAGATTTCTAATGATTTTCAAGCTTAATTCGAATTCACAGATGCTGAAACCATACAGCAACAGTTAAAACTGAGTAGTTTAAAATTTGGATTTAAATACAATGGGATAAACTAATTTGGGACAATTATTTATGGCATAGTTGATCTATATTCTGGACAATGGTATCACGCCTTGCTAACTATGAGATTAAAAATTTAAAAACTCTATGCTAGTTTCTGAAGCCATCAGCATGGAATAATATCAAAAATGGGAACTTACTAAGGCTAGCTAGAATCCCTGGCTTTATTTCAAGGCTTAGTTTAGGTATCATATTTTATCTGAAGATTTCCTGATTCCCCAGTTATTAGTACTTCTCCCTCCTGCAAATTATTTAACTGGATATATTTTGAATATACTTTTAAGTATATGTTTACTCTCAAGTAAAATGTAATATCCTTGGTGGTGTGCAACAAGTGCTTGAAATTAAATTTAATTAATTAAATTGAAGAATAATAAAATGTTCATACTTGGTGTTCATTCCTGGACATTTTGCCACATTCAAGAGACTGTGTGCTTCTTTAGGGAAGAATGCTGGGTTTGTAATCAAGAGACTTGACATACTTTGGTCATATGACCATGGGTAAGTCACTTAACCTCTCTGGGTTTCACATTTCTCATCTTAAAAATGGGAATGGGGGCGGAGCCAAGATGGCAAAGTAGAAACAGCACGTCCAAGGCTCTCTCCCTCCAGATCACCTCCAGACTATGTAAAAGGGGACTCTGAACAACTTCTGGAGCCCCAGCACCCACAGAACGACACAGAGAAGCTAACCTCCCGCTAATGACAGCCCAGCAGCCCTGCAGGAAGGACCAGTGCAGCGCTCTGGGAGCCTGCAGCGCAGCGCAGGAGCCGAGCCCAGGTCCATGTGAGCCTTGGTTTTAGCCTCAGGGCAGCCAGGCCAGCAGCCGGCTGGAGGGACCCCAGAATGCCAGCAGCTGTGGTGATTCCAGAATTGTCAACACAGACATGTCTAGGACAAAGTGAGAGGTTAGTGCCCTATGGACTTTGGGACCAGTATTTGGGGAATGCATTGGCTTCCTCCCCTGGGGGCTAGAAGCTGCTCAGGAGACATGCCATTTTGCAGTTTTCAGTGGCGGCTCCAGCTCCTGGCCTGCAAACTGTAGGGAGATCCTGCGATCAGTCTTGGGGGGTAATCGCTCTTGCTTTAACCTCCCTGGATCTGGATTGTGGTCTGGGGTGGAGGTTGTGGGGTGGGTATCCAGCTTGCCAGAAAGGGAAGTTGTGAAGACCCCACGCATTCGTGACAGAAGTTCCCCAATCTGGTGGCAGAGTTCTACTGTGGCAACAAGCCCAAAAGTCAAGTAATTAAGTGGCAACATGCCAAGGCAAAGGAAACAAAATAAACAGAAAAATGAAACATTAGATTCCTGTTTTGGGGGCAAAGAGGATCGAAGCATGGAACAGGAAGAGGACTGTGAGGTCAGAAATCCTGCTCCAAAAGCCCCAAAGGAAAATATGAGTGGGTAATAGGCCATAGAGGACCTTAAGAAGGACTTTAAAAATCAAATAAGAGAAGTGGAGGAAAAATTGGAAAGAGAAATGAGAAGGATGCAAGAAAAGTATGAAATGAGAGTCAACAGCCTGACTGAGAAAAACAACACCTTAAAAAATAGACTAACTCAAATGGCAAAGGAGGCCCAAAAGGGCAATGAGGAGAAGAATGCCTTAAAAAGCTGAATTTTCCAGATGGAAAAAGAATCTCAAAAGTTCACTGAGGAGATTCATTCCTTCAGTTAGACTGGAGCAAATGGAAGCTAATGACTTTATGACAAATCAAGATGCTGTTAAGCAGATCCAAACAAATGAAAGAATAGAAGGCAATGTGAATTATCTCATGGGAAAAACCACTGACCTGGAAAATAGATCCAGGGAGATAATTTAAAAATTATTGGACTACCTGAAAGCCATGATCAAAGAAAAGAACCTAGAAATCACCCTTCAAGATATTCTCAAGGAAAATTACCCTGATGTTTTAGACCCAGAGGGCAAAACAGAGGTTGAAAGAATCCACAGATCACCTCCTGAAAAATATCCCAAAAAGAAAACTCCCAGGAATATTATAGCCAGGATACAGAATCCCCAGATCAAGGAGAAAATACTACAAGCAGCCAGGAAGAAACAATTTCAATATTGTGGAAACACAATCAGAATAGCCCAGGACCTGGCAGCTTCTTCACTGAGGGATCGAAGGACATGGAATATGATATTCCAGAGGGCAAAAGAGCTGGGACTGAACCCAAGGGTCACCTACCCAGCAAAACTGAGTATTTTGTTTCAGGGGAAAATATGGTCATTCAGTGGAATAAAGGACTTTCAAGCACTCTTGAGGAAAAAACCAGAGTTGAATAGAAAATTGACATCCAGACACAAGAAGCAAGAGATGCCTGAGAAGGTAATCAGGGAAAAGAAATCAAAAGGAACTTGTCAAAGTTAACCTATTTACATTCCTACATGGAAAAACAATAACAGTGACTGATGAAACCTTTCTCAGTATGAAAATAATGGAAGAAGGGTGTATGGTCATATGAATACATATGTGAATGTGTGTATATATGTTTACAGTCATACATGGATAGAATGCATAGGTTGAATTTGTTGGGAAGGGATGATACTTAAGGGGTGATACTTATGAGGGTGAGAGAGGAAAGTGGCAAGAGGAGATGGGGAGAGACAGGGTAGGGTAAACTATCTCATGTAGAAGAAGCAAGGGGAAATGGCTGCAGGGGAGGGGAAGAATAGGAAGGCAAAAAGGCAAAAACACATTCTCATTGAATTTGGTTCAGGGAGAGAATGACATACATACTAAATGGGATATCTCAACCTGCAGCAGAATAGGGGGAAGGGGGATGAGAGGAGGGATGATGGATGGGAGGGCATCCTTGGGGGGAGGGGAGGTTGGAAGTACCCACTATAGAAGAGGGACAGGATCAAGTAGGGAATGGACCGGGTTGGGGGTAGGATGGGTAGGAGGGAATTATAAGCAGACTTGTACAATATATCTACTATGGTAACATTTTACATAGCTAGACACGTACAACATATACTGAATTACTTATCTTCCCAGAGGGAAAGGGGGACAAGGGAGGAAGGGAATGGATCTGAAATTCGAGGTCTTAACATTAAATGTTTCAAATATATATAAATACTATTATTAATATTCTTTTGCATGTAATTGGGAGATAAGATGTGCAGGCATTGGGGCACAGAGATTCACCTTGCTCTAATGGAAAAGGGGGTATGGGAGAAGATATGGGAGAGAGCAGGATGAAGGAAGTAATATCTTGTGGGACTGCTATTCTGGGATGGTGGGTAGGGGAAAAACGGGGGGGGAAAATTGTAACTCAAAATCTGGCGGAAATGAATGATGTAAAACAGAAGTTAATAAAGCATTTGTTTTTTAAAAAATTGGAATAATAATATCCTACCTCAGGGGTTTTGTGAGCCTGGGATTCTATGAGATAGAAGTGAGGATAGAGAATTCCAGGCAAAGGGGACAGTTCAAAAGCAGAGGGAATAGTAAGTCAATCTGGACATACAGCAGAATATTTCGGAAGTTCTCTCAATCAATGGATATTAATATAGAATAACTATTATCATATGGGGCTCCATAAAATTTTCTGATATTAAAAAAAAGCACTTATTTTAAAAAGCTGGGAACCCCTGCATGTTGCCTAACAAATAAATCAATGGATGAATTAAAGAATGAAAATGAGCTACTACAGATAGAACCTTTGCTTTACCTATAAAACCAATGAATGAAGACAAGAAAATACCAGTAGTTAACTATAGTCTTCTATGAAGCATGACATTTTTAAGAAAAAAGTTTCACAGAGTAGAAGCTGGAACTTCTTATTTATTCTTCTGTGACTACTAATATGATTTCCATATATCTTCAGTGACAATTTTTACCTCAATTGCTGCTAAACTGATGGTTAAACTTTGAGCTATAGGAAGCTAAAGCCCACTAGCACTTGATGCTAGTGATCTGAGAGAGATGATCTGGCTAAAACTGAGTACCTCCAATATGCCTCTCACCCCTCCACAAGAAACTAAGGGAGGCATTTAAATATGAACTATCAACAAGTATACGGAGGAGGCACCAGGTCCATAAATAAATAGTTTTATCAGTGTAACTTTGAGATGAATACCTAATTTGGTTTTATTATAGAATTAACTTATCCAACCTCTCCTAGGATTCCACAGACCCCTGTCTTCACTGCTGGGACATCTAGCCTTTTTTCAGAAACTGATATCCAAATCACATTAACTTTGCTACAGTAAAAGATGTGGCAATATATTGCCCTAAGGCTCTCTTAGAATCTATGTCATTCTGATTTGTAGACTACTTAAACCCAAGTTCTCCTCTGCTCCCACCACACCCTGCTCCCTCATACCCATCTGTGTTAAGCTCTCATCCCTCCCTTTCGGGCCCTTCCCTTGTACCCTCTGGGACCTTTGTTTTCTGGGAAAGGGCTAATATGAAGAATAGTTCTAGTCCTTCCCCTGCACATATTAATTAGAATAAATATAGTAAATGAGTTATTATGATACATTCCAAGAATTTACATTACTAGCTGTCATAAGTTCAAAGAATCTCAAAATAAAAATTATTAAACCAAAGCATTTTATCTTCACAAACCTGAAAATACAAAAAACTTTAAATGTAAACATAAAAACATTTCATAGGCCTCCTATTAAGAGATAAACAAGTCATCTCTTCTTTCAAATCTAAAATATTACTAAAAGAGCCCATTATAATTCAACAAATCAAAATACCTATGTACAATCCCTCTCAATTATCTCACTCTGAAGACAAAAGAAAGCGACTGCTGAATCGTCACTAAATAGGTCCTATACTATTCTACTAGCAAGCCAATCATTGCTCTACACTGTTCAAAAAACAGATTGATAAAAGCTGCTTTGTAAAGGTCAAGTTGGTTCTTCATTAAATTTACATTATACCAAACCTTCACTTTAACATTCTCCACTGTTACAATGGATTTGATTTTTCTGAGGTTCAAATCCACAATTTGGAACCCTCCTAGGACACTGTACTACTCCACACCCATTGAACCTGCTCTCTGCCCTCACCAGAAATTCTTTCATTCAAATCATCTTTTTCACCCAGCATATATCCTTCTCTCATGGGTGTCCCTCATGACATTTCAATGCTGTTTTCATCTCTCCTCACTGTCTGTCATGCCTACCACAACTAACCTTCAAACCTAGATCATCCATACATTTTATGTCTGGCCACAAATTGAACGCTAAAAGCAGAGTGAAACCGAGCTGACTTGATCCACTACAAATCCTCTCCAATTTCAAGTGGTCCCTTGCTACTGTTTTAACAGCTTCTTAAATTCCAGTCCCAAATCTTTTTTCTTGGCAGTTGATCTTTATCCTTTTATACGGGAGAAATCAGATCTACCCATCAAGAGCTCATTTATCTAACCTCTTCCCTCTCCATCTAAATTTTCTGGTGTCTACATCCATTTGCTTATTCTTCCCTTCAATCTCAGAAACAGCCAATCCTAATTCTGTGGGTCTAACCACTACATCTGTACCCTGATCCCATTTCTTTCTAACTCTTGAAAGACCTTATTGCTACAATTATTACACCCCTCTTCACTGACTCTTTCAGCTCTCCCTTCAAAAAGTCACAGGTCTCAACTCCAAAAGACTCATGATGGAAAGGGCTAGCCATATCCAGAGAAAGAATTACAGAAGTCTAAAAGCAGACTGAAGAAAACTACTTTTTGTCTTTTTCGTTTTGTTTTGTTCCTTCTTGCTCATTGTTCATTCCATTGGTTATAATCCTTCTTTACAACTTGACTAATGTTTAATGTGAAGGTATTTGTAAAACCTATATCAGATTGCATGCTGCCATGGAGGGGGGGGGAGTCAGGAAGGGGGAGAAAATTTGGAACTCAAAAGCTTGTGGAACTGAATGTTGTAAACTAAAAATAAATAAATATAATTTTTTTTAAAAAGTCACAGGTCTCTCTGAAGTAAATAACCTTTACTTAATAGTGGTACCCCTTCTAGTTACTACATTATTTTTCTATCCCCCAAACTTCTCAAGTAATTTGTCCTCACTGTTCCCAGCTACCTAAAACTGCTAGACCTTAATCACATTCTAACACTGCGAAAAATAAGGTATGATTTCATATCCATATATAATATCATCTAAAGTACAATAAGTGGAATCAACTAAGAGTGAAATCACTTCCATCTCTCCTTGAAACTCGTTCCTGCCTTGGCTTCATGATACTACACTGACCTTTCTCTGTCTCTGATGGCATCCCTTCCTCCTCTCCCTCTAAGAATCCCTCAGGGGCTCACTTTGAGAAGTGTTGTGTGATTTGACCAGATGAGATTCTGGGCAGCCATTGAGAGCCCCCCCGCTTTGAAAACCCAGATGTTGATGCTTCCCTCTCTTCCAAAATTGTACTTTGGTATTTGGTACTGATGTAATGGTTGGACAGTTTGGAAGCCTGTCTGCTCGATCTGTTTGTTTCTCTGTCTTGTAAGTTCTGTCTGTATACTCTGAAGTTCGGGGTGCTGACCTTTTCCCCCTGAACTAGGTAAATGATATATGCTTAATTGATTAAAGTAAGCTTGTTAACCCATTTTGAGTTGCTTTCCTTTAGAAAAGCAGATCTAAGAACCTGTGCTGGTAGCCACCCTGGGGATGCTGGGGTACTTGCTGCTACAAAATGGCGATGATGGGATCTGCAAGAGTAAAAGGAAAGTATGGGGGCTGGGATAATTATTTCCCAGTTGTGGTAGCTGTGACTCTGTGGAGCCATGGAGCAGGAGGGAAGAAAGGCCTGCATGCTGACTTCACTGAGCTGAGAGCAGGAATGGTGAGCTGCCTGCATGGAGACCTGTGGAGAAGCCAGGAGCTGCTGCCTTCTGCAGAAGGAGAAGGAACCCAGGAGTTTGGAATTCAGCCACAGGACAAGATAAGGACTGTGTGGCAAAGCAGGGGCACTGAATGTGCTTCCTTGCTGCATCCCATAGTTTGGGACACAGGGTGAGAATGGACTTGTGACTATGGTGGGTGGGGTAAAGTGCCATGGACCCCCAAGAACTCCACCCTGTTGGTTTTGTTGCCCAGTCCCCTCTCTGGACTTGGAAGCAGGGGCTGGAGCAGTGGGAGGGAAGGACACCCCCCCCCCCTCCCAAGAGAACTTTATTTGGATTCTTGTTTTGAATTGATGTGATAATGCAATGTACTTTGAGTTTAAGGCCCAGTGGCCACTTTGGTAACTTTAGTTATGTACCTAGAAAATGTGACCTAAGAGATGTTTAGTGCTAATTCAAATGTAAATTGTCCTATGCAGTGGGCATGAAAGTTCTTGGGGAGGAATGTAATGGAAATGAAAATTTAAAGATCTTCGCTCCCCCTAGGCCCTTTGGTGGGCTTAAGAGACTCCTTAAGAGAACCTTCCTTGACTAGAAAATATATTCTGCCCCCTAATAGGCTGAATGTGGTCACATGGAGCCTGTGGCAGGAGGCTTGGTTTTCAGGAACGCCCACACCTTGATGCTATGGGATTGGGCAGTGGGTCAAGAGGGTGGTTACATTCTCTGAGCCTGGAGAAGGCTATGTAATCCCTGATGTGAGGCTTTGCTTTGGGGCTCTAAACTTTGAGAAATGTTGTGTGATTTGACCAGATGAGACTCTGGCCAACCGTCGAGAGCCACCCCCACCTCCACACGCACCCCCCTTTGAAAACCCAGATGTTGATGCTTCCCTCTCTGGTAACTGTGATTTGGTATTGATGTAATGGTTGGGCAGTTTGGAAGCCTGTCTGCTTGATCTGTTTGTTTCTCTGTCTTGTAAGTTCTGTCTGTATACTTTGAAGTTCAGGGTGCTGACCTTTTTCCCCTGAACTAGGTAAATGATATATGTTTGATTGATTAAAGTAAGCTTGTTAACCCAAAAAAAAGGATTATAAACTTGGGGCAGATAGGTGGTGCAGTGAATAGTGCACTGGCCCTAGAGTGAGGAGGACCTGAGTTCAAAACCGGCCTCAGACACTTAACACAAAACTAGCCATGTGACCTTGGGCAAGTCACTTAACCCCCAACTGCCCTACCTTCGTCCCCCCCCCAAAAAAAAAGAATTATAAATTATAAACTCACATGGCTTCAATTTATCTGGATTAGAAGGCCAAGCTATGTGACTATAGACAGATCATTTCATCTCTCTGGACTTCTGGTTCTTCTGTAAAAGAATATCATCTCTATGATACCTTCCCAATCTTAGCTGTTAAAGTTAACCAGTTCAATTTACCAGTATCCCCTCCTCAAGGCACTCCTTCCCTTTTTCTCCTGTCACCATTTACTTCCTCAAAATGTCCAAACAGTGCTGGAGAAAATCATCCAATCTCATAGACTAGGTCCACTACAAATGTGTTATTTGGGTCAGCTGGGTTCTCATTACATTGAGGCAATCCTTTAACTTCTCTAACTGCTTCTCTATTCCACTCCCCACGGGCTCTTCTAAAGCTCCTCTTCTCTGCTTAAACCTCCCACACCAGCAGCAGCCTCTCCAGTCCTCTTAGCTTAAGGACCTTACCCCTTATCTCAGAGAAATCACACAAGAGACAAGACCATTTGCTACATATCAATAACCCCTGACATTACCTTCCCTTCTCTTTTCCTGTACTGCAGTCACTGAAAAGGTAGCCCTTCATCCTGCCAAAGACAATCCCTCTAAATCTGTGACCTTATCCCTTCCCAACTTCTGAAGTAAACTGATCCCACACAAAAAATCCCTTCACTCTTTAATTTTCAATCTTTTCATACCCAGTTGTGCTTTCCCCACTGCCTACAGAGACAGGTGTCTCTGGTCCTTAAAAACCCTTCATTTAACCCCATGAATAGCAGCTAGGTAATGCAATGGATAGCACTGGGCCTGGAGTCACAGAGACCTGAGTTCAAATTTGACCTCAGACAATTACTAGCTGTGTTCTCTGTTTGCCCCAGCTTCTTCAAAAGTAAAATGGGGATAATAATAACCACCAACCTCACAGGGTAGTTGTGAGGATCAAGTGAGAGAATTTGTTAGCCCAATTTGGGAAGACAGTAGGCACTAAATAAATGCTATCATTATTGCTATTATTCTTCTTTATCATTCCTCCCTATCTATAGTTGGTACATGCTTCGATTTCCTCTTCATTCATTCACTTCATAAAGTTCTCATCACTCAACTGAAACTGCTCTCTCCAAAATAAACAAAGATTTCTTAGTTGCTAATTCTACCTTTTCCCAATCCTCACTGTCCTTGAATTCTCTGCATTGGATACAAATGACCACTATGCCCCTCCTGGATATTCTTTTATCTGGGCTTTTATGAAACTGATCCTTGTATGTTGGAATACTTCTCATCCACACCACACCACCTAACTGAATCCCAAGATTCTACCTCTCTCTGCACTCTCACTTGGTGACTTCACCAGGTCTCATTCATTTAATTATAACATCTATGCAGATGACACCATTTCTAGTCCTAATCTCTCTTGAGCTCCAGTCTGGTATCACCAACTGCCAACTGGCCATTTCTAACTGGATGAACTACAGGTATCTCCAATTCACATAGCCACTACCTCAACAGTTCAGGCACTCACCACATATTTCCTGGACTAGTGCAGTAGTCTTCTGGTTGGTCTCCTTGCCTCAATTCTCTCCCCACTCCAATCCATCTTAAACTCAGCTGCCAAAGTGATTTTCCTAAAGTGCCAATCTGATCACATCGTCCCTTCTACTGAATTAACTCTTCCCTATTACTTCAAGCATTAAATATGAACTCCTCTGTTTGGCACTTAAATCCCTTCACAACCTTGCCCTATCCTTCCTGCCTTATTACACACTGCTTTCTTTTATGAACTCTACAATCCAGGAAAATTGACCTTCCAACTGTTTCTACCACAAAACAGTCTATCTCCTGTCCCCCATGACACTCCCTCAATGCCACCTTTTAGAATTCCTAGTCTCCTTTACTGATCAGTTCAATTACCACCTTCTACAAGAAGTCTTTGCATAATTCTGTCAGTTTCAATGCTTTATCACCCACAATCACTTTGTATTATTTATTCCACATATACCTTTATATACATGTTGTCTACCCCAACAGAATATAAGCTCCTCAAGAGGAGGAAATATTTCACTTTTGTCTTTGCATCCCCAGCACTTAACACAATGCTAGTCAGTACATAAATAAATGCTTGTTGACTGATTCACTTAATAATGAATAAATCTAGTTTAAGATAGCAATATCAACTCTAAGATAGCAATGATCAAAATTTTGATTATCTTAATCATCCACCACACCCTTTCAAACATTGTTTTAAAATTTCTCATAGCAGTTCTCCTTTACTCAATTACCTTATACTATATATATACTATACAATACATATTATATAGTAATATGCTATATATACACTATACTATATATATTATTATACTCTATATGATACTATATGATTAAATAGCCTAATCCATCCTCTACAACATAACAATAGCTAACATTTATATAGTGTTTTAAGGCTAGCAAAGCGCTGTACATGTTATCTCATTCAATCCCTGCAAAACCCTATGAAGCAGCTGCTACTGCTACCCTCATTTTACAGATAAAGAAACTGAGGCACAGGAGTTAAGTGATTTGTTCAGAGTCACACAGCTAGGAAGTGTGTGAGGCAGGATTTGAATTCAGGACTTCCTGACTCTAGGCCCAGCCCTCTATCTAGCCACTGTGTTGGACAGCCACCTGGCCTGCTTTGTTTTTGGCCTGAGAACTCACGACCTACAGATGAGCCTGCTCTGTTCTCAGTTCCAGGACAGCTAGCAATCTATCATTAGTATCCTATTCAAAGCTTCTCCAGATGATAGAAATGATAGAACTTGCCCTCTGTTGTGAACTGGCCAAGCCATTCTGAAGACAAATCTGGAACTAGGCCCAAAGGGTTATCAAACTTTATATACTCTTTGGGCCAGCAATAGCATTACTAGATCTGTAAACCAAAGAGATCCCAAAAAAATTTTAAAGGGAGAAGGATCTATACGTACACAAATATTTATAGCAGTTCTTTTTGTGGTAGCCAAGAATTAGAAAATGAGGAGATGCCCATCAACTGGGGAATGGCTGAACAAGCTGTGGCATATAGTTGTGACGGAGTACTTTTGTGCTATGAGAAATGATGAGCAGAATGGTTTTAGGAAAACCTGGGGAGACTTATATGAAGTGATGCAAAGTGAAGTGAACAGAACCAGAACAATGTATACAATAATAGCAATATTATGTGATGATCGGGGTGGCTAGGTGGCACAGTGAATAGAGCGCCGGCCCTGGAGTCAGAAGGACCTAAGTTCGGATCCGGCCTCAGACACTTAATCCACACAAACAAAAACCTAGCCATGCGACCTTGGGCAAGTTACTTAACCCCAATTACCCTCCAAAAGGCAAAAATAATAATAATAATTATGTGATGATCAACTCTGAATGATTTAGCTATTCTCAGCAATACAATGATCCAAGACAATTACAAAGGACACAAGAAGAAAAATGCTATCTACTTCCAGAGAAAGAACTATGCAAATAGCAGCTTACTTTTTTTACTTTCTTTTTTTTTCTGGGATTTCGGGGTTTTTTTAATCTGTATTTTATTTTGCAACATAGCTATTATGAAAATATGTTTTGAATGACCTCACATGTATAGTCTATATCAAATTGCTTGCCTTCTCTGGGAGTAGGGAGAGGGATATCTGGAACTCAAATTTTTTTTTAATGTTAAAAATTATTTTTACATATGATTGGGAAAAATAAAATATTTTTTTAAAAAAAGAACTTGTACCCCACTGGCATAATCTCAGGAGCCTAAAGTCATCTCTTTGCTATGATGAAACATCAAACACTTGCCATTTTCAAAAAACTTTCAGTGACTTCCAGCAGCCCACTAAATAAAAATACAGACTTCTTGGCTCAAGGCTTTCCACAACCTAATCTCCCCAACCTTATCACAAAAATTTACATTCATTCACATTTCTTCCAAATCAAAATGCCTCCTCCCACTCCACTAAGCCTACACAGTGATTTAAATGTGAATGTATACCTTATCTCTCAAATCACAAAGTACGCCCAAGAGCATAAAGACTGCACTTTATATTCCTTCGGAATCCTCCAACAGGACCAAGCAGTGCCATAGAAAGATTTATATATGAAAGAATGAATACTTAGTAAATGAATGAAATAAAGACCAAAGACAGATAATATAGTTGTGATTTGGACTTGGCCAGGCAAGTAGCCAAGTTACTATCTTTCTCAAGAAGTAGTAGACCCCTCAAGAACTGGAATTGGGAATCTGAGCTTAAATAAAATTTCAGGAACAAACAAGAACCTTTAAAGAGCCCTATCACAGCCTTAAGAGCTATCATTAAAGAGTGCCCCCAAAATAATGACTGTAGCCTCATTTAAAAGGTAAACAGAAATAATATAATTCTGTTGCAGCACAGAAAAACACGTATCAGACAAAGCATTTTCAAACTTCCAAGAAAATGTTCTTTAAAAACATCATAAAACACTTGCTGAGTAGTGTTTTAGCCATCTATCTATCAGTCATTCATGGTAAAAGAGGCTGAGAGCGGCATAAACTGAAGCCAGACACCAGGAAACCATATTTTCACCAACAGTTTCACTTCTTTACCCCATACCTTTTCTAAGAGCTGCTAACAGATAACAACTTGCTGCTTATTAGACCTTTCTTTTCCTGCTCTTAGTGAAGATGGTGACAAAATGGTACAACAAAAAAAGTGAAAAAGGAAAACAGAACAGGAAGAGGTCAAAGTGCACTGACTGAGGTAAAAGCAAGATAACTAGCTCAGGGCTAAACGGTGTTACATTCTTTTTATCAACAAGGAAGTCAACATACCACGTGAAACAGTTATTTCTTCCTACTACTTCAATTGTGCTACAATTCACATAACCCTAAAGGTGACATCCTCAATTTGAACCTAGAATAGATAAATGCAGTAACTGACAAGAGGAGAAAAGGAAGTAGAAGCAGCTCAAATTATAATTTCCTTGGGAAAAAAAGTGTTCTATTTTAATTGACAGGTAGAATACTTTTAAGAGTAAGTACTTTTAAGTACTTTTAGAGGCCTTTTAAGTGTGGGCAGAAGGTCACTGATTGATAGTAGATATGTCCTCTGGAAGTGGATAATCTGTAGATTGTTATCCAGTAACATACATATTTGTAATATAACTTTAATTAACCTAGTTAATATAACTACTAATTTTGCTGGAAGTATAAGAGCACAGGTTAGACAACCATCTGTCAGGGACTCTCTTCAAGAGATTTCCTGCATTAAATGAGAAGGGAAAGAGGGAACTTTGATGAGATGATTTGTTTCAACTCTAAAATAAAACCACTAAAAGGAGTTTCTAGTAGTCCTCAAAAGATGCTATTACTTCTTAATTCAAGCACAGAGAACTAGGCAGTTGAAAGCTAATCTACCCACCACATGTTTCTTACATTGAAAAAATAGTTTGGGGTTTTTTTGTTTTGCTTTGTGGGGGGGAGGGGCAATTGGATTTAAGTGACTTGCCCAAGGTCACATGGCTAGTGTTAAGTGTCTGAGGCTGGATTTGAGCTCAGGTCCTCAGGACTCCAGGGATAGTGCTCTATTCATTGCGCCACCTAGCCAACCAGAAGAAATAGCTTTTAAAAGCCTCCAGAATCCATTCAAAACTCAGAAGCAATTTTCATAAGAATGACAATTTTAAAATGAAATATACTAAAAAATTATGCTGACATTACAATAGCCATAAGGAAAGAACTTCTGCACTAAGCACCAAGAATCAACTTAATAATCTCAGAAGCCTTTTCTATATGTCCAAGAATCTCAATTCTTGGAACTTCAAATAGTCTTCCTTAAATCATAATATATATATATATAATATATTAAATCATATATAAAACATAAAAAATATGTTTTAATAATTATTAACCTGTATTTTCACTTAAATTTCATATGGCTGTAAATTGTCTCTCTAGTGTAATTAAGGGCTAGTACCATTTCATTTATATCTGGCCTCCCCCACAGACTGAAGCACAGTCAGTCAACAAGCATTTATCAAGTCTTTACTATGTACCAGACACTTCCCTTTACATCTAAGTATTGTGAGTTAAGGTTAGAGTATAACAGAACAAAAAAAGTCAATGTTGTGGGGGTTTTTCCTGATAGTGATGGCTGACATTATTCAAAAATTAAGAATGAATATCTGAATTTGGTCAATAATATTTTTAATTTGAAAAAACATAATATCAAGGACTAGATATACTTAGCTCCTATAAAAACCATGATCTTTTTTCAGAAAAAAAAATTTTCACTTCGTTTCATGTGCTCTAAGGGTTCTAAATTCTCTACAAAGGCGCAACTACCAGCACCTCATGTCAGTCTGCTCCTTATCTCTAAAAATAAAATTAAAACATTAACATATTGTGTCAGTGCTTTCACAGAAATAGCATGTCCTAGGTATCTGAATCATGCTAAAAGGAAATGTTAAAAGTAGCCCTGCTGCAACAAGTGCTGTGGATGACCCAAGTGAATTTTAGTCAACTTTAAATAAAAGGTGAACAGAATAAAAAACTGTAGGTGGAGGTGGAGAGGCAGTATGGCAGAGACAACATCTGACACTAATGACCACCCTCTCCCTCACTCCTCTCTAGGCTTTTATCACACTACTCTTAGTTCCCCTTTAAAAATAAAAGGTGTTGAGAATAAGCTTTTGGCATAGACAAAAAGAGAACTCGCTCTGGAGAGAGGACATGGTTTCAAATTCTGCCTCTAATGCTCACTATGTACTGTGATACTGCGCAAGTCAATTAACCTCCCTAGGTCTCAGTCTCTTCCTAAGTAAAATGAAGGGGGTTGGACTAGAGTTTTTTCCAGCTCTGATCCCATGATCCAGCTATATATAACCACTTGCACTTTTATTAAAATACCAACTTTAGATGTCTACAAGGTGATAATGAGAGGAAAACATGTTCTCATTCCTTTCTGAACTCACAAAGAACACTTTAACAGCAGGTTTTCCCGTTTTGTTTATGTAGTTAGACAATATATCCCATAAGAGGTTGATGAAAGCAGACCCGCCCCTGTAGTAAAAAGTCTTTCAACAGAAAAGTGAAAAAAAGTATAGTACAAAATTTTTGATATTTCTGTAAGATCCATTCATTCCTACATTAAATTTAGCTTTTAAATATCAACCAATGGGGAGGGGGAAGTGAGAAAAGGGATGAAGATGTCCCAGGAAAACAAGAGAAAAAAGTTCAACGAGTAATCCATGCAGTAAGGAGTTATTTTTCATGAATAGCTAATCTGTCAGTAGAAATAACAGAAGGAATTTGCTATTTTTTCTAACCCACTCCACATAGCAAATATAAGGCAGGAGCCTTAATAAAGCACTGATAGCTAGCTACACATAGCTAACATAAATGTTAGGGTTGCATTTGACTATTGCCAGCGTGAAGATAACCAGTATCAGTTGCCACAAGTCTTGACCGAAGAGATTTGTTATGCTGTACATATTACATGATTGGTTCCTCACTGTTCCTAAAGGGGTTCCCTCCAATAAACTACAGCCTGAGACTTTTGTCTCTTAAAGTCACTTGTGAGGGTCTCTTTTCTGAATCAATACAAATCTGTCAGTCTTACCAAATTTGTCAAAAAAAGAGCTGGCAAATTTCCTTCACCAAGCTCAAGCTAAATTTAGGGTTCCTACTGCTTACTTTATCAACTTTAAACTTGTACCTCCCTACCCCACTCTCACCCTTAAAAAGTTTACTATGCAATTACCAATATGGCTTAGTATAGCCAATACTGCATATGACTATAAAGTAATGGCTATTTTATGTCTACTTTTTGGAATTTGTTTTACTACTTTCATAGTTACCCTTCATACAAGCATGTCTGTCAGATTAAATTACTTGAGATCAGGGATCAGATCTACATCCCACCTGAGGTGTTAGGCAACTCACTTCCCCTTTCTGGGCCTTGCAAAACCAAAGGGCTGTACTAAACAGTCTCTAGAGTCAGTACCAACTCTAAATCTGTGATCCTATGATGAAGCAGTGCAATTAGATACTTAATAAAACTTTTTGATGAGTATGATGTTCAATTAACCATGCTGAAAGATACCTCACAGCACAAAGGAATAGTCTGGCCTGTATCCCTGGAACCATATAAATTGCTTATGGTTGTCTCTCTAATGAAAGTATCTTAATTGACATCCCCTCAGGTGGCTTGTCAGAGAAAAGTCATACACCCAACTTTCCAAGGCATCTTTGAATGGAAAAATAATTGTTGATTCTATTATTGCTCCCAAAGGTCAGATATAACAAACTTATGGTACAGACTATTTTCACAGCCAGGGATTTAACTATGCACTTATCTTCTTCCAAACTTCCTAAACTATTCTTCTCAGTAAGGTATTCAGAACTAACTACAGGACTTTTTCTTTTTCTCCTCAGTGCTCTGTAAAGAGCTTACTAAGGAGTTTTGCCTTTCCCAAATTAGGATTTTAGTTTTAAAGAGTCAAAGTTAAAAGAAATCACATCACTTTTGGCCAGGTGAAGCATCAAACTTAGGACAGCAACTACATTTCACAACAAAACTAATCATTATGAAAGACTTTTCTGCCATACTTAAAACAAGATGTGATACTTTTTTCAGAAAAGAGCAGGGTGCACAAAGATTACACTTAAGAAATTAGATGGATTTGTTTTACAAAATATCACTATTCAACCACTCACAGCAACCACAAGAACTACGAAGTCTTTAAATGGTATCAAGGATATACATTAACTCCAAAGAATGTCCACAAATTCCTGAGGATCTTTTCATTTTTACTTCAATTTATTTTCTGGATTATGCAAGATCTTCTCCACTCATTTTATAAACAAAGGTCACCAAAATACCAAAATTATAAAGACTGGCTAAATTGGAAACTTTCCTATGTAATTTTACACATATTTGTTCTTGCTATTTTTAAGTTAATGCTAAAATTTCACCTATTGTGAAATCAGATTTAAATGAATGGGAAAAGAAGCTGGGAAATGGGTAGACCAACTCATTTTCTTTGATTACTGCAATGAAAGTTATGGGCATACAAAATGCAGATGAATATCAAGATTGAGTTAATACTAGCTGGCTAGCCCAACTCTTTCCCTACTGGAAGCCTCCCAAAATCACAGTCAACATAAGTAGCTTCTTCTCTCCCTACCCCAAACAGTAGCCTGGCATTCCAATTCACTACATTACCACTTTATAGGAAGTCCTCCCTCCAATTTCCTGCCACATAAAATATGGAATGTTTGGAGTTATGACAAGTTACTTAGAATGTTAAAATTGTTTGGGTCATGAAAACAAGGAGGGTCTGTAGGAATGGTAGATTTAGAGAAGCAAGAATACAGGGGTTCAAGACCCACCTCTGATACATATTGGCCAGAGCAAGTCCCTTCACCTCTCAGTGCTCAGTGAAAGTTACAAAAGAGTAAACCTGCATTACTGGTAAAGAAAATTTTCCTCACCATCCTAAAGCCATAAAATCACAGGTCCAATTCCTATCTATCTTGAAAACAAGTTTATTTCACCAACTGCCACCTCTGGCAGTAAGTAGTTCTGACCATTTTCCATAATTTAAATTTCCTTGTGGCCCCACCTGATTATCACACAATATTTACGTTTTTCATTTTATTAAGTAGTAAAAGTAAAAAAGTAGGCTGGTCACCAATTCATAGCAGTAGTTAATAGTCTGTAATTGGCTCTTCTCAAAGTAAGAATGGCATTGAATATGTTTCTTGAGCGGCACACAAAATGCTAACCATAAATAAAGTAAGCTCCTTTCTACGTTAATTCTAACTTTATCAGTCACTTGAAGAAAATACTGGTTTTCAGACCGGTCCTTGTTTTAGAGCTGAAGCACCACCTGCTTGCTATATGTAGAATACGTGCAACATGTGGCTGGTAGGCAGGACTGCACTAAACCCAGGATATTCCTCGGGGCTTCACAGGGACTAAACTGAGTTCCCCCTGGACAGAAAAATGACGACAGTTAAAGGGGATGCAGGAGACGCTGACTTACCCGATCCTTCATCCTCCAGCTCTGGGCCAAGGATTTGGAGCCTTCGATCTTCTCGCAGTGCCTTTTCTTCATGAAGGTCAAAGGCAGGTTCCAGTCGGTCAGGTCGGACTCGTCCTCCTCCCCAAGCCCGAGAAGAGGCGACTGCAGCATCTCGGACTCCATGAGGGTGGGAGGAGGTGGGGGAGTCCTGGGCAGCAAACGCTCGAGAACCTCCAGCCTTAAAGAGTTGTGGGAACCAGGAAGGATGAAATAAGGGAGCGAGGGTGGATGGCGGGGAGGAGAGGAGCGGCGAGGCCGTCCCGGGATGGAGTAGGGGGCCTTATCTCTGCGTGGGAATACCGAGAAGCCCAGGGCCAGGGGCCGGGGAGATGCGCACACTGGGCCCGCGCAGCCCCACACCCGCGGGCTTCAGGCCACACCGGCTCCGGGCCGGCGGAGAATGGAGCTGTCAAAAGCGTGGAAGCCCTCGGGCCTCCGATGACCCGGCTCCAGGCCACCGCGACCGGACCGGCCTCCAGCCGATCGCGAGGAGGCGGGCGGGAAGGTCGCAAGCTATCGCTGCCTGCGGGCCGCCGGCCAGGCGGGTGGAAGATCTGAGTGGAGGCGAGACGAGGGAGACGGGGGACGGGGATCCTCCTCGGGTTACCTCTCAGCCCTGCGGACCCCGCACTCTCCGGAGGTGCTGCAGCTGAAGCCAAGATCGGCCCATACTGTCCTCCTGCGGGAGGCTTTCGTCTGGTCTACCCGGGGCTCCCGAGGCCTGGCTCGGCCCCGCCCAAGGGCTCCCGCCGCTCGCTTAGGCCTGAGAGCAAGAACGTGAGAAACGCCAGGTACAGGACCCTCCTGGGCGACTGGGAAAGCGATCGCTTGAGTTGAGGAATTTCCCCTCCACGTCCAGGGACGGAGAAACTCCACTCATCAGCACACCAAGGGGGACGCCATATTGCTAAAGCCCACAATGCATAGCGACCTACGGAGCCCCCGGAAGGCCAAACTTTCTCAGGAAATTCCTGGAGCTGTCCGCCAAAGCAGTAGGAAGGGAGAGTTCTCTCTTACTGCCACCCATGCCCTCAGTGATCAAGGAAAAAGTAGAATGGCATTAAGGGATACATTTTTTTCTTTTCTTTTTTCTTATATTTTTCCTTTGGGGAAAGGGGAAGATGGATAAACAAAGAGAGATTTTTATTATCTACTATGTACTAAGATAGAAAAGTTAGTGATGACCATCTTTCTCCAAATTTCACAAAAAATACCCTTAAAGACACTGCTCTTTCTTGATCTTGGGTGATGCCAGGAGTCCCTTCTTTTAAGGATTCTGCTGGTTGTGAAAGTTTAGTTTTGAGGGCCAGCATGCTGAAAGAAAATCAAGACAAATGTCTATGACGGTTTACTAGTGATGTCTGTAAACCTTGGAACAATTTATTTCACCTTCCTGGGCAAGTTTCCGACTTCCCCGCCCCTCCCCAGGTAATTACTACAAAGACCCAGAGTGGTTCGTTTGCATATGAAAGGACCAGCAACTTGAGAAGAGCGGTCAGACCCGGAAAACGTCGTCTCTAAGCCCACTCTTCAACTTGGCCTTGACGCCTCTGGGGGAGGCAAAGTTTTCTCTTCTCTTACAACTCAAAACTCTTCATCCCCCATTCTCTCCCATATTTCCCCTTTTCCAATCAAGTCGAGGAGCATTTATTAAGCACTTATTACGTATTGTATAGGGAGAGGGACCCACAAATGGGATACTAAAAAAATCAAAAAAACAAAGAAATCCTTGCTTTTAAGGATAGAGTGCTGAGCCTGAAGTCAGAAAGACCAATGTTTCTTAATTCAAATGTGGCCTCAGACACTTACTATTTGTGATGAGGTATGGGCTCTGGCAGCCCCCTGAGCTCTCCTTGAGTCCTTGAGCCCCCTGAGCTCTCTTTGGGTACCAGCTCTGGGGAACCCTCCCCCCTCCCCCCCTGACTCTGATTAAATCATCCCATTTGATGAGACATCTACTTGAGGCCATAAGCCCAACATTATGGCTAAACCCAAACCTCCTTACTAGACTTCCCACCCTTGAGCCTATCAAAGTATTAATGCACCCTTGAACTGGCCTAACCCACCGTTGTCTGTAGTCTCCAGGTAGCCTCCAGCAACTTCCCACCCTTAATCTCTCATTGACCTCATTAACTCCTCCTGAAGACCCTCCCCAAACTCCTCCTCTAGACCACCCCTAGATTCCTCCCACTACCTTACTTTTCTTTGGCTGAGAGAACACTTGAGTGGAATTCATTCCACAGGACCCAGCATGTTGGTATTCTGGGGTCTCCAGAGCAACCCTAACCCTCTTTATTGGTAACTTCTTCAGAGTCATCAGTATAGAGATTATAACTAAATCCATCAGAGATAATATTACCGAGAGAAAACATAGAAGGAGAAAAAGGACCACAACAAACCCTTGGAGAATACCCAGATTAAGTGAGTGTGACCTCAATGAAGGTACAACAAAGGGGATTGAGAAGAAGTAGTCAGAAAGCTAGGAGAAGATCCAAAAAAGTGTAGTGTTATGAAAATCTAGAAAGGACAGAGAATCCAGTACAATAATAATAAACTAGCATTCTTATAACACTTTAAGGTTAGCAAAGAGTTTTATATCATACAGCTAGTGTCTGGGGCAGCTAGGTAGTATTGTGGATAGAGTGTTGGGCTTGGATTTAGGAAAATTCATTTGGCCTCAGACACTTATGATGTGTGACTTGGGCAAGTTATTTAACACTGCTTCCATTTCTTCATTTGTAAAATGAGTTAGAAAAGGAAATGGCAAACTGCTCTAGTTTCTTTGCCAAGAAAACCCCAAATGGGGTCACAAAGAGTAGGATACTATTGAAAAATCACTGAACAATGCTAATGTTTGAGGCAGGAATAGAGCTCAGGTCTTCCTGATTCCAAGTCCAGGGCTCTATCCACCCTGCTACCTAGCTGTGACCAAAAAAGGGTGATTGGCAGTGTCAACTGCTGCAGAGAAGTCAAGAAGTATGAGGATTGAGAAAAGGCCATTAGATTTAGGAAGTAAGAGATTATCTATAACTTTGGAGAAGACAGTTTCAGTTGAATGATGAGTTTGTAAGTCAGACTTCAAAGGATTTCAAAGAGAGTGAGAGGAGAGGAAATGGAGGTCCTGTTCCATTATAGGGAAGAGAGAAAGGACATTGAGACCCTGAAGTTCCAGAGCTGTGAGTTGCCTTGGCAATGTGTTCCCTGCAGATTTGCCTCATGACCACTCAACACAAATGTTGTGTGCAGAAGTGGGGAAATGCTTTATAGCTTCTCTCCTTACTATACCATATAAGTAAATGCCTTTCTCAAGACCTAATTGTGTCTAATAATAATAACAACAGCTAGCATTCATTTAGCATTTACTATAACATTCTAGGCATCATGTTAAGTGCTTTACAATTTTCTCATTTGATTCTTTTAACAAACCTGGGAGGTAAATGCTATTATCATCAGGAAACAGCCAAAGGTCAAGTGACTTGCCCGGGGTTACATAGCCAATAACTCTCTAAGGCTGAATTTGAAGCCTGGTCTTTGTGATTCCAGGCCCACTGTACCTCTTAGCTGTCCCTAGCTGTCAGTCTATTAATTAGCTGTTAAGAAGAATTTTAGGGGATACCCTGTAGGTACTAATTCCTAATACTATTCTCAATATATAGATCTATAGTTCATGAGCTCCCACCAGCTTTCTTCTTCTTAACTTCTTTCTTCTTCTTCTTCTTAAAGCTGGTGGGAGAGAAGAAGAAGAAAGAAGAAGTTAAGAAGAAGAAAGCTGGTGGGAGCTCATGAACTATAGTTCTATATATTGAGAATAGTATTAGGAATTAGTACCTACAGGGTATCCCCTAAAATGAGTCAGCAGCTACTCTCTGGGCACCTAACTTAGCTTTTCTACACCCAATTTATTTAGGGTTCTAGTCTATTATAGTGGTTTAACTTTATGTAATACTTTCTAGGCATGCATTGAATTGATGTTACTATCCACATTAATAGGAGTACCACATATTTCTAAAGATTCCATATTTTCCTGTATTTTTATATTCTTATTAATGTGATACATTGTCCTGGTAGCTTTTCTTGTTCTGTGCCAGCCTTGCATTTCAGAGACAAACCATATTTGATCATGGTAGAGATTTTTGGATGTGTTATATTTTTTGTTAAGATTTAATTTACTATTTTTACAACTAAATTCAAAAGAGAAATTGGCATGTGGTTTTCATTTCTGGCATCACCTTTGTCAGATTTTTAAATCAAAAACATTCATATCATAAGAAGAATTGGGTCACACACCATTGTGGTCTGCATTCTAGAACAGTTTATGTAATATAATTCAAAGGGACCTTAGAAATCCATCTAATCACAGATGGGGAACTAAGGCCCAGAAAGGATAACTAATTTGCCAAATATTATTTGTTCTTTAAATGTTTAGAAATTTTCTTCAATGAACCAATATGTTTTCTCAGGTAATTATTTGACAATTTCCTTTATTTCTTTGTTATATTTATCATTTTTTCCCCACATATAATCATGGTCTAAACATTTTGAATTTTTTGTCAGCCTTATTAAAATCCTAAATGAGTTAAGTGAGATTTGCTTCAATTGCAATCCATGGCTTCTTCTGGTGTAGAGAAGACAGAAAGGACATTCTTTCTTCTAATTGAGTATTGATTCTTATCTTTAATAAGCCAGTTGTCTAGCATACAAAGATTTGGAAATAATTTCCCCAGCACTGACAAGTCATTTCCTCTATAATAAAATATAATTTCTTTTTTGTAATATTCTTCTATAAACTATTATATGGGTAGACAGACAACTCATAAGGCTAGTCCATCAGCTTTTTGGAGGCAGTTAGGATTAAGTGACTTGCCCAGGGTCACATAGCTAATAAGTGCCTGAGGCTGGATTTGAATTCAGGTCCCTCCTGCCTCTAGAGTCAGCACTCTATCCATTGCACCACTTAGATGGCCCAAGAGCCAGTCTTCGTGATACTGATATTCTTTCAGCTATGCTGTATGGCTGGGAAGCATGCATGTCTTTGAAAAATTAAAATTGTGGTTCATGCGAAGGACAATGAAGAAGCATGTAATGGACTGAAACATACAGGATTACAGATGAAGAGTTCTTCAGGAAAGGTTGTATAAAAGATAGCATCACAGAGATGTATGAACAGAAAAAGGAAAAGTTGGGTTGGCCATACAACATGTATGAAATTGTTGTTGTTTGTCCTTTATTCTAGAAGAGGACCATGATATCACTTAGGTCATATGTTTACATATGTACTTATGTATATATGTGCATATGTATATACACACACATATGTATGTGTGTATATATATATGTATATATATATATATATACATATATATATAGTCTCACAAGCCCCTACCATTATGTTTCCACCAACAACTAGTCAGACCGACTTTATTAGCTTTTCAAAAGGTAGTATTTAACTAAAGTTGTATAATATAAACTATCCCACTTATATAATGGGGGGGGGTGAACTTAAGCTTATAGAGCACATTTGACAATGGGGTAACTCACATGTCCTGGTTGTTAGAAGGCCCTTTTTTCTCCTTTGTGGAATATTTATGAAGTTCACCTTAGTTCATTTTTCTTCCTTCCTTCCTTCCTTCCTTCCTTCCTTCCTTCCTTCCTTTCTTTCTTTCTTTCTTTCTTTCTTTCTTTTTTTCTTTCCTTCTTTCTTTCTTTCTTTCTTTCTTTCTTTCTCTCTTTCTTTCTTTCTTTCTTTCTTTCTTTCTTTCTTTCTTTCTTTCTTTCTTTCTTTCTTCTTTTTGGGATACAGAACCAGTATTGGTATTGGTTGTTCAAAACATATGCATAGTTTTATAGTCTTTGGGGTATAATTCCAAATTGGTCTCCAGAATGGTTGGACTAGTTCACAACTCCACCAACAATGCATTAGTATCTCAATTTTCCCACATCCCCTCCAATATTAGTCATTTTCCTTTTCTGTCATATTAGCCAATCCAAGAGGTGTGAAGTAGTACCTAGTGATATGGGGTACAGGCTCTGGAAAACTCCCTTGAACTCTGATTCAATGTTCCCACGTGATGAGGAATTTGCCTGAGGCCATAAGCCTTTGGTTATAACTAGACCCAAATCTCTTACTCTTACTAGCCTAGCCCTCTATTGTCCATCTACTTCCTACCCTTGATTCTATCAAAATATCTATACCCAAATCTGTTACCCTTATACTAGCCTAGCCCTCCATTGTCTGTCATCTCATGGTAGTCTTCAGCTATTTCCCACCCTTAGTCTCATTACTGGAGTCTGACCTTATTTGACTCTCCCTCAAGACCCTCCCCAAACTCCTTCTCTAGACCACCTCTAGATCCCTCCCACAATGCCTCCATGAAGGGGTGAGAATTATCTAATGCAGACTCATTCTGTGTCAGATTATTCTGGCCACTTATCCAATACAAGCTTACAGATACCTAGACTCCTTAAGAGTCTGCCCATTATGGCAAATCTTTAATAAACTTTGCTTCACTTTGAGAGAAGACTTGAGTCAAATTCATTCAGCAGGACCTGGTGTGTTGGTATTTTGGGGTTTTGAGCACCCCTAGACCTTAAACCTCAACACCAGAATTGTTTTAATTTGTATTTGTCTAATCAATAGAATCTCAACAATTTCTACTTCTTCTGGTGCTTTGTTTTATCATCTTAATGTGCTTCAGAAAGCTCCAGGTGAAAATAAGATTTTGATGCAGCCCAGGGATGCTAAGAACCCCAAAATGCAAGGGTAGTACAGGGTAGGGGTTTGCCTTGAAAGAATTTGACCACTCAAGCCTTCTTTCAGTCCAAGTAGCAAGTTTAAGACACTGGTTGGGTGGGCAAGATTGTGTATATTTGTGACACCTGTACAAGCTGGCCAGAGTTTAAGAATCTCAGCATTTGATGAGAATGGGACTTATTTTTATACAGAAAAAGACTGTGAGAAAATCTGGGTGGGATCAAGAAGTGGCAAGGAGCCTGGGATGGTCTGTAGGTAACTGAGAAAGGGGCCTAGATGGGATTAAGGATTACCTAGTAAACTAATTAAGTAATCAAGGTGGGTTGGGGTGGGCCAAATGCTTCAGGCAAATGCCAGGGACTAAGCCATGTGGAAAAGTCCAGGAGACCCTAAAGGGGTCCATCATTAGCAACCCATCAGTTTGACATATCATCACATGTTAGTTATTTCTGTATTCGGTGTAAATATTACCAAACAGTGGCTAATTCCTCTCATATTTCAGAGGATAAAGGTATACAAAGCAGCCAAGAAACAAGGGTTCTTCAAACACTGTAGCATGTATGCCTTGCCACAATGTTACAAGATGTCTTACTTTGCATACATTAACAACACTAATTGTCTGGCAGCTTTATCTTTTGTTTTACTTTTTTTCTGTACTCTCTGGAGAAATATATTATTAGGGAGATGTAGTGCCATGAAACTGAAAAGGGAAGGGTGATAAGGGCAGGGGGGGCGGGGGGGGGTAAGTGGTTCTGCCAGGGACCCACCCTGGCATCCAGTCTGGAAGGAATTCACCAGGCTCAAGCAAACTTTGAAGCTGAAATTGTAAGGTTTATTGTTACGCTGCACAAGGACAGCGGGCTAGATTCTTATGGAACCTGCAAACTTCCAGGGTCACAGGCATAGTTTTATGGAGTCAAGACAGTAAATCAGGTGCCAATTATGCTAACTAGGTGAGTAAAGGTGGGATCAGGGAGGAGTTAAGGAGTGGTCAGTGCTTAAAGGACCATGCACTTTTAATATCAACTGGGCAGGAGTATTGCCCATGATTCACTGGGAAATAGCCCAAGGCGGGGCTACCTGGAGGTGTGGTTTTAGGCCTGACAAGTTACTAAAGTCAATCCTCGGTCACAGCTACTAAGGAGTGCCCAGTCTGCCACCCCTCAATGTCAGGCTTGACAAGATAGATGGTGGGAACCAAGGCCATCAGAGACACAGTGTGGGTATAATTGGCTAAGGAGTTACCCTATAGATAGGGTACTGAAGAATTCATGGTGCACCTGGCCACTCTAACTAAGGGAGATAACATTTGCCTAAGCTAAAAATGTTTATAGATAGTTTTGTGAAGGATTCATAAGTAGCTTATTGTTTCAAGCAGAGAAACAGTTTATGAGCTGTTGCTGGGCAGAGTGCTGGCAGGGGGAAGGGGCAGAGTTAATGCTTTGAGACTGGGGAGCGGGGGAAGTGTGACTTTACAGACTGCTTTTACAAATTGATTTTACAGACCTAGATCCCAAAGCACCCCATTTACCTGATGTTACAGATTGATATTACAAACTGATGTTACAAACATATATACATCCCAAGGACCCCATCAAAACAATAGAAAGAACACAGGCTCTGCAGTCAAAAGATCTGGGTTCAAATCCCTCCTCAAAGGTTTAATCCTTATGTGACCTTGAACAAATCACTTCGTGATCATACATTTCTCCTGTAACTAGAAGCATACAGGACCAGCTGGGTGGCACAGTGGACAGAGTACCAGCCCTGGGGTCAGGAGGACCTCAGTTCAAATCTACCTCAGATACTTAGTAGCTGTGACCCTGGGCAAGTCACTTAACCCTGACTGCCTCAAAAAGAAAAGAAAAACACAAAAAGCACAATTTACATAATAGATCAGTGAGAAAAGCCCTCAGCAATAATCTAGCACTGAGAAAAGTGGCTCTCCTCCAGTCTCAAATGCAAAAAAAAAAAATTGGAAATGGCCAACCCTTTCCTATAAAAGAGTCATAACTCTTTTAGATCATTTTTTTTGTCTATTGGTTAAAAGGATCATCAATAAAAAGGCACTTCTATCCCAGTCCTTTGGGGAGGTTCATTGATGGGGGACAATTAATATATTTTCAGCTTTTTTTCCCAATGTACTGATCAGTTTTGTTGACTTTTTTTCTTCTTTTTATTTCTCAAAAATATTCTTTGTTATAGCTTTCTGGAAGGAGAGAGTTGAAGAGATTTGGAGACAATTTAGGTGACAATTGGAGACAATTTTGAAAACAAAAGATATGGATATATTATCAGCTTTTTTTTTAATGTACTGATCAATTTGGCTGACTTTTTCCTCTTCCTCTTTTTCTTTCTTTAAAAAAATAATTTTTTTATAGCTCTTTGGAAGAGGGAAAATGAAAAGACATGGGGGAAAATTTAGGTGATGTGAAAAACAAAAGATATTGTAATGTAGGTTTCTCTGTTACATTTCACCTCATTTCCTAACACACACACACACACACACACACACACACACACACACACACACACACAGTACCCACTTGGTACCCTGAGAGTATCAGGTAGTCTTGCTTCCCTAAAAAGGCTGCTCCTAATTATGTGGTTGGCCAATGCATAACATCCATGAGTGGCAATTCTCCTGTCTCTGAGAAGCAGATCCCCAGTATCTTCCACATGGGTAATTTGATTTTAAGTAATTTGGATTTCCCCAAGCTCTCCCATTAGAAAAATCTATTGTTATTATGACGATATTAATATAATAATATGATAATACCAATAAAATTTGCTTTAAAAAAAGAAAATATTTATCAACATACAGGTAGAATCCTTTGAAAGAATCAGGTCTGTATTCCAAAATGAAAATACAACCTTGATTGTCAAGCTTGGCAATTTAACAAACACTAATTAACCATTTCATGGGTGCAGAGGACCCATACTTATGCAGAAAAAAAATTAAAAATGGAGATGAGAAAGGCTCTTTGCCCTCATGTAAATCATAGTCTACATATAGTCTACATACAGTGAAGGGGAGCAGGATTTTCTGTGCTCTTTAGTTCTCTTCCAACTGGAAAGGAGGAAATGCAAAAACCTCACCCTATTGTACTGTCCTTTCTCAGTCCTCTGGTCCAGTGGGAAAGAACTTTCTCCTCTAGTCCCTTCCCTTAACTGTCCCTCCCTCTAAATCTAGAGACCAGGGTGAAGAGAAAAGGAAGGAGTACTTTACCCCTGGGCTATCCAGCCTCTTCCTCTCCGGGTGAACCCCACCAGGTGCTTACAGGCACTAGAAAGGAAAGACTGGCGTTCTGAGGAGCAGATGGAAACAAAGCCCAAGGTTTTTCTTCCATGTCTGTCCTTGAGAATTTAGGTATGAAACATACAGGATAAGTGGCTCATAAAACACACACCTGGGTTGTCTCCTTGACTATAAAACCCCTGTTTGGTGTCCTAGCTTATATATTCCGTGAAATATAAAAAGTTTTCAGAGCTGTCTTCCTCAAAACCACCCCTCAACACTCAGAGGGTATTTACATTTACACTTAGCAAAACAATGAAAAACAAACTCTTAATCTAAATGAATTAAATTTAACAAATAGGATTGTACAGTGAAAGATCCAGGTAAAGAGAGTAGAATGTTCTAGGAGGAAATCTCCCTCTTGGCAGACAGAGGGAAAGACAAAAGAAATCCTCAGCCCCTTGGCTCCCTGACATGGACATTCTTTCCTTTTTCCACCCATCCCAGTTCCCCTAAAATTTCTTGTCACTCCAAGAATCCTGGATAACCATAATAGCCCATCCTCCCTCAAGATCCTATCTGATTAGATCATGAAAACTTTAGGGAAGGGCTATAGTAGTAACTCATCTATCATTATAATAGATCAGAGTCAATAATTATGGATTTGATTCAGCCCTATCACTTTTCAGTTTTATAGAAAAGTTAGTCTTTGAGACACCTCCCTTGAATAATCATTTTGTTTTTCGTTATATTAATAATAGATAAATGCTATATTTATCACTTGATCCTGTTTGCTTTTTTGTCAGACTCATAGATATGTTTTCCACATTTTTCTTCTTTGAGCAGTCTCTTCTCAGACCTCTACAATATATTTTTAAAATATTTAATGATTCTGTTCTTATACTGCTGTGGCTTCCTGTGTCACCTTAGCCTTTTGGCTTTCATTTTCAATCACTCATTAAAGTTATCTAGAGTTTCTGTTTTCCTTTCAATTTCTGGATTCCATTTTGTATGTTTATTTTTTTGTTGCTTTTAATCAAGCAATATGCCATTCAAGTCTCCTACTGCAGATACCTACTAGATATTGATATCATCTTCCAATGTCTTTTCACATATCTTCAATAGTTCTCTCTCTCCTATCTCTTCTATCATGGTGGCATAAAATTCCTGTCCTTCCTTCTGAGTGTTCCTTGATAGTTCTACATTCCCTACCATAGGACTGAGCAATAGTCACATTGCATACTGGTGTGCTTCAGAGATTTTTGATTATTATTAATGTTACTATGTCATTCTCATCTTTTTAAAAGAAGTTCAGATGGAAATTATTGCAGAAAAAGTCAATATCCTGTTTTTGTTCTTTTGTGTTTAATAATCTTTGTATTATTTCACAGGTTGATAAAAGTACTGCTTCTTGTAAGTCAATCAATCAATTAAAAATATGTATTAAGTACCTACTATGTGCCAGGTATGGGTCTGATTAGGTAGTATAGTGGGTAGAGTATAGGGCTTAGAGTCAGAAAGATCTGAGTTCAAATCTGGCCTTAGACACTTTCTAATTCTGGGCAAGTCATTTAACTCTGTTTGCCTCAGTTTCCTTATCTGTAAAAAGAGTTGGAGTAGGAAATGGCAAACCAGTCCAGTGTCTTTGCCAAGAAAACCCCAAATGGGGTCACAAAGAATCAGGCACAACTGACATGACCCAACAACAACAGCAACATTGTGTTGGACATTGTGCTGGGCACTGGGAATGGAATATAAGTACAAAGAAGCAAGCAATCCCTGCTGGCAAAGAGCTTACATTCTGATGAGGGAGGCAACAAGTGCTCAACATAAACATAAAGTGAATAAATGCAAATGTATGCAAATCAGGTAAACACATGTTAGTTTGAGAGGGAGGGTATGGGCAGAAGATGGTGCTTGTGCTGTGTGTTGAAGGAGGAAAGGAACTCTATGAGGCCGAAGCAAGGAGGGGCTGCATTCCAGGTGTGGAGGATGGGATGGGATTTCCCATGTGAGGAACCCAGAGAAGACATATTTGGCTGGTTTTGCAATGTGTGGGATGGGGAGAAATATACAAAGAATCTGGTCAATTGGGGTTAAGTGACTTGCCCAAGGTCACACGGCTAGTAAATGTTAAGTGTCTGAGGCCAAATTTGAACTCAGGTCCTCCTGACTCCAGGGCCTGTGCTCTATTCACTGCACCACCTAGCACCCCCCCCCCCCCACCATGTATGTTTTTAAAAGCCAAACAGAAAAAGCTTATATTTTATCCAAGAGGCAATAGAAAGTCATTGGAAATAAGAATAGAAGTAATGAAACCAGATGCATGTCTAAGGAAAGTTACTAAGGTAGCTGTGGGTAGGATGGACTCATAGTGAGGAAAGGGAGGCAGGGAGACTAATTAGGAGATAATTAAATATTCTAGGTGAAAGGTAATGAGAGCCTAAACCAAAATGGAATCTGTGTGAGCAGAAAGAAGGAGTTGGATGTCAGAGATGTTGTGAAGGGAGAAAAAGCAAGATTAGGTGACTTAGATACACAAGGTGAGGGAGAACGAGGAGCCAAGGAAGAAGTCAAGATTACAAACATGGGAGGCTGGAAAGGTGGTGGTATCCTTGACAGAAATTAGAAAGTTTGGGAAAGGTGGTGTTTTGGAGAAAAGATAATGAGTTATGTTTGGGACATGTTGAGTTTAAGATATCTCTGGGATATCCACTTGGAAATATCCACTGGACACTTGGTAATGCAAGACAAATTTAGGGTAAAGAGAATGGGGATGCCTTCACAGATCTGGGATCTACATAGAGATAATAGTGAAGCCAATGAGACTGATGAAGTTACCAAGGAAAAAGTATAGAGGGCTAGGAGAAGGTGAACTATGACAGACCTTGGGGAACACCCACAGCTAGGTATTATTAAAGAAATGTATTGAGATATAAGTTTATCTTCTGAAAACTCACTAGAAGCATATTTGGAAGAATCATGGGAAAGGAAAGAAAAAAGGAAAGGAAAGGGGAAGAAAAAACAAAGGGAAAAGGAAAGGAAAGAGGAGAGAGGAAGAGAGGAAAGGAAAAGAAAGGAAATTTGTCTTGACTATAGCAGATAGAGTGACAGGGATATTTGCTCATGAAGTTTGGATTCCTTCCATGAGAACTCTATGTTTTGTAAGCTTTCATTATTTGTGCTTTAATAAATATAAGTGTTTGGTATGTTGACTTCTATTTAAAATGTGGTTCTTAAATATTTATAGATCAATATTACATTTGTCAACTTGTGGACAACAGTTCTGCCTGTGATGAAGTTCTAGTTCCAATACAATTATTTGTTGAATTCTCAAGAATAGTTTGGGTGGCTGTATTCTAGTTTTTGAATGATAGCAAGCTTCTGGTGTATGAGTTTAATAGCCTGATAGCCATGTCTTTCCAGGCTTTTGGTAGGTGCGAAATTTTTGCAATAGTAAATTGCATATTGTCTACTGTTTTCTTGTACACTTTGCATTGATCAATAAAGATCTTAAGGATGATCTTTATATACTTTTCAATGGTGATGAGTTGATCCTGAATTGCTATCCAACTCCTATGTTATATAAACAAATCCTCGTGCTAGGAATTTATTCCATGCTTGCTTGTCAATATATTGCTGGTTAAGTCCATGTGAATATCATCCAGAGGTAAGCCACCTTCATTTACACTTGGAAAATACCAATGTAACTGTTAGGTTATAGATTATTGTCAGCCTTTGCCATTACCTTTTGAAGCATGGTGTGCTTGTTCCAAAATAAATTTTTTACTTTTTGATCATATGCTTTCAGAACCTTTATCAATCCTCTTGCTCCTTTTTCATGAGAAATGTTAATTTTTATATGGCTGTTTTAGGGTGATAGGTCCTGTTTTTCTTTAATATTGTCCAAAGTTGTGTTGTGATAGTTTTTTTCCTTTGTTAGGATACTTCATCTCTGTAGCAGCAAGCACCCCAGCATCCCCAGGGTGGCTGCCAACACAGGTTCTTAGATCTGCTTTTGTAAAGGAAAGCAACTCAAAATCAGTTAACAAGCTGACTTTAATCAAACAAACATATATCATTTACCTAGTTCAGGGGAAAAAGGTCAGCACCCTGAACTTCAGAGTATACAGACAGTAGTTTCAAAACAGAGAAACAAACAGATCAAGCAGACAGGCTTCCAAACTGTCCAACCATTACAACAATACCAAATCACAGTTACCAGAGAGGGAAGCATCAACATCTGGCTTTTCAAAGCTGGGGGTGGGGGTGGGGGGTTCTCAACATCTGCCCAGTCTCATCTGGTCAAATCACACAACACTTCGCAAAGTGAGCCCCAAAGTAAAGCCTCCCATCAGGGCTTATATAGCCTTCTTCTGGCTCAGAGAATGTAACCACCCTCTTGACCCACTGCCCAATCACACAGCATCAAGGTGTGGTCATTCCTGAAAACCAAGCCTCCTACCACAGGCTTCATGTGACCACATTCAGCCTATTAGGGGGCAAAGTATATCTTCAAATTAAAGAAGGTTCTCAGAGTCTCTTAAGCCAATCAAAGGGCCTAGGGGCAGGGAAGATCTTCAAATCTGCATTCCCATTACAATCTCTCAGCTCTGGTAATTCTCTCTATCCTCCATGTTCCCTCTTCTACTCCAACTACTGACCACCCTACCTTCTTTTGAGTCTCAACTAAATCCAATCATCTACAGCCTGTCTAATTTCTCTTAATTCTAAATCCAATCATCTACAGCTTGTCTAATTTCTCTTAATTCTAAATCCAATCATCTACAGCCTGTCTAATTTCTCTTAATTCTAGTGCCTTTCCTTCATTATCTCCTATTTATCTTGTATATAGCTTGCTCTGTATATATATTTGTTTGCATGTTGTCTCCCTCATTAGATTGTAAGGTCCTTAAGGGCAGGGACTGTCTTTTGTGTCTTTTTGTATCCCCAGTGCTTACCATAGTTCCTAGCACAAAGCAGGTGCTTAATAAATATTGATTGATTGATTGATACTTTCCAAATCTGTATCATCATCATCATCATTAAAGTAAAAGCATAATATAATGAACAGAGAGCTGACCTCCAAACCAGGGAGACCTGGGTTTACATCCTTCCTCTGACAATTCACTGTGTATGTATAATCATTCAGGTAAGTCATTTAACCTTTCAACAAGTGCTCTAGGCAATTCTTACACTATGTGTTATAGAAAAGGTGCCGACATGTAGGTAGCAAAAATTTCCTTAGTGGGGAATTCCCTATAACAGTGAACTCATATTCAGGGCTTGGTACTGGATTTTAAGTTGGAAAACCTGGGTTAAAATTCTGCCTCAGATATTTAATAGCTGTGTTTGTTGTTGTTGTGTCTGAAACTTCATGACCCCATTTGGGATTTTCTTGGCAAAGATACTAGAGTGATTTGCCATTTCCTTCTCCAGCTCATTTTACAGATGAGGAAACTGAGGCAAACAGGGTGACTTGCCCCGAGTCACATAGCTGCTAAGTATCAGAAGAGGAATCTTCCTGATTCCAGGCCTGGCACTCTCCAGGCAGTGGCACCACCTGTGTGATTGGGGGTAAATTATTTCATAGATCTTCAGTTTTCTCATCTGTAAAATGAAGATAATGATATTTATACTGCCTGCCAGCAGAGTGCACTCTTATTTACACTAGCCAACAGAATTTTTTGTGAGGAAGGCACTTTTTAAATCCCAGATTGTGATATATGTGTGAATACAGACACACATATCTGAGTTAATAAAAAGAATATTTATAATAATATAATAATTACTATAATAATAGTAATATTACTATATGGTCTCCTAAGGGCAAAGTTGGTAGAATTTCAAGCTTATCTTTTCCTTCCCCCAATGATTCTGCATTTTCCTTTATATTAAGCCTTAGATGAGAATACAAGGGACTGTATTTTGGCAATTTCCAGCAGCTGAGGAGGAAGGGATGGATATTTTCACCTAAAGTCAATATGATTCTTCACTCCTGCACAGTCACTCTACTCTGTGGCACAGCTGCTGGCCAATACAATTGCTACAGTTTCCCTGCTGATGTCTCTGCCCTATCAGTGCTTTAAAAAGCTACCTGTGTGGAGAAAAAGTAATTTGTCTAGGAAATGGCATTTTAAAACCTATTCAACACTAACTTGTGTTTCTTTGAGGAAGTCATTTAATCTCTCTGGGCCTCAGTTTCCTCTTGGATAAAGGGATTAGATTATATGATCTTAAAGGTCAGACTTCTGGCCCTACACATATGCAAGTCTAATAACCCATTTTTCTATTCTAATTCTGCAGTGTTTATTATTTTAAAATAGTACTATTAGAAATTTCATGGGAAAGAAAAATTTCTACCATTCACACAGATGTTAGGGAGAATTATTCACATAGACTGCATAGAATTTCTTTTCTAGGCTTCCTTTTTTGGGGGGTGGGGGAAGGCAAGGCAATTGGAGTTAAGTGACTTGCCCAAGTCACTTGGGGCAAGTGTCAGATGTCAGATTTGAACTCGGGTCCTCCTGACTCCAGGGTCTGTGCTCTATTCACTATGCCACCTAACTGCCCCTATAAGACTTCCTCTGGAAAAAAAAATGCATGTTGTATTTTTCAATGAACAAAAATATGTTTTCTCTGGAACTTCTCTCAGTCACTGAGACTTTCACTCTGGAACATCCCTCCAACCAATTCTTCCTTCTAAGGTTTCCATTTTGGGGAAGGTCTTAGGTCAGAAATGCTTCACCCACCTCTAGGCCCATGTCCCTTTCATTACCCTACCTTTGCTTGACTTCTTCGCTTCCTTCTGTGTGCTATTGCCCCCATTAGAATGTGACTTTCTTTTTACTATGCTCCTGCCATATACTAATGTTTTGGGGGGTTTTTGGAGGGGGAAAGAAAGGCAATTGGGGTTAAGTGACTTGCCCAAAGTCACACAGTTAGTGTTAGGTGTCTGAGGTAGAATTTGAACTCAGGTCCTCCTGACTCCAGGGCTGGTGCTCTATTCACTGCACTACCTAGCTGCCCCCATGTACTAATATCTTAAATCCTGGTTGCTTTGCCTTGCCTCTCTTCCTGTTCCTCCTCCTATCCCACAATTAAACAAAGAAAAAAGAGGAAAAAGAAACAGAACTCTTGTAACAAATATGAATAATCAAGAAAAACTCATTTCCATATGGACCATGCCCCACCCTCACCCCCAAATGTCTCCATTTGCATCTTAGGTCTCTGTCTGAGGTGGGTTACATGCTTCCTCATGGGTCCTCTATAATTGAGGATTATATATAATATAATTGATATGATAATTGTGCTCAGCAGAGTTTTAAGTCTTTTAAAATTGTCTTTCTTTACAATGTTGTTGTTATTGTATAAATTGTTCCCCTGGTTTTTCTCATTGCACACTATATGAGTTCTTACTAGTCTTCCCTGGTTCCTAACACACCAACCTTTCATCATTTCTTATAGCACAATAGCAAAGTGGGTAGAGCACTGGGCCTAGCATCAAAGAGACCTGAGTTTAAATCTGACCTCAGATACTAGATGTACAGCCCTAGGCAAATCACCTATTTGCTGTTTGCCTCAGTTTCCTCATCTGTAAAGTAGAGAAAATAATAGCATCTCCCTCCCAGGGTTGTGAGGATCAAATGAAATAATAATTGTAAAGAGCTTAGCACAGTTTCTAGTACATTATTATTTCATGCATTTCTATATCATAACTTGTTCGGATATGCCCCAGTTGATGAGCATCCCCTTAATTTTTAGTTCCTTGCCACCCCAAAAGAAGCTAATATTTTTGTACATATGGATCTTCTTCCATTTCATTGATCTCTTTGGAGTATAGACCCAGTAGTGAGTGATATAGCTGGATCAAAGGGGATGCATAGTTTAGTAACTTTGGCGGCATAGTCCCAAACTGCTTTCCAGGATGGCTAGACCAGTCTATAGCTCCATCAATAGTCATCAATAAGCCTGTTTTTTCCACAACCCCTCCAGCATTTGTAATTTTTCATTTTTGTTCACTTTATTAATCTAATGGGTGAGGTAGAGCTTTAGACCTGCTTTGATTTGCATTTGTCTAATGATTAATGATTTAAAACTTTATTCATATACTATTGATAGATTGGATTTCTTCCTTTGAAAACTGTTTATTCATATACTTTTACTATTTATCAATTGGAAAAAGTTCTTATTCTTTTTTAAATTTACATTTCAGTTTTATTTTTAGCAATTGAAACAATTTTTCAATTTCAACAATAAAAACAATTTTTAAGATGTCTTAAAAACATTCCAAATTCTCTCTTTCCTTTCCTCTCCTTCTCCTTCCTTGAGAAGGCAAGTAATTTGATATAGATTATATGTGTGCAGTTGTGTAAAACATATTTCCATATTAGCCATGTCACAGAAGAAAACACACACACACACACACACACACACACACACACACACACACACACACCAAGAAAAATAAAATAGAAAAAAAAAGTATGCTTCTATGTACTTTCAGACTCTATCAGTTCTTTCTCTGGAGGTAGATAGCATTTTTCATCATGAGTCCTTCAGTCTTAGATCATTGTATTGTTGAGAATAGCTAAGTCATTCATAGGTAATCATCAAATAATATTGCTGTTACTGTGTACAGCACTATCCTGGTTCTGCTCTTTTCACTTTGCAACAGTTCATGTAAGTCTTTCCAGGTTTTTCTGAGAGCATCCTGCCCATCATCTCTTATAGCACAATAGTATTCTGTCACAATCATATACTACAACTTGTTCAGTCCTTCCCCAATTGATAGGCATCCCCTCAATTTTAATTCTTTGCCACCACAAAAAGAGATGTTACAAATAATTTTTTACATATAGGTCCTTTTCCTTTTTTTTTTAATCTCTTTGGGATACAGACCTAGTAGTGGTATTGTTGGATCAAAGGGTATTCATGGTTTTACAGGTCTTTGGGCATGGTTCCAAATTGCTCTCCAGAATGGTTGAATCAGTTCACAACTTCACTAACAGTGCATTAGTGTCTCAATTTTTCTGTGTTCCCTCCAACATTTGTCACTTTGCTTTTCTGTCATTTTAGTCATTTTGATAGCTGTGAGGTGGTATGTTAGAGTTCCCTTAATTTGCATTTCTCTAATCAATAGTGATTTAGAACGTGTTTTTTTATGACTATAAATAGCTTTGATTTCTTCTCCTGAAAACTATTGGTTCATATCTTTTGACCATTTATCAATTGGGGAATGACTCATATTCATATAGAATCAACTCTGTTCTCAATATTATCAGAAAGGAGGCCTTTATAAGAGAAACTTGGTGTAAAATTCCCCTCCAACTCCCTGTCCCATGCCCCAGTTTTGCTTTCCTTCTAATCTTGGCTGCCCTGGATTTGTTTGTACAAAGCCTTTTGAATTTAATGTCATCAAAATTACCTATTTTACCTCCCATAATGTTCTCTGTCTTTTGTTTTGTCATCAATTCTTCCCTTATTCATAGACCTGACAGGTAAGATAGTCCCCATTCCCCTAATTCTATATACTTTGGAAATGAGACCTTAACTAGAAAAACTTGCTACAACGATTTTTCCTCCAGTTACCAGTTTCCTTTCTAATTTTAGCTGTACTGGGTTTTTTTTTTTTTGGTGTGTGTGTGTGTGCAAAACTTTTAAATTTTATATAATCAGGAGGCGGAGCCAAGAAGGCGGAGTAGAAACAGCTCATCCAAGCCACTCTGCCCCCAGATTCCCCCCAAACTATGTAAAAGGGGACTCTGAACAACTTCTGGAGCCCCAGCACCCACAGAACAACACAGAGAAGCTAACCTCCCGCTGAGGACAGCCAGCAGCCCTGCAGGAAGGACCAGAGCAGCGGTCTGGGAGCCAGCAGTGTGCAGGAGCCGAGCTGAGCGGAGCCCAGGTCCCTGTGAGCCAAGGTTTTAGCCCCAGGGCGGCAGGGCCAGCAGCCAGCTGGAGAGACCCTAGAACACCAGCAGCTGTGGCGACTCCAGAATTATCAACATAGACAATGTAAGGACAAAGTAAGAGGTCTAGGACAAAGTAAGAGGTTAGTGTCCTAGGGACTTTAGGACCAGTATTTGGGGAATGTGTCGGCTCCCTCCCCTGGGGGCTAGAAGCTGCTGAGGAGACATGCCATTTTGTAGTTTTCAGAGGCAGCTCCAGCTCCTGGCCTGCAAACTGTGGGGAGATCCAGCCATCAGTCTTGGGGGGTAATCGCTCTTGCTTTAACCTCCCTGGATCTGGACTGTGATCTAGGGTGGAAGTCATGGGTGGGTTTACAGCTTGCCAGAAACGTAAATTGCCCCCCACACGTTCGGGACGAAAATTCCTCTATCTGGCCTTAAAGCCATAGTGTGGCAACAAGCCCAAAAGTCAAGTAATTAAGTGGCAACATGCCAAGGCAAATGAAATAGAAAAATGCAACCCTAGACTCCCAGTTTGGGGGCATAGAGCGGGAAAAGGACTGTGAGGTCAGAAGTCCTGCTCCAAAAGCCCCAGGGGAAAACATGAGTGGGTTGCAGGCCATAGAGGACCTTAAGAAGGACTTTAAAAATCAAATAAGAGAAGTGGAGGAAAAATTGGAAAGAGAAATGAGAAGGATGCAGGAAAAGTATGAAATGAGGGTCAACAGCCTGACTGAGGAAAACAACACCTTAAAAAATAGACTAACTCAAATGGCAAAGGAGGCCCAAAAGGGCAATGAGGAGAAGAATGCCTTAAAAAGTCGAATTTGCCAGATGGAAAAAGAATCTCAAAAGTTCACTGAGGAGATTCATTCCTTCAGGGTTAGACTGGAGCAAATGGAAGCTAATGACTTTATGAGAAATCAAGATGCTGTTAAGCAGATCCAAACAAATGAAAGATTAGAAGGCAATGTGAAATATCTCATGGGAAAAACCACTGACCTGGAAAATAGATCCAGGAGAGACAATTTAAAAATTATTGGACTACCTGAAAGCCATGATCAAAGAAAGAACCTAGAAATCACCCTTCAAGAAATTCTCAAGGAAAATTGCCCTGATGTTTTAGATCCAGAGGGCAAAATAGAGGTTGAAAGAATCCACAGATCACCTCCTGAAAAAGATCCCAAAAAGAAAACTCCCAGGAATATTATAGCCAGGTTCCAGAATCCCCAGATCAAGGAGAAATACTACAAGCAGCCAGGAAGAAACAATTTCAATATTGTGGAAACACAATCAGAATAGCCCAGGACCTGGCAGCTTCTACACTGAGGGATCGAAGGGCATGGAATATGATATTCCAGAGGGCAAAAGAACTGGGAATGAACCCAAGGGTCACCTACCCAGAAAAACTGAGTATTTTGTTTCAGGGGAAAATATGGTCATTCAGTGGAATAGAGGACTTTCAAGCATTCTTGAGGAAAAAACCAGAATTGAATAGAAAATTTGACATCCAGACACAAGAAGGAAGAGATGCCTGAGAAGGTAATCAGGGAAAAGAAATCAAAAGGAACTTATCAAAGTTGAACTATTTACATTCCTATATGGAAAAGCAATAACTGTGACTGATGATATCTTTGTCACTATGAAAATAATGGAAGAAGGGTGTGTGGTCATATGAATACATATGTGAATGTGTGTGTATATGGTTACAGTTATATATGGATAGAGGGCATAGGTTGAATTTGTTGGGAAGGGAGAATACTCAAGGGATGAAATTATGAGGTGAGAGGAAAGTGGCAAGAGGAGATGGGGAGAGACAGGGTAGGGTAAACTATCCCATGTAGAAGAAGCAAGGGGAAGTGGTTGCAAGGGAGGGGGAGAATAGGAAGGCTAAAAAGGCAAAACCACATTCACATTGAATTTGGTTCAGGGAGAGAATGACATACATACTAAATGGGATATCTCAACCTGCAGCAGGATAGGGGGAAGGGGGATGAGAGGAGGGATGATGGATGGGAGGGCATCCTTGGGGGGAGGGGAGGTTGGAAGTACCCACTATAGAAGAGGGACAGGATCATATAGGGAATGGACCAGGTGGGGGGTGGGATGAGTGGGAGGGAATTATAAGCAGCCTTGTACAATATATCTACTATGATAATGTTTTGCATAGCTAGACATGTACAACATATACTGAATTACTTATCTCCCCAGAGGGAATGGGTGACAAGGGAGGAAGGAAATGGATCTGAAATTCGAGGTCTTAACATTAAATGTTTCAAATATATATAAATACTATTATTAATACTCTTTTGCTTATAATTGGTTGATAAGATGTTTGGGCATTGGGACACAAAGATTCACCTTCCTCTAATGGAAAAGTTGAAGGGGGTCTGGGAGAAGGTATGGGAGAGAGCAGATTGGAGGAAGCAAAATCTTGTGGGACTGCTATTCTGGGAGGTTGGGTAGGGGAATAATGGGGGGAAAATGATTGTAACTCAAAATCTGGCGGAAATGAATGATGTAAAACAGAAGTTAATAAAGCATTTGTTTAAAAAAATTTTTATATAATCATCATTATCTAATTTATCTTCTGGGATCTGCTCTATTTCTTGTCTAAGTCATGAACTCTTCCTCTATTTTTAGATCTGAAATGTAATTATTCCTTGCTTCTCTAATTCATTCATGATGTCACCCTTCACATCTATAGGTTTCCAATGGCCCATTCCCCAATCTGTACAGAGTAGAACTAGAATGAATGATGCAATTAATATCAAAATGACATTTGTAAGCAATTTAAGGGTCATCCTTGATGGTTCCCTCTCCTTCCCTGTCATTTATTCTCTCAACAACTGCTAAGTATCTATATTATCCCTCCCCTTCTCTCCACTCAGAGGGAAAACTGAAGCTGAGAGAGTTTGAGTGATTTACCCAGGGTCATAAGGCTAGCTAGTGTTTGAGGCAGGTTTTGAAATCAGGTCTTCCTAAATCCAAGTCCTTGCTTTCAATCCGCTATACCACCCAACAGTTTTATGTTAAGACAATGTATAGTGCAGGGGTGGGGAACCTGTGTCCTCAAGGCCACACGTGGCCCTGTAGGTCCCTGTAAAGGAACTTCACAGGAATTCAGTCAAAGGGCTACACTTGAGGACCTAGAAGGGCATGTGTGGCCTCAATGCCACAGGTTTCCCACCCCTGCTGTAGTGACTACCCATTATCCACCAAAAGAAGTATAAACTCCTGTTTTAGACATGTCAGCCAGAAACAACTTTTAAATTAATTTAATGTCATTCTAAATTCAATGATCTCCAACTTGGAGAAATGGTCAAACTGAATAGTCCCCCTCATCCCCCTGGACATCTCTCTACCCCAAGACAATTCTAAGTAATATTTACAGGAATTTTTAAGGGAGTAAAAGTTACAGTGTGTTAAAATACAGTTTTGGGTTAATATTCCAGAACAATCTTTAACTAGAACTATTAGTTCCTACTAGAATTCTTTCCTTGACCACTCCCCTCAGGGACTAAAAAGGATCCTTAAAAAAGAATTTTTTTAAAAAAAGGATCCTTTATAAAATTGCTCTCTGTATTCAAAGAGAGAACTGCTAAATACAATACTGATTTTATATATGTTTACATATTTGTATCTAATGGGTAGCTAATATATCCCTAGGGTAGGGGGAGGGAATTTCTTTTTGGATGGAATTTTTTATAAAGGAAACATGTGACATGATAATTTTATTATATATTTAAAAGGAATAGCTATAGCAAACTTTTAGAAGTCTGAAAGGATACAGGGCAGACAAGCAAGAGGATGTATTATGAAGGGAATGTTTTGGGGTCCCTTGACCTCGATACAGTATATTCCCCTGTCCTATACAGTGACCTGCAAAGGTTACCTGGCAGATAAGCAAGAGGGCATGTAATCTTTTTTGTTTATGCCTCAGGATATGGTCTTAGAATAATATCCTAATAAATAACTAACCTTAAGCAAGGGTAAATAGTAAACAGGATTAAGGGAGGCTCCTTCTACATTATCTGCATTCCTTTGATGTAGGATCTTTCTACATTATCTACATTCTTTTGGGGTGTCTCTTGGGGGGCATAAAAACTCTGTGAGCTCCTTGCATTTTTGGCTCTGTATGAAATGGTCCTGTAATAAAAAGACTATTGATTACACCCCTGCCTCATTATTCTCACCTCTTGCTAGCCCACCAACTGTGCTGGCAGCAGTAAATAGCAAAGTTGTACATAACAGATTTGCAGTTTCATGTTCAACCATTTTTCTTATTTTTCTATGTTATAGGAATACTTATTTTATTTCGTAAATTAAAAATAAAATAAGTAACATTTTTTAAAAAGAAAAAAAGAAAATCATCATCTTAATCCATGAATAGAAAAGAGGTTATTCCCCTTACATGGGTCCTAGGACCTATTGAAGAGCATAATTTTTTTTTTTTTTTGAGGGCAATTGGGATTAAGTAACTTACCCAAGGCCACAAGGCTAGGTTTTTATTTGTGTGTGTGTTAAGTGTCTGAGGCCAGATCTGAACTCAGGTCCTTCTGACTCCAGGGCCAGCGCTCTACTCACTGCGCCACCTAGCCGTGCCTGAAGAACATAATTGAGCAAGACAGAAGTTCCCCAAGATTAAAATTTGGAAGTGAATTTTCTTACCTCGGAACTGTAGGGATTACATAGTTACATACCCAAATCAGACAGTGCTGTCAGGGACAGTATGCAGGTTTTCAAAGAGATTCAACAGCCAGGTTACATAAGCTGAAACTACAATCAGGGATTGGTTAGTGTACATTTGAATTTCCCTCGCCCCAGAAGTTTACCCTAGGCAGAGGGACAGGGAACCCAGAATGGGTGGAGATAGGGAACACCTGGTAGGGGGGTGGGGGGTAAGAAAAAGAATGGAGCAGGGATTTTACCCTAGGCTGAAACTCCCACCCCAGGATGAATTAGGGGGAAGGGAAGGGTGGAGTTGTGCTCAACACTATGCCTTTGGGAATGAGCTTTGCTGGGTATTTTTTGTTCTAAATTTGGTTATCACCCTTGGTCAATTTTCCTGGAACTTCAGCCTCTGTCTTTGACCTTTAACACATTTTCCTGAAGGGAAAAGTCTGGAAAGACTTTTCAGCTAGAAAAAATATTATTTATTAATATTTTTATTTGAACCAAAAAGCAACTTTTTAAGACATTTCCACACTAATGCCCAAAATCTTCCACAGTCTGACCCCAATCTCTCTTTGCAGCCTTTCCTCACATTATTTCCCTTTCCTTATTTTCTTTCCACTCCATTCAATAGTCCTAGATCTATTCCCTTAGCCCAACAGGAAGGCTTATAATTGCTGGCAAGATTTTTTGGCATTCTCACCCAAGATCACAGGATTTAAAGCTAGAAAGAATATTAAGGATCGCTTAATCCTATTGTTGAGCACAACTCCATCCTCCCCTTCCCCTAATTGATCTGTAAGCACAACTCCATCCTTCCCCTCACCTAAATGATCCTTGGGTGGGAGTTTCAGCCTAGGGTAAAGTCCCTGCTCCATTCTTTTCCTTGCCCCCTCCACCCCCTACCAGGTGTTCCCCATCTCCACCCATTCTGGGTCCCTGTCCCTTAGCCTAGGGTAAACTTCTGGGGCTTGGGAAATTCAAATATATACTGACCAATCACTAATTGTAGTTTCAGCTTATGTAACCCGGCTATTGAATCTCTTTAAAAACTGGCACACTGTCTGATTTAGGTATGTAAGTAACCATGTTATCCCAGCAGTCCCTAGGCAATAAAATCCACTTCCAAATTTTAATCTCAGGTATCTTCTGTCTCGATCAGTTATGTTCTTCATAATTCCCTAGTGTTCCCCTCCTGTCCACCCATCAATTAGGGGAGGGGAAGGGTGGAGTTGCACTTATAGATTAATTAGGGGAAAGGGAGGGTGAAGTTGTGCTCAACACTATATAACTTCAGGTTAAAATGAGGAAATTAAGACCTGAGAGGTTAAATTACATGCTTGGAGTCCCAAAGACAGTGTATAATTAGCACTATTCTTCATCCCCCTGTACATGGGGATTTCAGGTGAAGCTTCATGGTTTCAGTTGAGGAGGTAGAAGAGTCAGAAAGTGAGTAGATCTGAGAGTAAAATGAGCACAGCTAGGGCCTGGTGGTATGCCCAGTTCATACTAAGGCAAAGAGCCAGTTGTTAAATTTCTAGGACAAGAATTAGTATACCTCAGAAATCAGCGAACACTACAAATTAGATTGAGGGACCTAGATGGTTCAGTAGACAGATCTCTGGACCTAGAGTCAAGAAGACTCGAGTTCAAATCTAACCTCAGACTCTTACTTGCTGTGTGACCTTGGCAAGCCATTTAACTTCTCTTTGTCTTAATCTGCTGGAGAAGGAAACGATAAACCATTCCTGTATCTTTGCCAAGGAAATTCCAAATGGGCTCACAAGGAGTTGAACATGACTAAACAAAATCAAATTTGATTTTTGTTGTTATTGGTTGGTCTAGATTTAAGAAAGTAATGTAGAAAATATTAATAATGAAGATTAACCTTGAAGGTGTCTTATGCCTACAATGCCTTCTCCTCCCACCCCCTCTGCACTCCCAGCTGGTTGTTAAACATTTAACAACATATTTCTGCTAATGACATAGTATTCCCAACCAGAGTCTGGCTAATCAGGAGAGCTGGACTCTGAGGTACAAATAGAAATGCATATGATACATAAATAGAAGATATTATTCTTATCTTTTATAAAATAATAAGAACAAGATGAAAACATTTTAAAAATTACAGGGATGGGGTAGACCCCTGAGTTCACTGGTAGAAGAAACCTCTAGATAAGGGAATTCCTTCTAACAATGCAATTCAGCTCTTTTTCTGCAATTTATAGTCCTAGGCCATTGCCTAAAGGAATGAGATTCATTGACTGGTTTAAGGGGACAGTGATTATGTGTTGGGACTTAAACCCAGACCTTGCTAACTATGAGGCTGGTTTTCTTATCCATTACCCCTTCTATACTACAATTTGAAGTCCTATTTCTACAGATCTATATAGTGTAGGGGGTAGCTTGGTGGCTGCTAAGTGGCACAAGGGCTAGATGGCTGGGTCTTGAGTCAGGAAGACCTGAGTTCAAATTTGGATTTAGACACAATTATGTGACCCCTGGGCACATCACTTAACCCTGTTTGTCTCAATTTCCTCATCTGTCAAGTGAGTTGGAGAAAGAAATGGCAAACCAGTCCAGTATCTTTGTCAAGAAAATCCCAAAAGGGGTCATGAAGAATTGAACACAACTGAAAGCAATGATTGAATGGTGGCAAATAGGCAGATGTGTATTAGGTATCATGGTGAGGTGAACAGCATGCTGACATGAAGCCAGGGGACCTCAGTTCAAGTCTTGACTCTGATTTTTACTAGTTGTGAAGCTCTCAGCTTGCACCTGCAAAACAAAGACAATAACATTTACATTGCCTACCCCAGAGAACCCTCTGAGCATGATGAAAATCATAAATGCCACGGACTCATGAGCTGTCATTTTTAGGTATTTTTCTAACATGGCTCCTTAGGAATCTGTGGAACTGAATAATAAAGGAATTTTTCTTCTTTTTTTTTAAAGAGAGAAGCTGAACTCTGAGGAAAGGGAAAAAACAACACAGTAAAGGTCCTGAAGGAGAGCTAAGGAAAAATCCCTCTTCCCTAGCAGCAGAGAGGCTGAGGAGTCCTTAGGACAGAATATTATATACATTACTAGACAAGGCTGTTTATGCTTTACCTCAAAGGATGGATTCAATCTGAAGGTGGGAATTGGAAATCGCTGGGATTTAAAAAGCTATCTATCTAATCTATATTATCTATATATCATATTTAAAAAATTTTTAAAGAAAATTGTGGAACATTTTATAAAAGCAAAATGGCATAGGAATGGTTAAAATTATAATTTCTGATTCTGTCACATCATATCACAATGGCATCCTATGTGATTATGATAGCACATCATATCACAGCATCACAATTTCATATGATGCAACCAGTCAGGAGCAGAGTTTATAAAGGGAGAATACTATTTCTTTTTTTTTTTTTTAAAGCAATTGGGGTTAAATAACTTGCTCAAGGTTACACGGCTAGTCATTATGTGTGGGTGCTCATTTTCTGAGGCCGGATTCAATCTCCAGTCATCCCAACTCCAAGGCCAGCGCTCTTACTCACTGCGCCACCTAGCCGCCCCTGGGGAATACTATTTCAAAGGCAAAGCATAGAAATAGAAAAAATGAGAAGGGGATAAAAGAACCCTGAAAATAAAAGAAAGAAGGAAAATCAAGAATTTGTTGGGAGAGTGGAGGGGGAAAGGTGACAAAAACAGAAAAGAAAAAAAATAAGGTGGAAGCTTTAAAAGATTCTAGATCAAATAGCCAGTTATAATTTGGGTGCCAGGGAGAATAAGTTTTCACATATGAGATGCTGAGGTACTGGCCAGCTTCCACTAACCAAATCTTTTCTTAAACCAAAAGATCATTATGTCCTATATATTTTCATTTGCAGGCAAGACAGGTTGTTTTCCATCTTCAAGTAGTGCATTTTCTTCACTAAATCAATCAAGGGCATTGAATGTGTTCTCTCATCAAGAACCAGGAGAAAGAGGCGAGGTCAGGCAACTTGAAAAAACCTGCTGCTTAGCTAAGCCATTGTTTTTTTTTTCACACAAGGGAGGCTGGCCAGCTCTGGTCTTTTCCAGAGAAATCTCTGCTTAGCTAAAAAGAAACCAGAATTGATTGAAAGTACTTGGCTTTGGTTTGTTCACCTTTTTTTTCTTTTTTAACAAAATCCAAAACATCTCTCTTTCTCTCTCCCCATCCCCCCACCAGATGCTTTGGCTGACTGTGAAGTGAGAACAACTAAGAAATATTCAATATTGGAAATTCAGCAAGTATTAATTGCTTGCTGAGTGCCAACTAATCATAAGAATGACTAGCATTTATACAGCTCTTTGAGGTTAAAAGTGCTTTGCAAATAATAGCTCGTTTGATCCTCACAACAACCCTGAGAAGTTGGTGCTATTATAATCTGCATTTTACAGATGAGAAAACTGAGGCAAACAGAGGTCAAGTAACTTGCCCAGAGTCACATAGCTAGTGAGGATCCAAGGTTGGACTTGAACTCATGTCTTCCTTATTCTAGGTCTATTGTTCTATCCAACTGGGTCACCTATTGCTCCAAACACTAGAGACTGTCAATTAGTAGGGAGATTCAAAGTTTAGATAATATGGAAGAATCCATGCCTTCATGGAGGTTATGGTCCAGTAGTTCTTTCCCCTATTCTGACATGCATACAGATGTGCAGAATCAAAAAGAAACATCTCATCAGGAAATATTTGTGAACACCTGTTAGAGACAGTGACTTGTACCTGGATAAGGACCAAGGAGAGCATCTGTGGCTGTGGATCATTCATTGAAGAGAATAAGCTGATCAACAAATTATTCTGGTACACAGAAATAGCCTTGCCTTTCAGACCCATTATTTTAATCAAACTAGTTCTACTGAAATGTTTCCTTTATAATAATACAAATAATGTGATCAGGTGCCTCTATTTTAATCACTATTACATAACACATATTGGATATAAATAATTCCCTAGGTGCTGAGTTGAGCCCAACACTGAGATAACTAACTATAGTCATTCAACCATTAGTCAACAAACATTAACTACTATGCACATGACATTGTACCTGGAGGAAGTGCATTCTAGGCATGAGGGCCAAACATTGCAAAGGTATAGACATAGAAGATGGTGCTTCCTGTGTGCAGTGAATGTGAGGAACTCACTTCATTTCTCTTGAAACCTGGGTTCCTCATCTTTATAGAATCCTTTAATATTGCTGTATGGCAGGCAGGGCAGTTAGGTGACACAGTGTACAGAGCACCAGTCCTGGAGTCAGGAAGACAGTTCAAATCTGGCCTCAGATACTTACCAGCTGTGTGACCCTGGGCAAGTCACTTTACCCTGTTTGCTTCAGTTTCTTCATCTGTTAAATAAAGTGGAGAAGTTTTTCTGTTTCATCTTTTGATCCTAAGTGAAATTGAAAACTAACCCTACCCCCCCAAGGGGTGGCTAGGTGGTGCAGTGAATAGAGCACTGGCTCTGGAATAAGGAGGACCTGAGTTCAAATCTGGCCTCAAAGACTTAACACAAAACTAGCTGTGTGACCATGGGCAAGTCACTTAACCACAATTGCCCCTCCAAAAAAAAAAAGAAAGGAAGAAAACAAACCCTGGCACAGAGCCTCTGTTGCCTGACTTTTCTTAATTCTTTTTTCTTCTTCTCTAGGCAAGAGAAAATTTTGTTCTTATATAACTTAAAACTATACAAAAACCTTTGGGATACCTTGTATCTTGTATGTACATATTTATATAATGTCTCTCCCATTAGAATCCAAGCTTCCTTAGGTCAGGCATGGTTTTTGCCCAGTTTTTAATTATGCCCAGCTTTTAGCACAGTGCCTGGAACAGGGTTAGTACTTAAATGTTTTGAACTGATTGATCAGAGCCTTTCCCAACCTGAAGGGAGTTGGTCTCAATACCTGATTGCATATAAAATTATTAAATTGAACTAGATCATTTCTCAAATTTTTTGTTGCTGGGCCCCTTAAATGCTCTTGAAAATTACTGAGGATCCTCCTTCCAAAGAGCTTTTATTCTTTTATTTATGTGGGATGTATTCATAAATATTTACTATATTAGAAATTAAAACAACTTAGTATTATTATAAGAATAGAATATTACTTTAAAATGTGTCTTGACTGAATGACCTCACAGATCCCCTTAAAAGGGTCTCAGGGGTCCTTAGCAGTGTCTGGACCACATTTTTAAGAACTGACAGATCAAGGTAAGTTGCAACTCAAGAGGTTGGTTGAGGACCTTGATTGCCAGGCTGATTGGTTTAGATATTACTCAGTAGACAATGGACAGCTGCTGATGTTTTGTTTTGATTTGTTTTTAGAGAAAGGGAATGGTAAAAATAATACTTTCATTTTCCTCTCCTCCTTCCAAAAAAAAAATCAAGAAGAAAAAAATTCATTTACCCATCTTAAATTCCTATTTCTTTTAAGGAAGGCTAGAGTAAGTCAAGTGACCAAGTTTTTTATGTCCTAAAGAAATAGCCATAAAGTTTGCATTTTCATAAACCTTCAGCCACCACCACTGATGGTTACAGATAATGATGAAAGAATACCAGAAATCTGAAACAAATCACCCATGAAACAGATCCATGAAGCCATTTATTTCCCTGTAAGTCAAAAGAGTGAGGACTTAGTCTAGTCTCAACCAGAGTGAATGATTCATATAATGCCTTGGCTTTTGAAAATGTGGTATCTTTCCCTAGATAGTCTCTGGTGGATAAAAAAGGTTTTGCAAATGTAAATTGTATCTTACATTTCTTTAATACTTTTTGGTCATTATTTTATATTATTGGATAATAACATTCAACTGTTCATAATCTACCCAGATTTCCCCTTCACAAGTTTTTAATCAATTGGATATGTCAAATCATGGATTCGAAACATCTTGCCTTCCCTCATAATGCACTTTGTTGCGGCAGTGAGTGCTGTGAAGGAATATGCCCTAGGACCTCTGGGAAGAGTTCATGTTTATGATATACTTATTTTTATTGGCTTGCCAGTGGAAGTGATTGCTGGAATTTAGCTCCTTCTTAAATGTGTCTTTTCATTCAATTTCTTTTGCACACAGTTTGAATTTCTATGTATCTTTCATTCTATGTGTCAAACTTAAGAGAAAAAATAAGCCACTGTCCTTTTCTGCTCCTGAAGGGCACAACAGTGGGTCCTCTAGGGGCCACGGGAGGAGAGAAAAACCATTCTTTGCCTGGGGTCAGGAAGATGAATTTTCTAATTCCTTAAAAAAAAATAAAAAGCTTGTAGAAGCTTTTCTGTTGGGGGTTGTAACATATCCCATCCTCCTCCAATCTTTGGGTAAGAGAATTGCGCTGAAATTTAAACGGGAGTGGAAATGGAAAGCACTTCAATTTATCATCAAACTCATTTAAATTGGATTATAGGGATCATGTACAGCGAAGATGAGGTCTAGGTTGACACTGAAACTAGCTACCAGAGAAGAGATAGAATCTCTCTTTTTCATAGGAAATTTAATGACTAACATGACAGAACAGAAACATTGAGAGGTTAAGGGGCTTGCTTACAATTCTGTAGATTTGATAGCATGGCCAGTATTCGAACTTAGGGTTCTCACCTCAAGTTTACTGGTTAACATGTGTCTATGAGTCTCCTGCGCACACCAATATTGCAAACTGCTAAAAGATGCCTCCCACTCTCTCTCAATATATGCACCACACATACATGTACCCACTTCACCCATCAACTAGGTTAAAGCATGGTATGATTGAGATAAAGTTTGTAGGTCTTGGGGTTTAGTGAGCTTTTCCAAGAGAGTTTTGTTTTATGGCCTAGTGATAAGGGACAATAACTGACATTTATGTAGAAATTACCCAGCATATGTTATGCTCAGTTGATTCTTACAACCACTCTTTGAGGTAGCTTAGGTACCATAGGTATCATTGCACTCATTCTGCAGACAAGAAAACGGAGGTTCTGAAGGGTAAAATGATTTGTCCTGGTCACAGAGGCAGGATTCAAACCTTGCTATATTATCACTTCAAAATCCAACAACTTAGTTGCTATTTCTCCATCCAGAAGACTGACTGACAAGAAAGTGCCAATGATCAAAAGGAGGGTCAGTCTACATTCTTCATGGGGGAAAAAAATAAAATTTAAAAAACTGGTAATGGTGATAGTAGGTCAACAGCATTGCCACAACACACTAAGGAACATACATTGTAAAGAATATTTACTTATCCTATGAAGCATAGGAAGTTATATGCTGAGGTTTTATGTTATGTACACTTTACGTTATATACATATACCCTCACCTTTGCCATTTGTTCTAGATTGTTCTTGTTTTGTCCTTCAAAATCTGTCTTGACTACATGACTGTCACATCCATGCCAGATAAGTGTAAAATTGGGGCAGTATTGTTTTCCAAAAGATTTCTGGCTTCGTCTTTGCAAACTGCAGGGCTGAGAATGATGAAGGCCTTCTTCATTTGTGCATTGGAAGGAATGAGTTGAATTCCCAATATCTGGGCTTCTTGACAGATTGCTCTCTTGTTGTATAGATGATCACAATGGGAAAATATTCCTGTTATCCTTTCTAAATTTCTCATGATGTCATTTTTCTGCTATTTTATTTTCTATCCCTTGTGGAGATATAATTATATAAAAATATACAGAGAAATAATCCAATATAGCCAAGAGAACACTGCACTTAGAACAAGAAACCTATATTCTGGGTTTGACTGTCACTTCTTAGCCATGTGATTTTGGGCAAATCACTTCAACTTCCTCATCTGGAAATAATAGGAATAGGGACTATGATTTCATTGGTATATGAAATTCCAAGGTCATTCCAAAAGTATGTATGTATTCCAAAGGTATATGAATGACAGGTATGTATTGTCATTCAAAACAAATTCCCAAATTAGCCATGTCTAAAAAAAAAAGGAAGGAAGGGAAGAGAAGGGAAGGAAAAGAAAAGAAATATTCTTCAATCTGTACTCAAGCTCATCACTTCTCTATATGGAAATGGGTAGCATATTTCATCATGAATCCTCTGGATTGTGAATGGTCATTGTGTTGATCATAGCTACCAAGTCTTTCAAAGATGATTATCTTTACAATGATATTGTTATTGTATATGTTGTTCTCCTGGTTCTGCTCATTTCATTTTGCATCAGTTCATATAAGTCTTTGGAGGTTTTTCTGAAACTATCCCCTTCATCATTTTTTATAGTACAACAATATTCCATCATATTCATATAATATAACTTGTTCAGCCATTGCCCTGATTAAACCTCCTCAGTTTCCAATTCTTTACTGCCACAAAAAGAACTGCTATAAATATTTTTATACATATGGGTCCTTTTCCTCTTTCTATTCTTATTTGGGGGTATAGACCCAGTAGTGGTATCATAGCATAGTGATATTTCAAAAGACCCATGTATAACAATTTATTTCACCATTCCCAATTGATGGTCTTCTATTTAGTTTCCACTTCTTTGCTAGCACAAAAAGTACTACTATGAATATTTAGATGATTTGGCATCTTTTTTTTTTCTGTCTTTAGCGTCCCTGGGATATACTAGTAATGGAATTTTTAGGGGATAGAGTAGGGATATTTTAAAACTCCTCATTCTTTAGAGGAGAATGGCCTAATAAATACAGGGTAGACTTTGCAATCAGGGACAGCTAGATTGAAGTCTCACCTCTGATGACTATTTGTCAGTAGTGTGACTATTTGCATTTGTGACTATTTAACTTCTTGGTGAATCATGTAACTTGCAGAAGGATTGACCCATGGAAGGGAGTTTCCATAAAGAAGCTCTCCTTTCTCTCACTAATAAATTCATAAGTCTGGACCATTAACGACTACAGGGTACTAAGCTCAGCTGTTTCTGTACTGCTAAAGGACTTCAAGCCCTCTAAGCATCCTATAAATTTTGGCACACTGGGGAGAAGCCTTAATTACCTCTGCCCTAAGTCGATCTTTGCCTCTTTTGCCAACTAGCTTAGAGAAACAGTAGCTACTATGGCAAAATCATTAGACCATGCAGAACCCAGGCAGAGGCAGAAAGAGAAACTATAAATTATAAAAGGGGTGGCTCCCATATTATAGTATGAACCTGTAAGCAGGTGATTTGGGGGCTGGGGCAGATAGTGGGGGGGGGGGAACAGCTGAATGTTGTGAAAAACCAGCCTTACAGTAACCTATAAATCATCAGGTAGGCTATCAGAATATGCATTCTCAAACATGGACTAGTTCTTGCCTCAGTTTACCTCTCTCACCCCAGCTCTCTCACTAGTAAACCTCTTGACCACTGGAAGATAGAAACATAAGTGATAATTATTAGCCCTTCCAGCATTCACCAACAGATTACATGTAAATCAATACAAGAAAATTTGTTTCAGTTTCCTGAATCTAATGTACCTCACCTTCAAATAGGAGTAATCACTCCTTTGTAATGTGATACATGGCATGGCAGTACCTGATCAATTTTTCTTTAGCCTTCTCCAGGGTACCTTTCTTTAGCCCAATTCCAAAATCCAATCAGACCATGATAGCCACAACACATTTCATGCAAGCATCCCTTGATAACTTTGGGGAGGATTTCACAATATCCCATTTTAATAAAACTCTGCTCTCTAAAATCCACAGCAAGCATATGGTACAGACATTCCCTAGCTGCATTTTTTCCCCTCTCACAAATCTAACCCTTTCCCCTCCCTCACCTAATTTTCACACCACATCGTTGGAGGCATAAATCCTGCTTAGAGTCTGATCTTAGAAGGAATTATCCATACATATGTGAAATATGTAAAAACCCAAGATAAATATGCCAGGTATTGCCTTGTGAGGATCAGTATCTGGGATTTTCTTTAGTAATCCCCAGGCTTCACAAGAAAAGCCAAGAGCTGGGGAATCTGCAGCAGAAGCAATCCATGACAGCAGATCCCAAGGCTTGGAAAATGTCCACAGACAAACATAACAAACATAAACAAAACAACAACTGAAACTCATCTCCTTCTCCTGGCTTCCTTCAAGTCCCAGCTAAAATTCTACCTTTTACAAGAAGCCTTTTTCTTTTCTTTTCTTTTTTTCTCTCAAAGCAATTGGGGTTAAGTAACTTGCTCAAGGTTACACGGCCAATCATTATTTATGTGTGGGTGCTCATTTTCTGAGGCTGGATCCAATCCTGGGTTGTCCCAACTCCAGGGCCTGTGCTCTTACTCATTGTGCCACCTAGCCGCCCCTAGAAGCCTTTTTCTAATCTCTCTTAATTCTAGTGTCCCCTCTTCCACTGACTGTTTCCTATTTATCCCGTATATGACTTGTTGTATCTAGGTGTTTGCATATTGTTTCCTACATTAGACTGTGAACTTCTTGAGGACAGGGAATATCTTGCTTTTCTTTGTATTGTCTGTGCTTGGTACATAGTAGGCACTTAATAAATTCTTATTGATTGACTAATAGTACAGCCAGATTTCCAGCAAATTACATTCTATCTGATTTTGCCAATATAGTTAAGTTCTGATTCACAAACAATACACAAACATATATATATATATATATATGTATATATGAGAGAGAGAGAGAGAGAGAGAGAGAGAGAGAGAGAGAGAGAGAGAGAGAGAAAGAGAGAGAGAGAGAGAGAGAGAGGGAGAATGACTGGGCTGTGATATGTTGCTATAGGAGAAGTGGAATGAAGGTCCCCAACCTTTTCAGTCTTCTTCAGCTGAGAAGAGCTATAATCTTTTTCTGTAAAAGAGAATCTTACTAATCAAAAAATTCCTAGTGAAAAGTGAAAGGGTATTAGTTGTCCCTGAAGGTAAGTGAATAGATAAAAACCAGCTAGAAAAGCAGAATTATGATAATTATGATACACAGCAGGGAGCAGCAAAGACATGACACTTGGTGGGGAGCAGCAGAGAGTAATATCTGGTGGAAGCTGGTCCATCAAGAGAATCATATGATTACTGGCATTACCAGCAGATGTTGGCAGATAAGATGCACATTGTTCTTTTTGGGTGCCCTGGCCACATATGTTCATTGAATGTATTTTTTTTCTCTCATGATCCTTATGCATGCATATCCATTCTTCCCATCAAGGATATATGCATTTGTGGGGCAGGAAATTTAAACTTTAAGAGTGGAATGTTCTATTGTTACTAGTATACTATTTCATTAAGTGCTTTTGCTTTGAACTGTGTCCTCTGGCTGACTAGAAAAAAATAAGTACACTGGTTGGGGCTCATGGGTTAAGGTTAGATGATGATTTTTCAAAGTACCTAGTAGCTGGGGTAACTCTCTGGCAGCACATGAATAAGGGGGTCTTGAGCTATCTTACATACACACATATATGTATGTATATACCCATATATTTATATACATACTACATCTTTACACACATACACAAATTATCTATCTATGTATGTAGAGACTGTGTTAACATTTTAGCTAAAGGCTCTTTATATGTACTTCTATATATATAGTACAAGGTATATAACTACATAGACATTCACCAAGGAGATCCTAGAAGGGGATAAAACCAGCCCTCAAGCTAACACTCAGGATACCAATATAGAGAGGATATAGGACAGCTTTTATTTCACATAACACCTAGCACAATGCCCTGGACAAACAGTATTTGTTGAATTAAACTGAATCATTGTTGAGAGCTGAATGCATATTTATTTGAATCATTAATTCCTTAATGTTAGAAGGACCTTTACAGGTCATCTAGTACAATGCCACCCCTGTTTTGGAAGTGATATTGAATAATGTGAAAACCACTGAAGACCCAGAAAAGAAAGTTCTTGCCCCTAAAATCTTTGGTATTGTCAAATGATTCAACATCAAAAATAGATATAATTCTATCAATAGAAATGACACTAAAGATGCTTTACCATTTCTTTTGCCCCTGCTTCCTAAAACCCCTGGGTCTTTACATCTGTGCTGTCACAGAATCCTCCTATATATATTGTTTCTCCCTATTAGATGGTAAGCTCTTTGAGAGTCGAGGCTGTTTTTCTTTTCTATCCATATCCATAGCATGTAGCACAGTGCTTTGCATGTAGTATTAAATAAAATAAATGTTTTCATTTATTCATTTTCTATAGTTTGTGTTTAATCTGGGGAATTATCAAGAAGAAGGTGGGACTAGAAGGGCAGTTAGAATTTGCCTCTGGGGAGGGAGGAAGTTGCACATTGTAGGCAGCACAAAGGCACAAAGGCAGGAATGAATATGGCATATTCTCAAAGCAGTGAGGAGACTGACCTGGCTGCTGGATCATTTTCATTAAAAAAAATTGCCTAAACACATCTTCCTTTTCTCTTTTCCTGTCTCAGAGGATGAAATGGCTCTCTTCCTAATCAAGTATAACATTTCCATTTGTACTCTTGATCTGATCCCTTCTTACATCCTCTGGGATTCTTGTTCCATCAATTATTGCCTCTTCTTTTGCCTTCGTCAATATCTCCTGCTCCCGTCTACTTCTCCTTGACCTACAAACAGGGTCAAGTAAATGCAAAACAAGCAAAAAACCAAAAACAAAACAAAAGCAACCAACCCAAATTTTTCCATAAATTCTTCCTCTGTATGTATGTTGCACCTCTTCTAAAGATGAGGTTAATAACAATAATATGCATTTACATAGCATTTGAAGCTGAAGAATGTTAGAATGTGAGCTCCAGGAAGGTAAGGACTCTTGCTTTTGTCTTTACAGCCTGCTTGCCTCACACTAAGTGCTTAATAAATGGTTGTGGAATGATTGATATAAGTCACTAAAAGGTTAAATCAAAGAATCTTCAGATTTTAGAAAATCAATCCAGCTCAATTTTGTGACCTTTTCTGGTGAGAGATGAAGAAGAAGAAAAACAAATAATAATAAATATTAGTAATAATGATACCTAGCATTTATATAGTACTTTAAGGTTTATAAAAAGTTTTATGTATCTCATCTGATTTTCACAATGACTCTGAGTGAGGTGCATTGTCTGCATTAAACATGAAGAAACTGAGACAGGGAGAGGTTGACTGACTTGCCCAAGTTCAAACAGCTAAGAAATATCTGAGGCTGGATTTGAACTAAGGTTTCATGACTCCAAGTCCCCTCTGTATCTCCACTGCTTCACCCATCTGCTGATCTGAGCCCTGGTGCAGTGGAATGAATTGCTGGATTTAGTCAGAGGACTTGGGTTGAAATTGAAGCTTTTCCCCGTACTAGTTCAATGACCTTGGATGAATTACTTTACCTTTTAGAGCTATACTTTCCCTAGCTGTAAAAAGGGGGGAGGGGAGATTTCCTAAGACCTTTAAAATTTTTTTTTGCTTTTTGGAGAAGGGAAGGTAGGACAATTGGGGTTAAGTGACTTGCCCAAGGTCACATGGCTAGTTTTATGTTAAGTATCTGAGGTCAAATTTGAACTCAGGTCCTCTTGACTACAGGGTCTATGCTCTATGCACTGGGCCATGTAGCCACCCCACCTAAGACCTTTTAAAGAAAGGAAGAAACAAATATTTGTTAAATACCTACTGTGTGCCAGATACCGGGCTCAGTCCTTTTGCAGATATTGTCTCAATTGGTCCTCACTACAATTTTGTGAGGTAGGTGCTATTATTATCTCTGTTTTGCAATTGACAAAACTGGAGAGATGTTAAGTGACTTACCCAGGGTCATATAACTGCTAAGTGTCCTAAGGCTGGATTTAAATTCAGGTCTTCCTGTCCAGGCCCAGCACTTTATCCTCTGAGTCACCTAGCTGCCTTTATAAGGAGGCTTCAGAAATCTCTAGAGACTTAAATTGACTGAGAGCTAGGTCCAGTCTAACTTTTTGCACATAGGCACTATTTTTACAATAATTTGATATTGGTTAAAGATCACCTTATTGTCATATAATTAGAATTTATATATATATATAATAAAATTAATTATATAGCTATCAATATCTGTTATCTCTATATAATAACAATATCTATAACATCTACATGAGGTAGCCAGGTGGCTCAGTGTATAGAATGCTGAAGCTGGAGTCAGGAAGACCTGAGTTCAAGTCTAGCCTCAGATACTGACCAGCTGTGTGACTCTGGGCAAGTCACTCAACTTCTGTTTGCCTTAATCCACTGGAGAAGGAAATGGCAAATTACTGCAGTGTCTTTGCCAAGAAAACCCCATGGTCAATGTGGTCCCCAGGGTCATAAAGAGTTGGACATGACTTAACAATAACATTTATATTTATTTTACATGCCTATATCATCTATATATTGTTTATATTTATTATCTCTAATCATCTAAATAGCTATATATCTATCTACCTATCTATTTATCCATCTCTCTCATTTATCTCCATCCTGAGTGACTTCAGTCCCATTTCCATTTAACAGGAGACTGGCACAGAAAAAAATCTACCATCATGTGATTTTGTTCCCTGTCTATTCTGAACAATGCAAACAGAGAGGAAGACAATCCAGAAATGCATGATAACATTTATAGAAAATTGTTACATGATAATTTGTTGCATATTTGAAAGGAATAACTAGTTGTGCATGGTAGATTTGCAGTTTAAGGTACAATCAGCTTTTTTTTTTTTTAAAGCAATTGGGGTTAAGTAACTTGCTCAAGGTTACAAGGCTAGTCGTTATTTATGCGTGGGTGCTCATTTTCTGAGGCCGGATCTGATCTCGGGTCATCCCAACTCCGAGGCCGGCGCTCTTACTCACTTCGCCACCTAGCCGCCCCTTTAGGGCAATTGGGGTTAAGTAACTTGCCCAAGGTCACACGGCTAGGTTTTTGTCTGTGTGGATTAAGTGTCAGAGGCCTGCTCCGAACTCAGGTCCCTCTGACTCCAGGGCCGGCGCTCTATTCACTGCGCTACCTAGCCGCCCCTGCAATCAGCTTTTTTTAAATTGTACTTTGTTACGGAAAAGCTTATTTTATTCCATAAATTAAAAGAAATTTTAAATGTACCAATAGTGAATAGTGAAAAGAACCCAGTCTAGGACTAGTTATCATTCAAAGGACACAACTGATTCAAATTCTATATAGGAACTGTTTTAAGCTGCAAACTTCATTCCCCTTTCCCACCCCACCCCACCCCTGAGATGTTAGGGGAAATGTTTGCATACATTTGTTTTTGCTGTATTTTCAAAGTAAATAGCCCTTCATAAGAAGCTAATCCCATGCTAAATTGGTAATTAGAATTGTAATACCAGTCACTGGCCCCCTAAAATAGAGGGAACATAGCCAGTTGGGACTTGAATCATTGGTAAAGAAGAGACAACCCCAAACTCCTCAGTGTCTGAGAACTCTGAAGGGTAGGAATGTAATAAGTCTGGCCCTGAGAGAGTGGGACCCAAGTCAACCATGTTACAGACTCAAACAAGATGATGGATGTAAGTGCTTTGACAAACCACAAAATGCAATGCAGGCATAGCAGTACTGGCATTAAGGAAAGAAATTCAGCTTCAAACTAACTTTGAAATCTCCCTGGAATCTGTTCATTTGTAGCATCTGGACCACCACCTCCTTTTACATGCTTTGTTATTGAGTCATTTTTCTGTCATGTTCAATTCTTCGTGACCCCATTTGGGGTTTTCTTTGGAAAGATACAGGAGTAGTTTGTCATTTCCTTCTCTAGCTCACAGATGATAAAACTGAGGCAAACAGGGTTAAGTGACTTGCCCAGGGGTCACACAGCTAGTAAGTGTCTGAGACTGGATTTGAACTCAAGTCCTCCTGTCTCTAGGCCCAGTGCTTTATCTATTGTCCCACTTAGCTATCTCCTTTTCCACGTAGGTTCTCTACAATAGCTAACCTGTGCTCAAAGTATTTGGTGGGTCCACATTCACTGAAAAAAAAAAGTGGTGAATGAACTCCTGACGATGTGTTTGCTTTTTTATTAATCAACCAGAGGATACAATTGATTCAAACAAATGAAATAACATTGTAAGAAAATTTACAGTGAAACAACCACACTCCCATCCCTCATCTTCATTCCTCTCCCCACAAAACAAGTTAAGGCATACTCTCCCACAAACATACACACAATTAGAGTCAAGAGTGAGCTGAGCTAAGGTTCATGGATGAATTGTGCACACAAGGGGACTATATGAGGAAGTGGAGCACATACTTGTGATGCTGCAGGCTCGCTGTGTTCTATATTCGGAGTCTCCACTGGACCCAGCTCTGCTAGGTTCAAGGTGACAGTCTAGCATGCAGTCTCACCTAGAAAGTTATTCTCTTGGCATCTGGGACATGCTGGTTCTGTAATCCTGAGTGCTGGGCCATGATTTTAGCTAAGGTCTCTGCTCTGGGATCGCTCTCTGCTACTGTCTTCTGGGCTCCTCTCCCTGGAGGCATCCAAGGTACTGTGACTCACACGGTCTCAGCTGGGGCTATTCAGGGTATGTAAGGAAGATGCTTGTGCTATCACACAAACCTAGCTTCAGTTTACTTGGTTGTGGTGCCTAGAACCTCTCACTGACAAGAGCAGGTTGATAGCCTTCCAGTCTTAGCTTCTATACTCAGCTAACAAAAACTAGACAAAGGGCCTTAAGACTGACTGTTATTCTTGTTGAGTCATTTTCAATTGTATCTGACTCTGTGACCCCATTTGGGTCTTCTTGGTAAAGATGTTGGAGTGGTTTACCATTTCCTTCTCCAGTTTATTTTACAGATAAGGAAATGGAGGCAAACAGGGTTAAGTGACTTACCCAGGGTTAAACAACTAGTAAATGTCTGAGGCCAGATTTGAACTCATGAAGATGAGTCTTACTGACTCCAGGGCTGGTATTCTATCCACTGCACAAGATAGCTGCTCTAAGACTGACATGTATACACACACATATATTTGTGTGTTTGTATGTAAGTTTATATGTGTATATATGTATATATATACGCACACACATATATACACATACATATATACATATATATGTATATATATATATATACACATATATACATATACATGCACATTCTTTTTTTTTCCCAAAGGAGAAAACTCACCCAGGGATACCCAGCATCAAGGGGAAAAGGCTACAATGTGGAGGAGCAGATCCTGAGCTTGCTCTCTGCTACTACTATGAATTATGCAGATATAGGGGGAGGAAGATTATTCCTCTTCTTTCCAGTGGACTTCTTTCAGGATCTTAGGTGGAACTTCTCTATTTGCTTACAAAAACTTTGGTCTGAGAACTTGGCATTATTGTTCAAGAGTCATGAACTTGGTATTTATTCATCAAGAACTTGTTTCCTTCATGAAGTATGGCCCAAGAACTTCTGCTCTCAGTTCTCTCAGCTGCTACTTTATACTGCTCTGACACTGCCTTTCTCAGGGCTGATCTCTCTTTAGGTCATCCTCACTGAGCTGTTCATAGGCTCACAAGCACTCAGGACAAGGAGACACAATTACATCTCAAAGGTGATATCAAGGGTCACTCTGATGCCTTCTATAGGAAAAGATCTTCAAAGCCAGGGCAAACTCCTTGTCCTCTATCTTTGTTAAGTTGGCTGGGCTACTCCTGGTCATCTCCCTTAATGCAAAATTCCCTGAAGTTTCATTTCTTTGCTTGCAGACATATTCCTATAGACAATAGGAGTTAATGCCTGCTTCTGGAGCTGCCTATAAGGCATATGTCCTTCAAGCTTGGTAGCAGCAAGTTCATTCTGGCCACCTGACCAGGAGAACAGTGACAGTTTAAATATCCACTACTTTTTATGCATGACAGCTCTATGAAAAGGGCATAGCATTTACTTTAGCAAATTTGGAAATGGGGATTGGTGAATTGACCAAAGTCTGTAAATATCAAGGGTAAAAAAACTGGTCTCAAAATTATTAACCCTGATGCTGAAATGCATACATCAGCCTTTGGAAAGGATGGGACCTGGGGGTCAGCAGAGACCCAGCTTGTATAAGGATTCTTTATTTTTTCACTAAGAATAAAATGACCAAGCTCTCACACACAGCCCCCAGTGGCTAGACTCCAGGGACAGCTAAAGCATTACCAATGTCCAAGACTCTTTCCAACTCCAATGTTTGGGGTGCTTTTCAGATGGACATAAATAGACAGAAGTCTACAAACTTAAGATTATAGAATTTAGTCAGAAGCAACCCTCCAGGTCATCTAGTCCAATTCCACTACTCAATGTAGGTAATTCTTCCCACCCCGATCTCCTCCAGAGTAGATTCAACAAATGTTGGTTGGGAGTGAGCATCATGCTAGGGGCTCTGTGGGTTACCAAAAAAATATTTTTAGGTCCTCTGTTCTACACACTTACAATGTAGTTGGGGAAGAAAACTAGAAATAGTTCAGTGCAGTGGAAAAGTCTAGGCTACAGCCTAGAACCAGTAAGACTCAGGCAGCTAGGTGGCACAATGGATAGAATGCTGGCTGTGGAGTCAAGAAGACTCATCTTCTGGAGTTCAAATCTGGCTTTCAGACACTTAACTAGCTATTTGACCCTGAGCAAGTGACTGAACCATTTCTGTCTCAATTTCCTCTTATGTAAAAATGAACTAGAGGATGGCTAGGTGGCACAGTGAATAGAGTACCGGCCCTGGAGTCAGGAGAACCTGAGTTCAAATATGGTCTCAGACACTTAACACAAAAAAACTAGCCATGTAACCTTGGGCAAGTCACTTAACCCCAGTTGCCCTACCTTCCCCCTCCAAAAAGCAAAAAAAAAAAAAAAGACTGCTTAAAAAAATAAACTAGAGAAGGAAAATGGCAAACCACTCTAGTATCTTTGTCAAGAAAACCCCAAATAGGGTCATGAAGAGTCTGAAACAACTCAACAACACCCACAAAGTCTTTTTTCTTCCAACTAAAATGCTGAGTGATCTTGGGCAAGTGACCTTCCTTCTTGGGACCTCAGTTTCCTTAATCCACTGAATGAAGGGGTTAAACTTGGGGATTCCAAAGGTTCCTTCCAACACTAAAGGTTTATGGTCTTATGTGTGTAACATAAACCTCACTATTAGAAGGTCTATTATAGTTTCCCCTCCACAAAGTACTCCAGTACCCTAAGGGAGTTTGGAAGTCTCTCATCTTTGTCATCAACTTGGACCCCCAATGCTTGTGTTTTTCCTATTTTAGGGGCCCAGTGACTAGAGCCCCAGTTCCATCTGACCCTTAAAGATCAGACTTATTTTTATGAGGGGATATTTACTTCAAAGATATAACAAGAACAAACATACAAATATTTCACCTCAACACTTCAGGGGCATAATGCTTCCTCTACCACCTAGGTTTTTGGGGACAAAAGGTAAATTAGGCTCTCAGCTTAACTCAATTTCTATAAAGCATTAATCGCACCAAGCTCAAGTCCAAAGCCCCAGGGTTTCCCTGTTGATCTGGCTATGATATGTCTTTGAATCCTAGACTTCTGCATACTTGTGGCTCAAGTTTCTGGATTGGTGATTCCATTGCCTGCATCTATAACTGAAAATGGAAATTAAAAAAAACCCCAAAACTACCCAACCCCCATTTCTTGGGACCACATGGTCTAAAGCAAGGGAAGATAGCTAACTGTCAGAATATTTTGCTTTACTGAATGTTGTCACCCATTGTGAATAAAGGAGTCTTTCCCCTTCAGAGATGAATGCAGGAAAATGACCTTACCATGCACATTTAGGCAATTTTAAAGACTTAAACAGTTCTGGCTATGCAACCAATGGAAAAAGCCTGCTTGCAATCATGTGCTTTTATTGTTGTTTAGTCATGTCTGACTTTTTCTCAATTGAGGTTTTCTTGGCAAAAATACTGGAGTGGTTTGCTATTTCCTTCTCCAGCTCATTTGATAGATGAGGAAACTCAGGCAAATAGGATTAAGTGATTCGTCCAGAGTCACACAGTGTCTGAAGCCAGATTTGAACCCAGGTCTTCATGGTCCTGGCTCAGTGCTCTATCTACTGCACCACCTAGTTGCCCCAATCATGGGGTAGGACCATGCAAAATGTCTACTATGCTCTGGTTGTATTGTTTTCCTGAGGCAGGGCATCCATCATTTTCTATGTGGGTGACACCATCTTAAGTGATCTAGGCATGTGCCAAACCTCCATTATATGTAAGAAGTTAAATAACAAGACAAGACAGTCTGGTCTGTGATTAAGGTGACAAATGATAGTACAAACACTGTGCTCTTCAAAATACTAAAAAGTTTCTGCTTCCTTAGTCTTTCCATGACTCTGTAGCTCATATGTCTTCCTAGATAGCTCTCTCTCCTAATCTTTTCCAGGGCTTGCCTTCCTCATCTAATTCTGCCCATCAGGTGTAAGTCCCTAAGGTCCCTTGCTTTCATCTTCTCTCTTGCTCAATTGGGTTATGTTTACAAGGCAAAGTCAATATTTGACACTTCTCTGATTAACTGACTTGGCATAAACAGCCAGACTGGGCAATTCAGGTCATAGGAAAACACAAAAAAATAAGTAAATTTATATGTTGTACAAGTTACATTGTGAATTTTTTCTTTGCCTGATTTTTCCAGTCAAATTGGATTATAGAATGTTCTGCCATGAAAGCTCAGGACATAACAGTCTAAAGTTAAAAGGGAGAGGGAAGAAGATAATGAAGAGAAGAGACTAAAAGATACAAAAAAAGCTTCAGTCTGGTCTTTCAGTTAAGAGGATGGCACGAAAGGAAATAGCACTTCCACATATACTCCAGAAATCATATAAAAAGGGCGCCAGATTGACTAATGATCAAGAAATCTAAAGAGAAACATTAGTAAACTCCATCTAGTCTAAAACTATAACAAAAGAGAGCCAGAAATCTCAATCACTAGAAAAAGGATCTATCAAGGAAACCAGCATTTCAGTCAAGATTATAAGCTAGCAGAAGCACCTGACTGGGGATAAAAGACTGGCGACATCTTGACAGGGACAGCATGAGAGGGAAGGAAGTCAACAGCAGCACCTGACCAACGATGCTCCAGAAACTAGCAGTAATGCCCTGTCCGAGAGCAGTTGCCCACAGAGCTCTGACTAGTGACCCTGAGCCTTGTTAGAATGCTAAATGCAGACACATCAGGGAAGATAGAAGCCATGGATAGGATACCAGAAAATTGAGGTCAAAACCAAATAAGGACAGTGTGTGTGTGTGGGGGGGGGGGGGGTGTAGTAGAGTCTGATCCTGGCACGAAGTCCCTAATTAGAAATTGAGGCTAGACATATGAGTAAATAGAAGATATTAAACATAATGAAGAAATATTATGGGTCAAAAGATGCCCGAGAGGTAAACCAAGAAGAGTGTAATTGCCCACCAGAGCAACTTGGTAAGCAGAGTCTCAGAAGAAAAAATGACTTGGACACAAGGTCTGTAAGTATGTGGAAGAGAAATGAAGCAATTAAAAATCAAAAATTAAATAAGAGCTCAAGAAGAAAAATTGGAAGGAGGATTAAATAGCTCAGAAGAGGTGACAATCGTTAACTAACTAGTTGAAAATGAGAATGAATCAACCAGATATTAATGACTGAGAGACAAAATGAAATATAAGAACAAAGTCAAAAAATTTTTTTTAAAAAAGAAGAAAATATAAGCTATTTATTGTTTTTAAAAACTGAACTGGAAAACAGATCAAAGAGAGATCAATCATTGTACTTCTAGAAAACTATGCTCAAAAAGACCTATATACTAAATTTGAAGAAATCAAAATGAAAATTGCCCACATTTACTAGAATCAGAGAGCAAATTAAAATCTAAGGAATCTATCAATCACTTCCTAAAGTAAATCCCCAAATGAAGACTCCCAGTTAAAATCCAGAACTTCAAGGTCCAAGAAAAAATATAATAAGCTAGAAGAAATTCAATCACCAAGGAACCACAGACAGAATTATATAAGACTCATAATAGCTAAGATAAAGGAGAACAAATATTGAAATATGATATTTAAAAAGGCAAAAGAAAATGACAAAAATAATGACATGCTTGAGGAAAAAACAAGAACTGAGTAGAAACTTTCATCTATAAAGACAGGAATTGAGAAATATAGACAAGTAGATAAATTAAGAAATTGGAGGAAGATATACAATGATGAATATTTTCTTTTAGAAGGAGAAGAGACAATTGTCCTTTCAGAATACAAAGATCTTCAAGGGTCACAGAGGGAATTAATAAAAATAAAGGGACTGTCAGTGTTTTGTTTCATTTTATTTTTGTTTGGTAGTCAAGAGAGGAAAGAAAAGGTAGGGATAAAAAGAATACACTCAAGAAGAAATAAGGCAAAAAGGGGGCCAAACTTATTGTATCTATAATTGGGGTGTGCAAAATGAAGAATATACAAGTATGGAGGAAGAATTGGGGAGAGTAGACATCATATGAACTTTATTCTTATCTGAACTGGACACGGGAAAGTTGAAAATACACCCACACACAAACAAAAGGGGTTTGGTGAAGTAATAAATGAAACTCAACCAGTCAATAGGAAGCGATAAATAAAGGAATGAAAGGAGTGTTAAGGTGGGGTAGAGTCAGGGAAGGAAGGGTTACAAACAAAGTAAACTTCAACTTAAGATGGAGAATGGCAAAGGGAAATTTTTTTAAAAGAAAAAGAAGCTGGGATCAGAGTCTAGGAAAGGAGAAGAGTGCAGGAACCTTGGAGTGAAGACAAATTAGTTATGTTACTAGTGTTGAACTTATTCTAGTAAAATAATATTCATTAATATTTTCTATAAATGCACCAAATGGCATAGCATCTAACTACTTAGAGGAAAAGTTAATCAAATTACAGGAAGAAAGAGATACTCAACCCATGATATCTGGAAATCTAACAAAAAAAGGTAAACAAGAAAAAATTTAAGGACCTGACTAGAACTTTAGAAAAGTTACATAGGATAGATATCTGGTGAGTACTGAACAGCAATCAAAGGGAGTATACGAACTTTTCATCTGTGTATGGTACCCTTTGTAAAAGCTAACCATGTGCTAGGGCACACACACACACACACACACACACACACACACACACACACACACACACACACACACCCTTATAAGCAAATGAAGAAAAAGTAAAAACAAATTAAACACATCTGTTACTAACCACAATGGAATAGAGTATAATCAATAAAGAATCTCTCAAGAAAAAATTCAAACTTAAGTGCAGACTAAAAAAAACCCATTCTTTTTTTTCCATAGATGAAATGGATTATCTCATTAAAGAAAATGACAACAAACCAGAATTTGGGGGTTTCAGCTCTTAGAGGGTAATTTATATCAGTAAACAGAGACAATGAATTACCATACAACATAAAAAATACTAGAAATACAACAAATCAATGCCCCTCAATGCAAAAATAGAAAATTTTGAAACTCAAAAATATATTAAGAAAGGTATTAAAGGCATAATGCTAGGTAAAGAGGAGATAAAACTCACCCTAGTTGCTGACAGGATGGTATACCTGAAAAATCCTAGGGAATCAACAAAGATACTAATTCAGACAATTAGTAACTTCATCAAAGTGGTAGCTCACAAAATAAATCCTCAAAAATCAACAGCATTTCCATATAAAAACAAGAGAACCCAAAAAGACAAAATAGAAATGGAAATTCCATTCCAAATAATCATAAAATGTATAAAATATCTCAGGATCAATCTTCCAAAGCACAGAAAAGAATTGTACAGTTTCAATTACAAAATGTTCCTCAAAAAAAACAAAAACAAAAACAAACAAACCTCAAATACCTGGAGGAATATTCAGTGTTTGTGGATAGACCATGTCAATATAATTTTTAAAACTATATAACATAATATAAATATTATAATATAATATGTTATATATATTACAATATAAATATAATTTTAAAACTATAATTTTTAAAAATTACCAAATTTAATTTACACTTTTAATGCTATACCAATCTAATTATGATAACTTTATAGAACTCAATGACCTTATAGAACTCAATAAAATAATAATGAAATTCATTTGGAAAAACAAAAGATCTAGAATATCATGGGAAAGGATGAAATGAAACAGGGACAAAAGAAGAATAACAATTCCAGACCTCAAACTATATTACAAATATAGTTTTTAGCAGTCATCAAAACCACATGATATTGTTTTTAAAAATTGAGAAATAAATCAATGGAATGGACTAGTCAAGGGACATTCAGAAACAATTCAATAACCCAGTGTTTGATAAAATGGAAAACACACATTACCTAGAGAAAAACTTTTTTTTTAATAAAAATTGTTGGGAAAATAGGAAAACAGTTTGACAGAAATTAGGCTTAGATGAACACCTTACATCAAATTCCACAATATATTTTAACTGGAAATATGACCTCAGTAGTCAAAATAATGTGATTAAAAAATTAGAAGAAAAGCAGATCATATCCATCTCACAGAAATGGGTAGGAGATATATTCTTAAGCAAACAAGAGATAGAGGCAATTAAAAAGATAAAATATATTTGATTACATGAAACCAAAAAGCTTCTGCAGAGAAAGGATTAATGCATTTGTGATAAGACAGGAAGTGTTTAATGGAGGAAAATCTCTGTATCATTTTTCTCTGATAAATTGTGTGTGTGTGTGTGTGTGTGTGTGTGTGTGTAAAATAACTAGAATCCAAGTATAGATGGATATAGATATATAATGATAGCTCTTCTATGACAGATAAATGGTCAAAGTATAAGAACAAATAGTTCACAAGGGAAGAATTGCAAAGTACTCACAATCACATAAAAAGCGTGCCATATCATTAATAAAAAGAAAAACACAAATAAAAATAACAGATTTTACCTCAGACCATGCAAATTGGAGAAGGTGACAAAAATGTCAATAGTCAGTGTTAGAGGGGTTGTAGAATGATAGACACACTATTACATTGTTAATGGATCTGTGAATTGGTATAACCATTTTAGAAAGCAATTTGGAATTATGCTAACAAAATGACTAAAATGTCCATACCCTTTGAACCAGGATGCTTATATTACTGTGCTTATACCCCAAGGAAGCCATCAGTAAGGATAAAATCCCCATACACACAAAATATTTATAAAGATTTTTTTTTTTTGTGAGAGTGAAGAGCATTGGAAATAAAGTAGATGACCATCAATTGAGAATGGCTAAACAAATTGTGGTAATGGATGTAATGGAATATTACTGTACTATAAAAATGGTGTACATGATGAATACAAAGAAACAAACATGCAAAGATCTTTATGAACTGAAGCAGTAATGTAAACACAGCCAAGAAAACAATATATACAATAACTACAACAATGTAAGTGGAAAAAACAACCATCCACCAAAAATATCAAAAGTAAATGTAACAAAATTACAAAGGTCAAGCATGATTTCAATAGAGAAATATGAGAGAGCACCCCCAAACCACCATTTTATGGAAGTGGGAAGCTCACAGCTGGTTTTTTGCACATTTTCAGACTTTTTCAAAGTATCAATCAGTTATGATGATTTTTTTTCCTCTTTAAAAAATACATAATGTTTATTATATAATATGAAGTGGCTCTCTGAGAAGGACAATGGGAGGCATATTAGGGATAACTATGATGATGTAAGAAACATAAAATATCAATAAAAACTTATTTAAAAAAAGAAAATCAAAGACACGATTAACAAAAATGAAAGCAAAAAAACTTCATTTAATTAGTAGATAAAAGTAGAAGGTTTTTTTTTAACTTCTTGTTTTTCATCCTTCATTCTCAAAAAGGACCAATAATATCAAAAGGGGTAGTTCTTGATTCACATGTGAATTGGATATGTGAGGCAGAACTGCACAAAGTGATCAATAACTAATAAATAATAACTAATAAAAAATAATAAAATAGGTAAACCATTAAATAGTTTAAAATTTTTTAAGAGTGAAAAACCAAATTGCCCTTATCAAAAATGAGAAAAAGAAAATTCACAACACATAAAGAAGAAAGTAGAGAACTTATTAGAATTATTTTGTCCAATTCTATTTCAACAAAACTGATAACAAATGAAGTTAATGAATATTTACATAAATGTAAACTATCCAAGCTTAACTAAGAAATAGAAAATTTAAATTACTTTATTTCAGGGGCAATTAGGTGGCACAATGAATAGAGCAGGGGTCCTGGAATCAGGAAGACCTGAATTCAAATCTGGCCTTAGACACTTAACACTTACTAGCTGTGGGACCTTGGGCAAGTCACTTAACCCCAACTGCTCTGCCTTCCCCCCTCTAAATAACTTTATTTCAGAAAAAAAAATTAACAAGTTATACATGAACTCTCAAAGACAAAGAGCCCGGACCAGATTGATTTATGTGTAAATTCTATCAAACATACAAAAACAATTAACTTTAATAATATATAAATTTTTTGAATGGGAAAATAAGAGATCTTCTCAAATTCCTTCTATGGTACAATAGGGTTTTGATCCTTCAAGCAGTGAGAAACAAAGCAGAGAAAGAAAACTGTCAAATATTACTAATGAATGTCAATATCAAAATATTAAAATAACTACTAGAAAAGAAACTACAGCAACATATTAAAATATTATACATAGACTATGACCAAATTAGACTTAGGCTATGAACCAACTTGGCTATACAGAGATTATGAACCAACCATTAGGAATGAAGAGTTGGTTCAATATCAGGAAAATTATAAATCTAATAGACCATGTTAATAACAGAAACAATAAAAATCATATTATTACATCATTAGATAAAGAATAAAATTTGAAAAAATAAAACATTCATGTCTTCTTTTAAAAATCTTATAAAGTGGGGTGGCTAGGTGGTACAGTGAATAGAGCACTGGCCTTGGAGTTAGGAGCACCTGAATTCAAATCTAGCCTCAGACACTTAACACTTACTAGTCATGTGACCTTGGGCAAGTCACTTAACCCCAATGGCTCTGTCTTACCCCTCCAAAAAAAAAGCAAAACAAAAATCTTATAAAGCATGGGAATATATGAACCTTTACTTAATATGATAAATAGTATTTATTTGAAGACAAGAGCTAGAATAATATTAAATGGCAAACTTTAGAGGCATAATATAAGATCAGGGGCAAAGCAAAGATGGTTATTACCTTCACTTTTATATAGTTCTAGAAATAGCAGTTTTAGCAAAAGAAATGAAGGAAATAAACACAGATGAAGAAAGATAATTATCACTTTTTACAAATGCCATGATAATTTCCTCTTAAAGAATCCTAGAGATTAAACAAAAAATTAATAAAAGGCATAACAAGTAAATAAAAAAACATAACAAAGAAACCTTATGTAAAATAAACCTAAAAAATCATTAGCTTTTCTGTATGTTACCAACATCAGAAAGATAGAAAGAGAAATTCCACTCAGAAATACTACAGATTGTATAAAATATTTGGGAGCCAGTTTACCTGCACACCAGGAATTATATGAATGCTATTATGCCACTCTTTATAGTAATCCAGACACAAATAATCAAAGAGATATAAATTGCTTCTGTCTGGGCCAAGCTAATATAATAAAAATGATATCACTGTGTAAACAAATTTACTCATAGCAATCAAATTACAAAGGAATTACTTTAGAAAGATAGGAAAATTATAGCAGGAAAATATAATGAAAAAAGTGGGAAGGAAGGGGACCTAGTAGCTTCAGATTTCAAATTACCCTACAAAGCAGTAATCATAAAAATCCATTTGATACTGGTTTAAAAATTAGAAAGTTGATCAGTGGAGAAGATCGGGAACCCAACACCTAAAAGCAAATGTATATAATTGCATAATAGCTGGTATTTATGTAGCATTTTAAAGTTTGCAATGTGCTTTATGAATATCTCATTTTTATTTTCACCACAATTCCAAGTGATAAGTGACAATAACTATACTCATGTTATAGGTGAAGAAACCGAGGCATGCAGAGTTTAAATGATTTACTTATGGTCACACAGATAGAAAGTATATGAGGCCACATTTGGATTTAGTTCTTCCTGACTCCAGGCCCAGTACTCCATCTGGCTGCCTCCATGAACTGGAGGAGAATAGCATAATGAATTACAAAGCAGAATCTAAAATCATGTCATTTTAAGAAGTATTCCTGGCTTAGAATTGCAATTCCTGCTACTGGGGCAGGTTGAAGTTTTTGAATCACTTGACTTACTTAAGGTTAAACAGCTAAGAAGTGTACGAGGGTAGATTTGAATTCATTTCTTCCTTATTCCAGGTCCTGAGACCCAACCCAGTGGTAGGTGAGATGACAAGTCATCTGGCATCACTGAAGCATATGGACATGAATTTGGTGGGACCAGTGTTATGGAGAAACTGTGTCAAGTCTGATCCCACTGTCCTGAAGGTGATTATATAGGTAGAGTATGCCCCTGGGCTGTTGACACAAAAATGTTTGTAATCTTATTCATACTATAGCTTTGAAACAAATATATCTATGTAACAGTGGAGGAATGCATCTAGAGTAAGGATTACAACAGATAGCATTAGAGAAGAGACATCCTTGGGGGTATACCTAGCACATTGAATTGTGGATGCAGTCATAATTCTAGGAGAATGAGCCCAGAAGAGAGTACTTGCTAGAACTACAATTAAAAAACAGTAAAAACTAATATTAAAAAAAATTAAAACAAGCTAAAGTGTCTATGATTTTCAATTGAGAGAATCAAGACAATGTAACAGATTGCAAAGTAGTTTTTGTGTTTGTCTGGGGAATGAAATTTTTTGTGGATCTTTTTTATAGATTTGACTTAGTCCTTAGCTGTCCTGTAAATTTGTAACTTTTGGCTGAAAATTTTGAGTCTAAACCATTCTATACTGAGACTTTCTGCCATTTAGGAAAAATAGAGATGGAGTAATCTAGTGTCTGAGCCCTGACCTGGGAGCAGAGCCAGAAGTAGCAGTTTGGTGCCTCAGGCAAGTGACAGCAAATGTACCCTCAACTCAACTTCGTCATTCGTGACATGAAAATATAAGAAGTAATTAAGACAAATGCAGTTGAGTAAAAGGGGAATTAGTAACTATAATGACTTAGAGATGGGTACATCTTGTAGCTTTCTTTTTAGTTGTTGTTCAGTCATTTCAGTTGTGTCTGACTCTTCATGACCCCATTTATAGTTTTCTTGGCAAAGAAACTGGCTTGCCACTTCCTTCTCCAGCTCATTTGACAGATGAGGAAACTGAGGCAAACAAGGTTAAGTGATTGGCCCAGGGTCACATAGCTAGGAAGAGTCTGAGGCCAGATTTGAACTCAGAAAGATTAGTCTTTCTAACTCCAAGCCTGGTACTATCTCCACTGTATCACATAGCTGTCCCTAAGCTTTCTATTTTAATGAATGATTTTTGTTCAGCTCAGTTTTTTTTTCTGGTTTTTCAGATGTATGTGTTAAATTTTTGTTCTGTACATGTTTTACCCTACCGTAGTTATGGCTCTAAGTGAGAGGTAGGAGGTCTACTCATTGATACCATTGAGATGTTTTGACATCTTGGGCAAGTCATTTGATTTCCTTTTGTTGTAATTTTCCTGTCTCTTGAATGGGCATAATATTAACCCTGTGTCTTGTTCATGCACAGCAAAAAGAATGGTCTATGTTTTCCTAGGAGAAAAATAAGAAACTTTAAATAATTTCATTAATTGTTTCAGGCCATTTGAATTTACTAACTAGTAACTAAAAGATCCATGACATCAACCAGTATCAAAGGAGTCATTGATATATAAAAAGAATCTTGTCCGGTTGGATGATTATCCAATCTATGGAACCTTTGGGACCTTTCAGGTTGGCTGTTGCTGTTCCTGCTCCTATAGTGTGTTCTTACCTTTGGGGCAATTGCATTGATTCCATCAGAGGCCAGGAAAGGGAAAAATGAATATGGAAAAAATGAGAAACACAAATCAATTTTGCCCCCACCCCCCTTTTTTTTTTTAACAAGTTAGGAAGTATCTGAGAGTGATTAAGGTTGAAATGACATCTACTACATGAAACTTTCCAAGAATCCCCTCCCCACAACAGTTAGAAGCCATCTCTTCCATAAAAATGCTAAAATTGACTTCTTCTATGACTTCTACCAATCATTCTCCTTCTCTTCCTGGGCACCACATAGAACAAGTCTGACCTCTTTTCCCCATGACAGACCCTCAGAGATAAATATCTTCAGTTTCTTCAATATATTCTTTCTTTTTTTTTTTTAAGCAATTGGGGTTAAGTAACTTGCTCAAGGTTACACAGCTAGTCATTATTTGTGCGTGGGTGCTCATTTTCTGAGGCCGGATCTGATCTCGGGTCATCCCAACTCCGAGGCCGGTGCTCTTACTCACTTCGCCACCTAGCCGCCCCTTTAGGGCAATTGGGGTTAAGTAACTTGCCCAAGGTTACACGGCTAGGTTTTTTTTTGTTTGTTTGTTTGTGTGGATTAAGTGTCAGAGGCCGGCTCCGAACTCAGGTCCTTCTGACTCCAGGGCGGGCGCTCTATTCACTGCGCCACCTAGCCGCCCCTCAATATATTCTTATAAAAGATAACCTGAAGGTCCCTCACCAGACTTTTCCCATAGAAAGATTTGCATTTGCCCTGTGTATTATTCAAAAAGATGAACTTTTTTGCATATTGATTCATAAGTGACATAATTTTTTATTCATAAAAATAAATAAACTGAAAATTTAGCTAAACAACTTAAAAAATGTTAGCAACTCTCCCTATTCAATGATGGGGAAGGAGAGAAAGGATGGGAGAGAATTTGGAACTAGTAATTGTAAAAAATGTAGGTTAAAGACTTAGCAATTCTGATCAACATGATGATCAATCACAATTCCAAAGGATTCATGATAAAACATGCAATTCAGCTTCAGTTAGAGAGTTGATGAACTTGGACCGCAAATTCTGACATATGTGCACACACAAACATATATACATATATGTGCATAAATACACATGTATGTACATGCACAGATAGATATACACATTTCTGGACATGACTAATGTGGGAATTTGTTTTGCATGACTTTTGAAATGGGTTTTATTTTTCTTGTCTCCTCATTTGGGTAGGAAAGGGGAAGGGAAAAAGGAGTGAATTGAAACAGAAAAATAAAATAAAATTGTATTTTAAATATAAAAAATGAAGGCTAAAATTGTTTTTAAACATTACTGGGAAAAATAAAATATTAAAAAGAAAAAGATTGGCAAATCAATTTTATTGTAAAGATAATAAACAAAAGTGACATGTGAAATATAACTTTTAAAATTTCAATGATGACCAGATTTTATTTATTTATATATGTATATATAGGTGTATATATAGATACACACATATATATGTATGTTTATTCAGTTAATTTTCATGGCTTTTATCTCTAACTAGACAATAAGCTAACTCAATTTGGCCAAAATAGATGAAGATTTCATCATTATTCAAATGTTATGGATTTAAAATTCTCTATCACATTAATGAAATCAGCTAAGGAAGCCAACTCTTGTTTACTGTAAAAAATCACAAGTGAATTGTGGCATTATTGGTACATTGTACGACTTTGTTTTTTACATGTGCTAGTTTTGAAAAGGTCCTTTCATATAGACAGCTGGTAAAAGGTAAGACTAGAAAGCACTGAAGAGACTTGTAAAATGTCTGGTAAACTGAATATATAGGTAATTTCTTTAACCACTCAAGCTGCTTTCTGGTTGGGCTTGTGACAGAATCATTAGAATCCTAAAGCAATTGGGCTTCAGTTTCAAAATCATCCAAGCACATTTTAAATTTATTGGCTGTGATTCTAACATTGCCTCTGCCAATGTCTAAGCTAAGCATTGTTTCCCATTGCAGCCACAATTCTACATCTTCACATTGCTGGTCAATGTTGGTAATTCTTTATTCTACAAGCGAGCAAAACAAAGTTCTTCTCTACTGCTCCTTTTATAACAAAACCTTGCTGGGGATCAAACACATCATTAATATAAGTAGACATTTTTCTCTTCTTAACTGGTGGGGGGGGATGGATATATTTTTCTCTACATACATTTTCATATCATCATTGAAATTGTATTGAAAATATTCTGGAACCCTTTCATTACAGCTAGAGTTATACAGTTAAATGTGTAGTCAGGAAGACCTAAGTTCAAATTAGCATTCAGACACTTCCTAGTTGTGTGACCCTAAGCAACTCACTTAACCTCTGTTTGCCTTAATCTACTGGAAAAGGGAATGGCAAACCATTCCAGTATCTTTGCCAAGAAAACCCCATGGATGGTCACAAAGAGTTGGACGTGACTGAACAACAATAAAGTTTTCACCCTTGTCTTTGATGGAAGAGAGCTGAAAACTAGGGCTATATGAGGTTTGTTCATTTTTGCCACTACCTGGAAAATAGAGTGCGTCATATAAAGATAGAGGGAGCACTTATTAAATATTTAAGGTTAAAGACTTAGCAATTCTGATCAACACAATGACCAATCACAGTTCCAAAGGACTCAGGATGAAACATGCGGTTCAGCTTCAGTTAGAGTTGATGAAGTCGGACTGCAGATTGTGACATATGTGCACATGTACACACACACAGACAGATATACACATTTTGGAGATGACTAGTGTGGGATGTTGTGATGCAGTTACATTGTACCAATTATGTGCCAGGCACTATCCTAAGCACTTTCAAAATATTATTTCATTTAATCCTCACAAGAATCCTGTGAGGTAAGTCCTATGATCTTCCTTGTTTTACAGTTGAGGACATTAAAGCAGACAGAGACTAAGTGACATGTCCAGGGTCACACAGATGAGGCTGGATTTGATTTCAGGTCTTTGGGTCTACATCCACTGTTCTATCCACTGCTCAATTCAGCTGTCTGTCACTGTGCTAAGTACTGGAGATGTTTGTTACTGTTCAGTCATTTCAATTGTGTCTGACTCTTTGTGACCCCATTTGGGGTATTCTTGGCAAAGATACTAATTTACCATTTCTTTCTACAGCTTTTTTTTTTTTTTAACAGATGAGGAACTGAGGGAAACAAGATTAAGTGATATGCTCAGGGCCACACAGCTAGGAAGTTTCTGAGGCCAGATTTGAACTCATGAAGATAAGTCTTCCTGATTCCAAGGAATTCTATCTTCTATACCACCTAGCTGCCCCTGGAGCACTGGAGATATAAATACAAACAACCAAGATAGTCCTTATCCTGAAGGAATTTATCTTCCAATAAAAGAAGACAACATATAAAAGGGAGTTGGAAAATAGGAGAGAAGGTAGCCTGGTTTGGAGATGGTAGCTGTGAATTGAGGGGAAGCCCTGATTCTGGGTAAATAAGGCAAACTACTAGAACCCACGGTGGTTCCAGGTGCTGAGTGCAAGGTTCTGGTGGGGAGGAGGTTGCAATGATAGCTGAATTGGAGGTGGCTTTAAATGCTAAGTAGAAAAGTTGATAGTGAGCCACTGGAATTTGTAGAGTAGTGGGGTAAAATGGTTAGACATGTATCTTAGGAAAATTGTTTGGTGCCTGTATGGAGAACTGATTGGAATAGGGAGAGAGTAGAAACAGAGAGAACCAACAGGAAGCTATTATAAAGAGAAAGGTGATAAGGGCCTCAATTAGGGTGATGGAAGCATGTATAGAGAAGGGAACAGACTTGGCAACTAATTGGAAATGAAGGATGAATAGGAATGGAGAATCAAAGTTGTGAATGTCACAGTTGTGAATCTAGATGACTAGGAGGATGGTGCACTTAACAGTAAAAAGGGAGCTTGGAAGAAGGCCCTTTGTATAAAGGCAGAAGTTGGGATGGAAAAGAAAACTTTAAGTCAGTCACTGAACTAAATGAGAATGGAGGGAGAATGTCCTAGGGGTTCTTAAGTAATGACTGACAGTGTTTAGAGTGAACCACCAAAGGCAACAGAAGAAGAGTATGGCAGTGGTGGTGGGATGACTAGAGTATTCCTACTTCCCTTCCAGTCTTAATGAGTCAAAGTATACTAGAGATGGTGCAACAAGTACTTGAAAGGGATGCAGCATCATCTGGGAGGACTAGGTCCTAGTAAGACTGAAAAGATGGAAGAACATAAGAGGAAATGATCTAAAATGAAGGGAGGACAGAAGTTGCACATTGTGGCAGAGGTCAGAGTCCCCTCATTTAGAACTTCAGAAGCAGAGATGCTGAGACTGGGGAAAGGAGCAATATTAAACGGGGCCCATTCACCCCTTCCAAGAGTGCAGAAAGAGGTGGAACTTGGTCTTAGTATATAGTTCTAATCTAGAAACTGAGGCTGGTAATATTAGAAAACAAAAGAAAATGCCTATTACAGTGAAGAAATATGATAGTTTAAATACCTATGATATGATAGATACATAAGAGCACCAGAGATAAATACAGAAGAAGAGAGTGATTCCATAATAATTATGAGTAGAAAAAAGAATGGATTGGCCATAAGGGCTCCAAGAGTAGATAGAAGAAATGAAGCATAAAAAAATTAGATGTGAAACTAAAGTTTTTTAAGAAAAAAATAGAAAGGAAAATGAATAGCTTAGTATAGAAGGTAGAAAACTTTACCCAAGTAGTAGACTCTTCAGGGAAAAACCCAGAATAAATCAGATTGACCTCAATGATTTTGTGAGATGATAAGAAATAGTAGAGCAATAAGATATGACATATAACACATAACATATAAGATATAACATATAACATATCTACTAACAAAAACAACTGACCTGGAAGACAGGTCAAGAAGACTCACCTGACTCTCTAAAAACTGTGAGCAACCCTCCTATTCTCCCCATATGGACACCATATATCAAGCAATATAAATGAAAACTTCCCAGAAACAACAAAATCAGAAGACAAAGTGAAAATCAAAATAATCCACTGGCCTTCCTTCAAAGAAATTAGAAACTGAAAATGTCTAGGAAAGTTATAGCCAAAATTCAAAGTATTGTTAAGCATACCTAAAGTCCAGTCCAACAATTTTCACTCGTTTTAAAATTCAATAATGCCCTGTGACTCATAAACTGTAACTAAAACAACTTTACTAATTGATTAAAAGAAAAACTCAAAAAGATGTTGAACCTATATAAAAGTCACCTTCTCCTCCAGAATCAGCACAGGAAATAATCAATTAGATCAGGAACATATTCCTTTGGAGGCCAAAAGAGCTGAAGTGAAACTTTGATATATTTTCCCCCAGGCTGATCCTCTTACATTTCAAGGAGCAAAGAGAAAATAGCCTCCTTCTCCTTTGAAGGGTCAGCCCAATTTACAAGAGTGATTGTCCATCTAATCTATAGAGAGCTAAGCAGGGATACCTATAAGACAAAAGAGAAGGAATAGTGAGGGGTTTGGGGTGAAAGGCAAAATGAGAGAGAAAAGGCCCCAGTCATAGCCAGAGTGAGGGACCTCAGCAATACATAGGTACAGCAGTCTTTTTTCCCCAGTGAGAGCCATCAGCACTCTAATCTTTGTCTATACAAATCCAGTACAACCTTCATCATATAGAACTTTCAGGTTAAAGAAAAAAAAGTAAATGTCAAGAAAAAAAAGAGCCATAAGGAGGATCACAAAAGATTATGCTGCAAATGCAATAAAGGAGAGGAAATCTTGAGATGTGACAAAAGAAAAAGGCTTACAACCAAGAATAACTCACCTGGCAAAACTGAATATAATCTATAGGGTAAAGACAGACTTTTAATAGATTAGAACAGAGGTATTAAACTTGTGACCTGTGTGGTCCACAAAATTTCAGAGTGAACCTCAAATCAGATTAAAGTGTATTTGGGAAATGTTAAAATAAATAAGAATACAAATAGATAATTTGATTTGTGTTTTCCCCCCCTCGAATGAATGGGGGTTAAAATCTTGGGGTAAGAGGCAAAGGTCTCTTCTCCAAAGCTACTTTGAGTTGAAATTGGACATAGAGCTGTCCCTGCGCCAAGAGGTTCCATCTGAGAATTCAGTTCTTTAGCTGTTATCCAGAGCTTGGTCAATGCCAGGTCTGGGAGGTCCCATTCAAAAGGTCACTTCTTTAGCTGTTATCTGGAACTTGGTTGACACCAGATTCAAAAGTGGCACATCACAGACATGGACAGGGGATGACATCTGGCTTAAGCAATCGGGCATCTGCAGGTGGAGAGTACCACTCCTGCAGAAAACAAATCTTGCAAACAAGTTTAACAGATAAAAAGTCAAAAAGAGACAAATACAGGGTCAGCCATGCCCGTGGAATCCATGAACTCACTATCATAACCTCATTCACAGCAGAATATACGACACTGTCCTTCTCGATCTATTCCAGTCCCTTGATACACTGCCACAAACTCAGCATGTTGACCACTCCCACCTATCCCAGCACTTTCTGTAATCTGCGTTTCCCTGAAGGGTGACAATTTGGATACAATGGTTCAGGAGCATCTGTAGGGGCAGTCCTCATAACTCTATTCTGTCTAACATCAAGCCCATTTTCTTGCCACATTTTGTATAGTTCTTTAGTTGGAATATCATCCATTTTCCTAAAACCAACTCCTGCTCTCAATAGAGCAGTAAACACTTCTTTTCTTGGCGATCTATTCGAATCCACTGGCTTTTTACTCTTCTCTCTCAAGGAAATGTATCATTTTCCCATTCTCCTAAGTCACTTAGCTGTGACATCTTATCCAGCACCTCTGATAGTAGAATTAGAATTAGAAGTAGGGGCTAGGAGGAGCTGTCTTCACCATGACATCTCTATGAGGAACTGCTAAGGGGATATCATGATACATATCTGCATTTCCAACCTTGATAGAGGTTTCCATTACTTCTTTCAACTTTCTCATGCAGTCTCTGAGTACCAGGGTCTGTCTCCACTAGGCCATATAGAATCAGTGGGATACATTCTATTGCATCCATCAGCAGCTAAAGCTAAAAGATTGGTCATATTGTTACCTCCTGCCAAAAGTAAATCTCTAAAAGTTTGCTGGACAAAAGAATTCTGGCAAATAACTTATAAATTTCAAGCAGTCCATTTTATCTATCACTATCCCAACAGCTCCTTTGTCACTGATTCTTGTCATCTAAGACACTAAGGCTTCTCCCAACCTTTGGGTGAATCTGCTCAAAAGATCAGTAATCTCCTGTTGAGTGAAATCCTCAAGTATATCTCCTTGAACACTGCTTGCCCTCCCTGACTCTCCTGGCTTCTTCTCAGTATAGGGTGAGCTTCTGCCTCTCTACAAGCTTCACCATGAAACAATGTATCACTCTGTATTGTATCACTTGCTCCTAATCCACTCTCTTGGGAGTTGTCATAGCAACTAGGCTCAGACTCTATCAAAGCTATATGAACTTTTCTCCTGTTACTTTTTTGCTTTCTGAGCCAAACTTAACAACAGCCCTCTCTGCTTCCAGAGACTCTCCAGTACTCTCTCCTTCCACCTGAGACTCTCCAGGTTGCTCTTCCAAAGGAGGGTGTGAATGTTGGCACTTAGCCAACTCTTGTAACAGCTTGTCTCTGCTTTTACACACAATATGGTAGCCTGTCAGCAAAACCCAGCCTCTTCTACTCACTGCCTCCAGCTCTCTCCCAGGTCTTATTGGTATTCTTTGCAAACATATTTCTAAATCTCTAGGTTCTTCCTGCTACTGTAGCCTCTGTTCCCAGTTTTCAAGAGCCCTGTACTTTTAGACTTCCTAGGAGGCATAAGGCAAATCCTTCCATATGAGATATCCATTTCTTCTTCTAAATCCCTTCTGCCTCCAACTAGAGGTCTGATATTTCAAGATCCCATCCTCATCGCTAAATGTAGTACCAATGCAATATTTATAGCACCCATGATCATGATAAAGACTGTGACTATAAGTACCAGATGACACTCAATCACAAAATATACCAGATTCTATAGATAGAGGATAGAACTGAAGGATTTATTTAGACACCAGAAAACCAAATCCCAAAATCAGTAAGCCAATTTCATCATAGTACCAAAGCTATTTAGAAGCTATAATAATGCTGAGAGCCACAGTATCCTTCAGCCTTCCCACAAACCAATACAAGATCAATATTTACTCACAAGCTTATCTGACTCCTTTCCTGAGTGTCCTCTCTCCACAACCTGTCTGTCTAGCTCTGAACCAGCTTCCTGTGGGCTCTGCTTCTCTTCAGCAACACTCCTCCCACCACAGGCTGTATGTGACTACATTCAGCCTATTAGAGGGCAGAATTTATCTTCATAGCAGGGAAGCTTCCTGTGCACTCTGCTCCATCCTTTAGCAAATTCCCTCCATCACAGGCTCCATGTGATGACATTCCTACTGGGGACAGAGTTTACTTTCAAAGCAGTGGAGGTCTTCAAACTTCCCCCTAGGTTTATTAAGGGGCAGGGAAGATCTTCAAATCCCCATTTCCCATCACAGCTGGGCAAAACAAAGTTGAGCACACAAAAGCAAAGAATTTGGAATAGAGATACATTAAATTCAGGGACACTGGGAAAGGAGAAGGTGGCTTAAGATGGAGGGTACTCAGAGGACAAATCATAAAGGGGAGATTAAAAGGAGAGAAACAACCATTGATGGGATCTGGGATCTCCTAAAGAAGAGAGAGAAGGGGCAGCTAGGTGGCGCAGTGAATAGAGCGCCGGCCCTGGAATCAGAAGGACCTGAGTTCGGAGCCGGCCTCTGACACCTAATCCGCACAAACAAAAACCTAGCCGTGTAACCTTGGGCAAGTTACTTAACCCCAATTGCCCTCAAGGGGCGGCTAGGTGGCGCAGTGAGTAAGAGCGCCGGCCTCGGAGTTTGGATGACCCGAGATCAGATCCGGCCTCAGAAAATGAGCACACACGCATAAATCAAATGACTAGCCGTGTAACCTTGAGCAAGTTACTTAACCCCAATTGCTTTAAAAAAAAAAAAAAAAAAAAGAAGAGAGAGAAGAGGCAGAGGAATGGTATTAGCTTAGTTTAATTATGAATTACTAGTGTTCACATTCCTTTCCTTCTAAAAAATGTTGCTTTATTAATCATGAACTTGATGAACATCAACAGATATGAACATTTCCATATACAAAGAACAGAAAAAAAGGATGATATACAAAACCTTTTACAATTTTTTAAAATTTATTTTATTTTTTATTTGTGGAATAAAACAAGTATTTTCATAACATAGTATAATAAAAAAAGATAATTGCACATGAAACTACAAATCTATTATGAACAACTTGCTATTCCTTATAAATATATAATAAAGTTATAATGTAAATTTCTTTTTTTCTTTTTTTCCCTTTTCTTCTCCCCTCTCCCCTCCTGCCCTAGAGATGGCTACCATTAGACACAAATATGTATGCATATATATGCAAAATCATTCTATACATACCTCTATTTATCCGTTCTCTCTTAATGCAAATAGCATCTTCCTTCATATGTCCTTAGTAGTTATTTTTTAAACAGCATATAAAAAATTTAACAGAGTAGTACCAATATGATCACAACCTTCTTCTTGTGAGTCCTTCTCAAAACATCTATTTTGGGGAAGGGCTCAGATCAGCATCCCTCACCAGAGGGTTATGCCATGATTATGCCCTGATGTGCTAAACAGGTATACTATCTTCTCACTTTTTTTCAGCTTCCCTTTTATTTCTTGTTTTTCTCCATTAAAATGTAAGCTCCTTGGGGTCAGGAACTCTTTTTTGCTTGTATTTGTATTCCCAGCACTTAGCACAGTGCTTCACATTTAGTGATAACTCAAAAAATGCTTATTGACTAATAAATGCTTGCACCTAAGTAAGTATCTGAGACCCTATTTGAATTCAGGTCTTCCTGACTCCAGGCTATATACACCATGCCACCTGGTTATTTTCATAAATTGGAAGAGCATACCATAATGGATTAGAAAGCAGAATCTAAAATTATATTATTTCAAGAAATACTCCAAGCTCAGTGGCATGATTCCTGCTATTAGGATGGACTGAGGTTGATAGATCCCTTGACTTTAGGAGTTCTGAGCTGCAGTAGAGCTAAAGTTAGTGCATATGCTGGACCATACTCATGAGAACCAGTTGTTAAATGTTAAGAGTATGCATTTACATCTCAAAAATCAACAAATGCTACACTTTAGGGCCCAATTTGCTGTTTTATTGATTTTCTAGACTTAAGAAAATCATGTAAAAATGTTAATAATGCAGACTAAATTTAAAAGTGTGTCATGTGTATTTTTTTCAGCCAGTTGTTAAACATTTATTAGTGTAATAGAAACATATATTGGGGCTTACATATAGTTTATATAATGCAAACATATTAAAATTTATGCATTATTTAATATATTAAATAGACATATTTCCCTTGGCCAAAGCTATTTGGATATACACACCAAGTTTAGAATCAATATAGGGAAAAGGAATAGGGTGTCACCAGATTAACAAAAGAGAGGGAAACCAGACCAAGTCAGAAGTGGAGCAAGTCAAAGGTTCCATACTGATGAGCAGTGGGACTAGGCTGGTAAATGGCCACTGCACTTCCAACCTGGGCAAGATAGGAAAACTCAATCTCAACAAACAAAAAAGCAAAAAAAAGAAAGATACTTATAACATAAAAAGTTTGAAGTCTGCCTCTTAGACCCTCATCTTTGATACATGAGCTTTGACCTCATCTTTTCTGGAACCAGGTGCTCATACTATTTTCTATTCCATTTCGTAGACTTTTTCGAGGCATGCCACTGTATGTTTACCCTCACTCTACCCTTTTCCATCTATTTCCCTTTTAGAATGTAAACATTTTGAAAGGAAAGATTGTTATGGCTTTGGTTTTGGTTTTGTTTTTGTTTTTTTGCTCTCTCTACCTATTAGCACAATGCCTGGGAATATAGTAAATATTTGATAAGTACTTTTTCTTTCATTCATTCATAAAAAAACCCCTCATAAACAAATGCAGGAAAGTCATTTAGTCACCCCAACATTATAAAAATTATAATTATTAAAGGGCATTTGAAGAAAAAATTCAAACTTAGAGACAATAATATAACCCTTAACAACATGAAGGTCAAAAACAAACCATAGATGGAGGTCAGAGTCAAGATGGCAGAGTAGAAATTGCACTTCTGTAGCTCTCTGGCCTATACAACTTCCAATTTATATAAAAGGTAACTCTGAACAAACTCTGGGGCTACAGAACCCACAAAATGACACAGAGAAGCTAACCTCCAGCTGAGGACAGCCCAGAAGCCTGGCAGGGAGCAGCCCAGGACTCTGGGAGCCAAGCCCTGGCCCCATTGAGTCAGAGGTTTTAACCCCAGGGTGGCCAGACCAGCAGCCAGCTGGAGGGATTCTAGAACACCAGTAGCTGTGGCTTTTCCAGAACTACCAACACATAGATGCCAAAGACAAAGTGAGAGGTCAGTGTAGTATAGACTTTGGGACTAGTGGGGAGAGCTTATCGGCCTCTTTCCCTGGGCGAGAGAAGCTGCTGAGTAGCTGAGGTGCAGCCCACCATGTTGCAGCTTCAGCTCCTGGCCTGCAGACTTTAGGAGGATCCAGTGACCAGTCTGGGAGGGATAATCGCTCTTGCTTTAACCTTCTTGGATCTGGATTGCGGTCTGGGGTGGAGGTCTTGGGGTGGGTGACCAGCTTGCCAGAGTGTGGGGAGGCTTCAGAGAGGGCACCTAACTAATACCTCTGGCATCTGAGAAAACCCCAGCGTTTGGGATGGAAGCTCCCTTGTCTGGTGGCAGAGTCCTACTGTGGCAAGAAGCCCAAAAGTCAAGTAATTGAGTGGCAACATGCCAAGGCAAAGGAAACAAAATAAAAAGAAAAATTCAACATTAGACTCCTATTTTGGGGGCAAAGAGGATCAAAGCATGGAACAGGAGGAGGACTGTGAGGTCAGAAATCCTGCACCAAAAGCCCCAAATGAAAATACGAGCTGGTTACAGGCCATAGAGGACCTTAAGAAGCAGATAAGAGAAGTGGGGGAAAAATTGGGAAGAGAAATGAGAAAGATGAAAGAAAAGTTGAAATGAGAGTCAACAGCCTGACTGAGGAAAATAACACCTTAAAAAATAGACTAACTCAAATGGCAAAAGAGGCTCAAAAAGCCAATGAGGAGAAGAATGCCTTAAAAGCCAAATTTGCCAGATGGAAAAAGAATCTCAAAAGCTCACTGAGGAGAATAATTCCTTCAGAATTAGATGGAGCAAATGGAAGCCAGTGACTTTATGAGAAATCAAGATGCTGTTAAGCAGATCCAAACAAATGAAAGAGTAGAAGGCAATGTGAAATATCTCATGGGAAAAACCACTGACCTGGAAAATCGATCCAGGAGGGATAATTTAAAAATTATTGGACTACCTGAAAGCCGTGATCAAAGAAAAGAACCTAGAAATCATCCTTCAAGAAATTCTCAAGGAAAACTGCCCTGATATTTCAGAACCAGAGGGCAAAATAGAGATTGAAAGAATTTACCAATCACCTCCTGAAAAAGATCCCAAAAAGAAAATTCCTAGTAATATTGTAGCCAGGTTCCAGAATTCCCAGATCAAGGAGAAAATATTACAAGCAGCCAGGAAGAAACAATTTGAATACTGTGGAAACACAATCAGGATAACTCAGGACCTGGCAGCTTCTACACTGAGGGATTGAAGGACTTGGAATATGATATTCTGGAGGTCAAAGGAGCTGGAACTAAAACCAAGAATCACCTACCCAGCAAAACTGAGTATCTTGTTTCAGGGGAAAATATGGTCATTCAGTGGAATAGAGGATTTTCAAGCATTCTTGACTCCACCCCCGCTATACCAAATTTCTTGCCTTCTCAGTGAGAGTGGCATGGAAGGAAGAAGGGAGAGAATTTGAAACCTAAAATTATTTTTGAATTCAAAATTTTTTTTCACTCATTTGGAACTTAAATACAAAGACAAAAAAAAAGAGAACATTTCCATGTACCCAGCATAACATAAAGAGAATTCAGTATAAAACCATGAAAGGGGGTATATTTTACTTTAAAAAGTAAAAGTTTACCTTCTAAAAAGCCCAACTATATAATAAATACTACACATCACTTTCAAAGTTACTCCACTTCCCTGTGCTTCCTTCTAAGTTTTCTTTTGTTCTTTCTTGTGCACTTTTTATTTTTTCACCCTCTCTTCTCACTTTACCCTAGAGATGGCTACCATTAGACACAATTATGTGTGTGTGTGTGTGTAATGTAAAACCATACTATACATATTTCTATTTATCAGTTCTGTCTATGGAAGTGGATAGCACTCTTCCTTCATAGGTTTTTTGGTGTTGATTTGAGTATTTATAATGCTTAAAATGACTAAGCTGTTCTTAAAACAATATTTGTTACTTTGTACATTTTCTTAGTTCTGTTCATTTCTGTCTTCATTATTTTATGCATGTTTTTCCACGTTCTTCTAAAATCAACCAGCTTATCATTTCTTTTAGCACATTAGTATTCCAATCACAATCATATACTAAAACCTGTTTAGCCTTTTCTCAATTGACAGGTAACTCCTCAATTTCCATTTCTTTGCCACCATAAAGAGAGCTGCTATAAATATTTTAGTTTGTACAAGTTGTTTTCCTTTTCCCTTAATCCCCTTGGGAAATAGATTTAGTAGTGGTGCTGCTAGGTCAAACGCCATATAGGCAGTTTAATAATTCTTTGGGTATAATTCCAGATTGCTCTTCAAAATTGTTGGATCAGTTCACAGTTCCACCAACAGTGAATTAATGTCTCAATTTTTTCTACATCCCCTTCAACATCTGTCACTTTCTTCTTCTATCATTTTAGCCACTCTGATAAGTGTAAGATGGCATCTCAATGTTCTTTTAATTTTCATTTCTCTAGTCAGTAATGATTTAGAGCATTTTTTTTTCATATAACTCTATGTAGTTTTTATTTCTTCATTGAAAATCTGCCTATCAGTTGGGGAATGACTTGTATTCTTAAAAACTGGATAAAGTTCTTTCTATATTTGAGACATGAGATCATCATCTGAGAAACTGTCTATAAATATATATGTACACACACACACACAATCTAGATAGATGGATAGATAGATACCAATCTGTTTCCTTCTAATCTTGGTTACATTGATTTTATTTATATAAAAATGTTTTAATTATATGTAATCAAAATTATGTTTTATACCTCACAATGCTATCTCTCATTTATTCATAAATTGTTTTCCCATCTGTAAGTTTTTTTTTTTAAAGCAATTGGGGTTAAGTAACTTGCTCAAGGTTACACGGCTAGTCATTATTTATGTGTGGGTGCTCATTTTCTGAGGCCAGATTTGATCTCGGGTCATTCCAACTCCGAGGCCGGCGCTCTTACTCACTGCGCCACCTAGCTGCCCCCCATCCATAAGTTCTATAGGTAATATGTTCCATGTTCTTCTAATCTTCTCATAATATTCTTTTTACATGTAGGTCATGAATCCATTTTGACTTTACCTTGGTAAATGGGTATGCCCAATTTCTGCCAGACTGCTTTCCAGATTTCCCAACAATTTTTTTTTTACCAAATAATGATTTCTTATCATAAAAGCTTAAATCTTTACATTTGTCAAACACAAAGTTACTATAATCATTTGCTGCTGTGTATTATATTCTTACTCTGTTCTACTTATCTAGCTTTCTTGACCAGTACCAGATACTTTTGATAATTATTGCTGTGTGATATAATTCAAGATCTGGTTTTGCCAGAACTCCTTGCTTTACATTTTTTTTCATTAATTCCTTTGATATTATAGATTTTTTTTTGTACTTCAAAATGAATTTTATTATTATTTTTCTAGCTCAGTAAAATAATTTTTTGGTAATTTAATTGGGATAGCATAATAAATACGTTAGACTAGGTATAATTGTAATTTTTATTATATTGACTCTGCCTATTCAAGAACAATTTCTATTTCTCCAATTATTTAAATCTTACTTTATTTGTATAAAAATGGTTTATAATTATGTTTTGTAGTTCCTGGGTTTGTTTTTGTAGATATACTCCAAGGTATGATACACTGTCTACAATTACTGTTCTCTTTTCAGGGGTTTGTTGATGATTTGTGGAAATGTTGGTGACTCATGTGGATTTATTTTATAAACTGTTTTGCTAAAGTTATTCATTGTTTCTATCAACTTTTTAGTTGAATCTTTAGGATTTTTCAAGCAAATCATCATATTTTCTGCAAAAAGAGATTGTTTTATTATTTTGTTGTCTATTCTGATTCCTTCAGAATAGACAACATAGACAATTCCTTCTGATTTCTTTTTTTCCTCTTATAGTTAGCATTTTTTTTTCCTTTTTGGAGGGCAGTTGGGGTTAAATGACTTGCCCAAGGTCACACAGCTAGTTTTTGTGTGTGTTTTAAGTGTCTGAGGCTGAATTTGAACTCAGGTCCTCCTGGTGATCTATTTACTGTGCCACCTAGCTGCCCCATTGTTAACATTTCTAATACAATATTGAATAATATTGGTGACAATGGGCATCCTTATTTCATTCCTGATCTTATTTGGAAGGCTTCTAGCTTATCGTCCTTACAAATAATATTTGCTGATGATTTTATGTAGATGCTTTTTATCATTTTAAGGAAAAATCTCTTTATACCTATGTTTTCAAGTGTTTTTTTTAATAATAATAAATGTTGCATTTTATCAAAAGCTTTTTCTGCAATTATTGATATAATCAATTTTTGTTACTTTTGTTACCAATATAAGCAATTATGTGAATAGTTTCCTTGTGTTAAAACATCTCTGCATTCCTGGCATAAATCTCAGTTGGTCATAATGCACAATCTTTTAAATATATTCTTGTAATTTCTTAGCTAACATTTTATTCAGGATTTTTGCACTCATATTCATTCATGTAATTGATCTATAATTTTCTTTCTCCATTTTTGCTCTTCTCAGCTTAAGTACCAGTACCATATTTGTTTAATAAAAGAAGTTTGCTAGAATTTCTTCTTTGCCTATTATTTAAAATAATTTATTTAGTATTAGAATTAGTTGATCATTAAATGTTTGATAGAATTCACTTGCAAATCCCTCTGGCCCTGATTTTTTTTCTTAGGAAATGCATATATGGTCTGTTCAATTTATTTTTCTAAAATAGGTTTATTTATTTCCTCTTCTGTTAATCTAGGTGGTTTGTATTTTCATAGATATTCTTCCATTTCACTTAAATAATTAAGTTTATTAGCATATAATTGAGCAAAATAATGCCTAACAATTTGATTTCATCTTCATTAGTGGTATATGCACCCTTTTCATTTTTAACACTAGTGATCAGTTTTCTTCTCTCTTTTTAAAAAGCATATTAACCAATGTTTCATCTATTTTACTGTTTTTTTTTTCATTAAACTATCTCACAGATTTATTTATTAATTCAACGGTTTTCTTTTTTTTCTGTTTAATTTGTTTATTTTTAGTTTTCAACATTCATTTCCACAAGATTTTGAGTTACAAATTTTTCCCCATATTTCCCCTACCCCCCCACCCCAAAATAGTGATTCTACTGAATACTCCTTCCCCCAGTCTACCTTCTCTTCTATTTTTCTCCACCCTCCCTCTGACTTTCTAGTAGGGCAGGATCAACTTCTGTATTCCAGTGCCTGTATATCTTATTTCCCAGTTCCATATATGTATTTTTTTTAAACTTTGATTTCTAGATTCTTTCCCTTCTTCCCTCATCACCCACCCCTACTGGGAGGAAAAGCAATTTAATATAGGTTATACATGTGTAGTTATGCAAAACATTTCCATAGTAGATATATTGTGAAAGAATGACTATATTTCCCTCCATCCTATCCCTCCCCTCACTTATACTATTTTCTCCTTTGACCCTGTCCCCTTTCAAAAGTGTGTACTTCTAACTATCCTCCCCACAATCTGCCCTCCCTTCTATTATCCCCCCTCTTATTCCCCTCCCCCTACTTTCCTGTAGGGTGAGATACCCTATTTAGTGTGTATGTCATTCCCTCCCTAAACCAGATTCAAGGAGAATAAGGTTGACCCATTCCCTTTTGCCTTCCTGTTCTTCCCCTCCATTGTAACAATTTTTTCTTGCCTCTTTTATATGAGATAATTTACCCTATTCTATCTCTTCCTATCTCTTCTCATTATATTCCTCTCTCACCCCTTAATTTTTATTTTTTAGACATCATCCCTTTGTATTGAACTGATCCTGTGCCCTCTGCCTATGTATACATGTACACATATATACACACACTCACATATGTTTTTATACACACATATACCCTCTTATACAAACCTATATATGTATGTATACATATATATGCATATATATTTCCATCAATATCCTCATACTGAAAAAAGTCTCATGAGTTACAATTATTGTTTTTCCATGTAGGAGTGTAAATAGTTCAATTTTAATAAGTTCCTTATAATTTTTTCCTCCTGTTTACCTTCTCATGCTATTCTTGCTTCTTGTATTTGAAAGACAAATTTTCTATTCAACTCTGTTTTTTTTTTTCATCAAGAATACTTGAAAGTCCTCTATTTCACTGAATGACCATATTTTCCCCTGAAACATCATACTCAGTTTTTCTGGGTTTTAATCCTAGCTCCTTTGACCTCTGGAATATCATATCCCAAGTACTTCGATCCCTTAATGTAGAAGCTGCTAGATCATGTGTTATCCTGATGGCGTTTCCACAATACTCAAAATGTTTCTTCCTGACTGCTTGTAATATTTTCTCCTTGACCTGGGAACCCTGGAATTTGGCTATATGTTCCTAGGAGCTTTCTTTTGGGGATCTTTTTCAAGAGGTGATCAGTGAATTCTTTCAATTTCTATTTTGCCCTCTGTGGTTTTTTTTGGAGGGCAGTTGGAGTTAAGTGACTTGCCCAAAGTCACACGGCTAATTTTTTGTGGGTGTGTGTTGAGTGTCTGAGGGCGGATTTGAATTCAGGTCCTTCTGACTCTAGGGCTGGTGCTCTATTAATTGCACCACCTAGCCACTCCTTGCCCTCTGTTTCTAAAATATCAGGGCAATTTTCCTTGAGAATTTCTTGAAGGATGATTTCTAGGTTCTTTTTTTGATCATGGCTTTCAGGTAGCACAATAATTTTTAAATTATCTCTCCTTGGTCTATTTCCCAGGTCAGTGGTTTTTCCAATGAGATATGTCACATTGCCTTCTATTTTTTCATTTGTTTAGATCTGTTTTATAGTATCTTGGTTTCTCATAAAGTCATTAGCTTCTAATTGCTCCAATCTAATTTTAAAGGAGTTATTCTCTTCAGTGAGTTTTTGAAATTCCTTTTCCATCTGGCAAATTTAGCTTTTTAAGGCATTCTTTTCCTCATTGACTTTTTGGGCCTCTTTTGCCATTTGAGTTAGTCTATTTTTTAAGGTATTATTTTCTTCAGTCAGGTTATTGACTCTCTTTTCATGATTTTCTTGCATCATTCTCATTTCTCTTCTCAATTTTTCTTCCACTTCTTTTACTTCATTTTCAAAATCCTTCTTGAGCCCCTCCATGGCCTGTAACCAATTCATATTTTTCTTGGGAAGTTTTTGATGTAGGAGTTCTGACTTCATTGTCTTACTCCCATTCCATGCTTTGATCCTTTTTGTTCCCAAAAAAGTATTCTAAAGTTTGATTGCTCTGCTTGAGTTGCTTTCTCTGCTTGCTCATGTTGCCAGTCAATTACTTGACTTTTGAACTCTTTGCCATGGTAGAACTCTGCTTCCAGAGAGGAGAGGTTTTCTTACATTCAATTTTATTTATCTCACCTTTAATTTTGAAGATTTCCAATTTGGTTTTTGAGGATTTAAAATTTGCTCTTTTTCTACCTTTTTTTTAATTGCACACCCAATTCACTGATCTATTCTTTATTTTATTGATATAAGCATTTAGAGATATATTTTTTCTCTGTTTACTGCTTTTGCTACATCCCATAAATTTTGATATATTTTATCATTATTGACATTCTCTTTAGTGAAATCATTGCTTCTATGATGTATTCTTTAATCCACTCATTCCTCAGGATTAGGTTGTTTAGTCTCCAGTTAGTTTTTAATCTGTGTTTCCATGGTCCCTTATTGAACCTAAGTTTTATTGCATTGTGATCTGAAAAGGATACATTTACTATTTCTGCTTTTCTGTATTTAACTATAAAGTTTTTATGCTTAAATACATGATCAATTTTTGTAAAGGCACCATGTACCACTGAGAAAAAAGGTATATTCCTTTTTATTCCCATTCAGTTCTTTCCAAATATCCATTATCTAGCTTATCTAAGATTTTATTCACCCCCATTAACTCCTTTTTTTGGTTAGTTTTATCTAATTTTGAGATGGGAAGGTTAAAGTCCCCTACTCTTATAGCGTTACAATCTATTTCCACCTGTAATTTAACTTTTCCTTTAAGAATTTAAAACCTATATCATTTGGTACATATAGGTTTAGTATTGACTTGCTTCATTTTCTCTTCTTTTCTTTTTTTGCTTTTTGAAGGGCAGTTGGGGTTAAGTGACTTGCCCAAGGTCACAGGGCTAGTAAGTGTTAATTGTCTGAGGCCAGATTTGAAATCAGGTCCTCCTGACTCCAGGGCCAGTGCTCTGTTCAACTGTGCCACCTAGCCACCCCTAATTTGCTTCGTTTTCTGTAGTACCTGTTATTAAAATCCAGTTTTCCCATTTATCTCTTTTAATTAAATCTATTTTAGATTTAACTTTGTCTGAGATCATGATTGGTACCCCCTGATTTTTTTGAAATTCAGTAGAAGCACAATACATTCTACTCCAGCTCTTTATTTTAACTCAGTATGTATCTCTGATTTTAAAATGTGTTTTGTAAAGAACATATTGTCAGATTCTGATTTTTTTTTTTTTTTTTGCTTTTTGGAGGGCAATTTGGGTTAAGTGACTTGCCCAAGTGGCTAGTTTTTATGTAAAGTGTCTGAGGCCAGATGTGAACTCAGGTCTTCCTAACTCTAGGACCTGCGCTCTATTCACTGCACCACCTAGCTGCCCTCTCAGATTCTGATTTTTAGTCCATTCTGCTATCTGTTTCTGTTTTATAGATGAGATAATCCCATTAACATTCAAAGTTATAATTACTAGCTGTTTATTTGTTGTATATTTCCATTTATTTCCATCCATCCTATTTTCCTAAAGGAAAAAACCCTCTCTTTTTCACTCTATCCCTCCTCACAGTTTGATTTACTTCTAAAAATCTTTACCACCCTAATTTGCATTATTTTAAATATAATATCCTCTCCCCTTACCCTCTTATTCCTTCATCTACCCTCTCCTCTAAGAATTCCTTTCTTATCCTCTCCCCCCACCTTGCTACTTCTTGATCTATATACACTTTTAAAAGTCCTTCCCTTGCCCTATCTCCTCACCTTATTTTTTTATAATTTTAGAAGACCTACACTTCTAGATGTATAAGTTATTCCATCTTTAATCCAGTTTTAATGAGAATTATGTGCCAGCACTATCAGCTCTCCACCTCCCAGCTTCTTTTTTTGGGGGGGGAGGGCAATTGGGGTTAAGTAACTTGCCCAAGGTAACACGGCTAGGTTTTTTTGTTGTTGTTGTTTGTGTGTGTTAAGTGTCTGAGGCCAGATCCGAACTCAGGTCCTTCTGACTCCAGGGCCAGCGCTCAACTCACTGCACCACCTAGCCGCCCCACACCCCCCAGCTTCTACTATAACAGTTCTTCCAATTCATGACTCATTTATATAAATGCTTGATTTTACCTCTCCCTACACAATTTTATTTCTTAGAATTATCCCATTATATACAACTCAACCCCAAGCCTTCTACCTATGTATGCCCTTTCAAACTACCCAAGTTCCTAAAGTCAATGTTGATACTGACCCCACTGGTTTGTTGTTTGTTGATTCAATAGAGTCTGCCTAGAAGTGTTTGCACTTTAATCCTGGAGGTCAGGTCTATCCTGGGTTGTCTTAGGAGGAAAACTGTTTTACTCCAACTTTTAATCATTTCTGCCACACATAGTTCATTTTGAGGCAATATTTTAATTTGTTTGTGGGAGAATTTTGGAGAGCCCCATATTCCTGACTTATTCCACCACCTTCCAGAACTCAAAAAAAGTATAAAAATTGATGTGTAATTGGTAAAAACAAAATGTTTAATAATTTCTTTTAAAAAGAGGGGAAAACTTAAATTATCATGCTTGAAAATGAAATATATGTGAAAATCTTCATATATATTGAGTTCATTTTTAAAAAGGAAAGAAAAAAGAATGATTGTACCACAGATACCAGTGATGAATCAATCAATAAGCATTTCTTAAGCATATGATAAATTCCAGGGACTATGCTAGGCCTGGGGATATAACAACAAAAATTAAACAGTCCTTCACCTCAAAGAGCTTACATTCTATTAAAGAAGGAAATGTACATGTACACACACACACACACACACACGTTTATGCAAAATATATGAAAATAAATACAAGATAAAATTAAAATGAGCATTAATAGCTACACTAAGAGCTTCACATTGGACCTGGATTTTGAAGAAAACAAGGAATCTTGTCAGGTTTGTTGTAAATAAGCTTTTCAAAGACTTTTAGGCTGCTGTCTGCTGTTGAGGGTGCTAGAGAAGTGATTCTTTATAAAGTAAGGGTTGGACTAGATAGAGGACCCTTTCAGTTCTAAAACTGCAACTGTAGCAATGTAGTTAAACAATATAGTATTTTAATTTTAGAGATTACTTAGTCTTGACTAGGTTTTCAAAACTGTTACTTTAACAGTTTTTATAATTAGGATAATTTCATAATAAATCAAATTTAATAGACTCAGAGGTTCTAAAAAAGATGCCTTATTAAAAGCTTAATATGGAATACAACCAAAAAAATCACTTAGTAATTTTATATTTTTGTTCATTGAGTTTAACGCATTATATTTCATGGCAAATTTCTCCCTCACATTCTTCTCTGATAGTCCCCATCTGAGAAGAGATAGGTTTTGTTTTACTTTTTAATTATATTTTCTTTCTATTATGAACTTAAGTATCAATAGGTATGAACATTTCAATATAAATAAACAAAATTTGGATATGAAACTGAACTTTTGCTACCTATATTTTAAAAAATAATATTAAATGTATTCTAGTAGTAACAAAACTGTCCTGCTTGTCTATTTTCTCTTTTGAACTTCCTGCTGCTGCTCTTCAGTGCATTTTAATATTTTATTGAAATTCTTACTTTTCTTTTTTTTTTATACCTGTCACTATTGACCATTTCTATTCCTCCAAATAGAAGTTTTCTCTTTGAACAGATAAGTCTGATCAAGTAAAACAAATCGACACACTATGTCTGAAAATGCATGTTTCCACACAGCCAGTTTTCAGTTACTTCTTTGTTTATCCATTCATTCTCATTTGTTTTTTCTTCTACTATGTTTGTAGATAGTGATATGTAGAAATATTAACCAGATCTTCAAATAAGTTTCACACTTTATACCCAGACCTTCTTTCTTGATTTTAATGGCATTATATTATATTGCACTGCATTACATTGTATTGTGTTGTTTTGTTTTGTAATTAATTTTAGATCTTCTTTAATGATGATCTAAATATTTGTGGATTTGTCATTCAAGAAGTTCTCAGTCATCTTCATGGCATTTGCTGGATGGCCTCCCTGGTTGTAATTCTGTCTCTGAATTACACCTATCACCAGTATGACAGCCACCGTAGGTAATAGCTGTGCACAAACAAAGAAACCAGAAGTTTTCACTCAACAAGACACATTATAGTCAAACTTTAGAACTACAAAATGATGGCATAAATTTTGCAGAGAGTGAGGAAAAAGCTTTTTTAAATTCTAAGGAGAAACAATTAGAATGGCACCAGACTATTCCATGCTTACAGCAAATCAAATGAAAGCATTACATTCTGAAAGACAAATTTTTTGTCTTTTCTCCCTCCAAAGCAATTTATACCCCAAAGCTGACCCTAACCATCAAAGAAAACAAAAATACATTAAGTTAAAGGTAAAAGTTTTAATCATGTCTTCAAAAGAACACAAAGTGAGGAGAGTATTTAACACAAAAGCTAACCAACAGCAGAAAGTTTTAAATGCTCTCTGATAGTAATGAAAGACTAAGAAGTGAAATGCTTGTTTTCCTGTGGTTAGAACTGGACATGAATCTTTTTTTAAGAAAAAAAAAACTCGAAACAAAATAAAAACAAAAAACCACATGTTATATAAGAAGCATCGAGAAAACAAAGAGAGAATTTGTGCACAGAAGAATCTAGGAAGTAAGAGACATAAATAGTGTGAGGGATAATTTGCAGTGAAGTTTCCCCATTCTGAAAAATCAAATCTAGAGTGGCTTCAGCATCCACTAGGCCTAAGTTTAGAAGTCACCTGACCTTGCAGGAATCTGGGACTTAGAGCAATGGAGACCCTCTCCAATGCCACCTCAGCACAAGATAGGCCAAATAAGGACAGAAGTGCTTTCTCAAACGTACGTTGGATGATCTACTGTTTCCTTGTTCCGGTACTTGAAGTAGATTGCCATACTTAGATTGTCCACCTAACTTCCAGCCAATGGAAGAAGAGGGTCAGAAGGGGGGTGGAGGAGAATTCCCTGTTAGGGCTTTATAACTTCACCATTTCCTTTTGTAAATTGCTTCTCCTCCCTGACCATTTGTCAGGAGGGTGGCCCTTTCTCAAGATAGTAAACAAACCATTCTTTTCTGCTTCCTACCTTGAGAAGCCTCTGAGCATTGGTTGGGTAAGGATTTCTGTTGCACACAGTTTTTGGTGTGCACACAATAGAAAAAAAAGAAGAGCAAATAAAAGTGAATTTTTTTCTTTTTTTTTAAAATTAATTTATTAGTTTAGTTTCAGTTAACAAGATTCAATTCCATAGTTCCTTGATTTTCAATTTTCCTTTACCTCCCTCCCCCCACCCCCCACAACAGCATATACTCCAGTATAGGATCTGCAAATACATTCATATGAGACATTAGTCCAATTACAAAGGCGTATTGTACTAGGTGGCATGAAAAATGGTAAAGAAGAAATAAAACCAAACAATGGAAAGAAAAAGATCGATTAGTTTGCTTCCATCAGGATTCAAGCTCAGTTCTTTCTATTTATTTCTCTGGATGTCACATCTCTCTCCATCATGAGTCTTTCGGGATTGACTTATATCACTGCATTGCTGAGAAGAGTCCAGTCTGTCATGGTTGGTCATCAAATATATGTTGTGTCTGTGATTGTGTACAAATTTCTCCTGATACTACTCTTCTCACTCAGCATCAGTTTGTATAAGTCTCTCCAGGTAAATATGAAACCTGTCTCCTCCTCATTTCTTATAGCACAATAATATTCCATTACATTCACATACCACAACTTGTTTAGCCATTCCCCAATTGATGGGCACGCCTTTAATTTCCAATTCTTTGCAACCAAAGAGTGAATTATTATAAATGGAAAAAATCTCATCCCCACATTAATAAATCAATATGATGAGTGATAGGACAATATGAGGGACATCTCTTCAATAGTGAAAGGAGAGAGTCAGTAAGAAGTAGGGGAAGCAGGTAATGAATGACTAGTCAGTCAGCACTCAAGAGGAGATGCAGGTGAAGGGCTTTCAATTTCTCCTCCTGTTTTTGGACTGATGGGAGATTAAGGATTAAATATTGTAGGGGCATATCAAAGAGGAAGAGGGAGAGTTAGATATAGCTTGGAAAAGAGGAATAATCTGATAGCATAATAAAGGGACTCCTCAAGGGGAGAGGGCAAGGGAAAGGTAATGTGACAAACTCTGAACTCTTCAGATTCAGCTTTTTTTTTTTTTGAAGCAATTGGGGTTAAGTAACTTGCTCAAGGTTACACGGCTAGTTTTTATTTATGTGTGGGTGCTCATTTTCTGAGGCCGGTTTCGATCTCGGGTCATCTCAACCCCGAGACCCTCTCTTACTCACTACGCCACCTAGCCGCCCCTCAGATTCAGCTTTTACCAGAAGGGGTTGTATGTCTCAATATTAACCCCAACTAGAGAGGAAGATTTGTTGGGAGGAGGACAAAGTTTGGAGAGTGTTTAATAGGAAGATGCAAAACATGAAAAGGGATGCAGGTGGAGGGAAAACATAAAGGAAATTATTGGACTGCTTAGATTTGTTTTACTGAATTCTTCCCACTTCATGCAACTGTTATAATCAATAAATAGTGTACCTTAGAATTACTATTACTACTGCTGCTGCTGCTGCTGCTGCTGCTGCTGCTGCTACTACTACTAGCATTTATATAGCACTCTAAGATTTGGAGAATGTTTTACTTATTATTAGTCTTTCAGTTTTCATCCTTGAATGCCCTTTGGATGACTTTACTTAGTTGGATATCTTGCTAAATTTTCTTTAAACTGGTTTACTCCTCCATTGCTCTACTAGGAGATGGTAGTGATTATAATTGCTTATCAACTTTTCTTCATAAGATTTTACAAACAAGATTATATCATAACCCAATGTTGCCTTTGTCAGTGAGCCAGATGTTTGGTGACTAAAATGATTTATGGGTTCTTTTGGTCTCCTTATAACAATTAACAGTAGTTTAACTTCTGGATAAAATTGTTAGAGGTATTATCAATGTGATTTTTTATTTCATTGTTATGATGTGAATAATTATGGGGAAGAGATATTATATATTTAAAATATTTAACCCTGAATTAGTTGAATAAGTTATCAAAAAATCAAAAATAGAAAATTAATAATAAAGGAATAATAAAGAAAGGTAAAACAGCTTCTTATAAAAACACTCTTTAAAGACCATAAATAAATTCTATAAAATAATTAAAGGGAAATTAATAGCTATGTTATGAAAATTAATCTTTAAAAATTAGATACAGAACGTATTCTACCAATATCCTTTTAGGAGACAAATGTTATTGTTATATTCAAACTTCAGAAGAAAAAAAAAGAGAAAGATAACTATAGACCAATATCGTTAATGAATAGTGATGAAAAATACAGACACTGTAGAAATAAATACCAAAAAAATTCTCTAACACTGACTTGAATTTGTACCAGAGACCTGGGTGTGTTTTTAGGCATCAGGGAAGGAACTAGTAGAGAGGGAGATATGAAGATTAGAGAAAGGGATGGATGATTGTGAAACAATCTACTGAGTATTCTGAAACCAACACAATTTTCAAAGTACTATTATGTTCAATTTATTGTTTATCTTAAGGAGGTGAAGATAAAGAATGGATAAAGTCATACAGTTACACAAAAAAGGAGGGCAATCTTTACTCATATACTCATATGTCTATTTTCTTTCTTTCTTTTTTTTTTTTGCTTTTTTTTTTTGGAAGGCTATTGGGATTAAGTAACTTGCCCAAGGTCACACGGCTAGGTTTCTTTTTTGTTTGTGCATGTTAAGTGTTGGAGGCTTGTCGTCGGATCCTTTCCTGGGGCCTTCCGGACGCCACGTGGCGGGGAGCGCTGAGCAGAACAAAGCACACTTACACAGCAACTCAGGGGCAACTCCAACTTTATTTCCTGCTCTTCTACATATATAGCCTATCCTACGCAAGCACTTTCCATTTTGGCTCTTGGCCAATTACAACACCTTTTGCCTTTTAAGGTCAAGCACACCTTAACCCTGGGACTCTCGCGATCTCTACCTGGAGCAAGGATATTCCTTGTGGACCCGGATGTACCTCTCTCCTTAGAAGAAGGCGGGGTCAGCTGGGGGCCTAGCAGTCCCTCAAGTGCCTAGAGGGTTAATGGGGGTGAGAGGCCTTGCCATCATCCATCGCCTAAGCCCGGAGGCAGTGCCATCACGGGTCCAGGGACCTCTCAAGGGCACTGAGGTAAATCCGCGTTGACTCTCCCACAGAGGCTGGAACTGAACTCAGGTCCTTCTGACTCCAAGGCCAGCGCTCTACTCAGTGCTCCACCTAGCCGCCCCTGTCTATTTTCTTAATGTTCAAGAACATCTTTATGAGAATACTTTATGTTCATATCAAGAGCAGTTTTAATGAAAATATGCTAAGTGAATATAGGCAGGATTTCAGAGATAATTTTGCATTTCTGACTGCATTTTTGCAGTCACAAAGTTGGCTTGAAGGTGTAGACTATACAAGAATCTTTATTGTTTGTCTCATCACAACATTTCTGTGAAGTAATGCTATTGCTAACCTTATTTTACAGATGAGGAAATTGAGGCTGACAAGTTAAGTGACTTGCCCAGGGTCACACACATGAGGAAGGATTTAAAGTCAGTTCTTCCTGACTTCAAGTCCAGTGCTCTATATACTGTACTTCCTATTTTAAATGAGGTAATACATATAAATCACTTTGAAAATCTAAAAGCAACATTAAATGTGAGATAATTGTTTTAACTACTTTTCTAACCAATTAAAACAAAATAAAACAAAAACTTATTTCATAGAGCAAACTGTTACCATATAAGTTCCCCAGTAAGATGCTTTTTATGCATGTTTAAGATCACACAAAATTCATTCTCAGATCCTGCACAAAAATATCTTTGTTTAGTGAATGATGATCTGCTTTTCAATATAAAATTGGGATATATATATATATAAAATAGGCATAAAATAATGCTATGTAGACTTACCAAAAGTTTTTGCCACTATGATGGAGAATGTCCTGCCCATAGTTCAAATGAAAGAGGAGTTTAAGTGGAAGGTGAGCTGCAATTGTTCATATTTTCAGATGACATTGTGTTGATTATATCAATCCACAAAATACTACAGAATCTTCTTGGACACTCAAAAAATATTGAGCCAGCAATCCACAACAAGTACGTGAAGACTGTTTATTGCCTGGATCCTGACACTCCATTTTATGGGCATTTATAAAAATTCTTTTACATAGTACATATATCTTAGACAATGAGTTGGACCCAGAATTGAATAGCAGAGTCATATTGCTTCCCTGATTTCTCTTAAAGAGACATTTATACTTACCTACCTACCTACATATATATGTACATACGTATAGACAGACAGTCAGATAGATAATGAATTGCCAATCTGATACAGTAGAAACAAGTTCCACATCACAAAGTCCTTCACACCTCCTTAAGATGTTGAATTTGTGTGAGATGGAGGAGTTCAGAGTCTGAGTCTGAAATCAGAAAAGGTCTTTATTCTTTCTCATGAATGGCATCTGCTAGGGAGAGAGCAACATGTGAGCAAGCCCATAGTTATATACCCCCTAACACAGAAACTCCAACCCCCAACTGGCCTTTATTCCTCTTGGTGGGCAGGTGGGCTCACAATCTAAGCACGGGAATCTATGTTGGAGACAAAGAAGACAGAAACATGTGGGTGTCCAATGCCAGGCCAGGAAAGCAGTTTTGTCTTTATTTGGCATACTTTGTGGTGGGGTGGCCCTGGGGAGGGTCCCCATTGCTTTAAGTCACGGATTCATGTAAGGTCAAGTGACTTCTAAACTTAAGTCTAGTTTAGAAGTGTCTGAAGCCACTCTAAGTTTGATGTTTTCAGAATGGGGGAACTTCACTGCAAATTATCCCCTCACAAATTGAATATAATAGCATTTTCAAAATGGTGTTGATTTCAGCATTCTTGGCAGATGGTCTCACAGCCTTTCATCCCTTTCTCTAATCTTCAATCTCTCTCCACCTACTTGTTCCTTCCCTGATGCTTGCAAACACAGCCAAATCTCCTAGTGACCTCACACATATATGCTTTGGGTCCTTGGTTCGTGACTCCATCAGTCTGGGAGAACTCTCCACACTAAAGCAGATTGGCAACTCTCTGGTCTTTGAGTTGTCCAGGGCACTGAGAGTTTGAGTGATTTGCCATGGTTACTCCGCTTGTAAGTGAGAAAGGCAGTTGTTGAAACCATGTCTTTACTCTAAGGCCTGGTTTTCACCATTCTGCTGCTCCACCCATAGTCATGGGGGGAGGGGGAATTTAGTAGCTTTCATGAAAGCAAAATGATATATCAATTTGATATCAATATATCAAATGAGCAAATTAAGTACCACTACTATTGATCTAGCTAGGTTCATCAGGGGATACAGACTTTAAAAAAATTGTTATTGCAACAGAAAGAATTTTTTTTGAAAGTCATCATGTTGTCATTTGTTTACTTCTCCATTTTGGAAAAAGGAATAAAGTATTGTCAACAAACACTTATCTTGAATGTAGCAGACTCTATACACAGGATAAAAAGGCAAAAACATAGTCCCTGACCTCAAGGAGCTCACTGTCTAAAGAGAGAGATAACATGTAAAAGTAATTTTGTACAAACATATAAATTGAAGATAACCACAGAAGGAAGACACTGGCATGAAAGAGGACTGGAAAAGTCTTCTTGAAAAGGTAGGATTTTATTTTTTGCTTATTTTGGAGGGGGGAAGGCAGGGCAATTGGGTTTAAGCAACTTGCCAACGTCACACGGCTAATAAGTGTTGAGTGTCTGAGATCAGATTTTGAACTCAGTCCTCCTGATTCCAGGCTCAGTGCTCTATTCACTGAGCCACCTAGCCATCCCAAAAGGTAGGGTTTTAGCTGAGACTTGAAGGAAGCCAAGGAATCCAGTAGGTGGAGATGAGAAGGGAGAGAATTCCAGGCTTTCGAGACAAATCAGTGAAAATGCACCAGTGGGAAATGGAGAGTCTTGTTCAAGGAAGACCAAGGAATGTAGTATCATTGGACCATATAATACATTGAGGGGAGTAAGGATAAGACTTGAAAGGTAGGACAGGCCAAGTAATGAAAGACTTTAAAAGCTAAACAGAGGATGTTATATTTGATCCTCAAGGTAACTGGGAGCCACTGGAATTTATTAAATATAGGGTGTGTTAAAAACATGCTCAGTCTAGGAATAAACAATACTTATTGGAGAGCCAGGAAGGTTTTCATTATCTTTATTTTATATTTATTCTCTCCTGAATAAATGGGTAGCCTCCCGAAAAGACTACAAAGAGTCAGTCAAATGCAAGCCCTTTTGTGCCTCTTCCATTCGAATTTCCTGCCTTGTTCCTTCCTTCAGAACTGGGATTGGTCCCAGCTCTTCTGGGTTACAATCTTTCTGACCTGCCTATTACATATATATTCTCCTAGGATGTTCCCTCCACCCAATATGAGCTTCATGCATCCCATGATAGGATAATGAGGCTCTCATTCTATATGGGGTGTGTCAGCTACTATGTATGAGGCTAGTTAAGCATGCCTGTTAATGAAAAGTTGGTGACCATCTTTTGACCCCCAGGCAGTCTGAACCAGCTCAGCTCAGGCTATATGATTGGATATGATGTTCTACCCTTCCTCTCTTATCCTGATTTATACCTTCCTGCAGGTCCTGTGCAATGTCTGTTTTTGGAATACCCATTGTGCCTATAGAATCTGTGGAAACCAAACTGTCAGCATTTCTCACAGGTGCCATAATCAAACTTAAGGAAGATCAAATTGATGGACTGATGGATTGGATGGACTACAATACAAAGAGACTTTGGGCAGGGGAGACCAACCAGAAGACTTTTAGAAAAAACAGTCAATAAATATTTATTAAGCACCTACTATGGGCTAGTCATTATGATAACAGCTGGAGATACAAAAAGAAATAAAACATAGTTCCCAATCTAATGGGGTAAAAATATGCAAACATATATATATATACACACACACACACAGAGCTATATACAGGATAAGGTTAGTACAATTGCCCAGGCAGATGATGAGGTCTTATGTCTCAGTGGGGGCAGTGACAGAGAAGAAAAGGAGGAATATATGAGAAGTAGTGAAAGAGTAGAATAGACAGAAGTTGACGACAGATCGGATATAGGGAGTGAAAGTGGGGATTTAAGAATACCTTGTTGACTAGCCCGGGTGGCCGGAAGGGTGGGAGTACCCTCTGCAGTAATCGGGGAGTTAGAAAAATGCAAGACTTTGGGGTGTTTCTTTCTATTTTTTGGTGAGGGAGATAAGTTTTAGATGTCCAACAGGCAGCTGGAGATGTCAGATAGGAAGCCAATAGAAAGATTAAGGCTGGATAAATAGAGATGATAATTGAACCCATTGGAACTGATGTGATCACCAATCTAAATAGCACAGAGGAAGAAGAGAAGAGGCCCAGGACAGAGCCTTAGAGGACACACACTAGTAGGGGTACAATCTGAATCTATCAGATGAGACTAAGGAGTGGTCAGCCAGGCAAGAGGAGAATCAGGAGTGATGCCCGCACCGAAGGGGTGTGGGCCTGAATATGAGAGTGTGGGAATGAAACGATGAAGCGAGCCAGGTGGGAACTATTAGGGTGTCCTGTTTATCATCCTCGGACAAGGGTTTTTATAACAAAGGACGTTGCATCCAGAAACAATGACTAACCAGCTTGTACTTAGTCATTGGTGGCTGTGCCATCTTTGGGGGTCACTTCTTGGTAATCATGCCCTGTTTCCTTGCTAGTCGCAGAAAAATGATGAGCCAATACCCTGAGCCATGATTAGCCTACATGGGGAGAGGATCTAGGGAAATCCTGACCCAGACTCTTCCCATGACTGGACTGGCTCACATTGGCCCTCTACACAGGAGAAAACAAAACATAGAAGAGCGTATCAAAGAAAAGAAGCCATCAACTGAGCCAAAGAAAAGTGAGATTTGAGAAAAGACCATTCGATCTGACACTTAAGAGATCACTGGCAACTTTGGAGATGGATGTTTTGGTTAAATGATGAGATTAGAAGCTTGCCTGCAGAGAGCAAAAAAGAGAATGAAAGTGAAGGAAGTGGAGGAACCTTTTCAAGATGATTAGCCATGAAAGGGAGGAGAGATATAGCTACTTAATACAGCTCTAGCTAGTAGAGTATAGCTATAATGAGTGGAAATGGACTGATCAAGGAATGGTTTTCTAGGATGAGTGAGACATGGGCATGAGTGAGTAAGGAAGCAACCAATAGACAGGAAAAGATGACAGATGACATAGGGGACAATCTACTGGAGAAGACAAGATGAAATGAGATCCCTTGTGCATTGAGAGGTATTAACCTTGGCAAGAAGACCTACCTCTTCCTGTGAGATGGGGTGAAGGAGGAAACACTGTACAAAGGTATCCAAGTAATGGGATATGAAGAGAAGGAAAGAAGAGAGATCTCTTGGAAAATGGCCTCAATTTTTTTCAGTGCAACATTCTCAACTGAGAAGAGGGGAGGAGAAGTGGGGGAGGAACTATGGGAGGTTTGAGGAAGAATGAAAAGGTTTTGGAAAACTATTACAGTGAGTGGGATTGTGAATTGATCTGAGAATTGCCTTCTTGGAGTAAGAGCCCAATTGATATTATATATGATAAATTTGCAGAGAACTCAGTCAGTATGGTTTTGAAAATTTTGTCCCATTTCTTTCAATAGAAGAGTAGGATCGAAGGCCACAGATGATGGAATTAATGCATGGCTGAGCCTAGACAGGGCAAGATCAATGGTAGGCTAAGGGGACAGAGCACTCAAGAGAAGAGAATATTGTAGAGTTGAGCTGGTTCACTATAGTGTCAAGATGGGGAAGAGAGGAGTGGAGCCAATGCAAGGGTGATGGCCTAGAAAAGGTGAGTCATGGAGGGATTGGAGAACGTGGTAAGAATGACTGATTAAGGGTTGTGAGGCGGAGGGAAAGGTGGAATGACAACACATTATGATTGAATAAAAGAAGCTTAGAGTTTATGAACATGAAGTAGTACTGTTCAGAGTGATAGAACAATCAAGGGTATGAACATTTTGTATAAATAGGTGAAGTGGAGGTGTAGGTTAGGGGAAATGAGTAAGTTGAGGAGCCAGGAAGTTAGGATAGTTAAGGGAGTATTATTCTGTATGTTGAAGTCTCATAGCATGAGGGCAGCAATTGAGGAGGGAAAAGGAATGGATGGGAATAAAGATTTATTATACACCTACTATATGCCAGGCACATTGTTAAGAGCTTTACAAATATTATCTCATTGGGTCCATTGTGATAACAGCAAGAGATACAAAAAGAAATAAAACATAGTTCCCAATCTAATGGGGTAAAAATATGCAAACATACACACACACACACACACACACACACAACCTTGTGAGGTAAGTCCTACTATTATCCCATTTTACATTTGAGGAAACCGAGGCAGACAAAAGTCTAGTGACTTGCCCAGTGTCACAAAGCCTTTAAGTATCTGAGTCCAGATTTAAACTCAAGTTTTCCTGACTTCAAGCCCAAGGCTTTATCAATCAATAAGCATTTATTAAGCACCTATGATGTTCCAGGCTCTGTATTAAGAACTGGGTATACAAAAAAGAGGCAAAGAACCCAATCTCCACCCTTAAGAAATTCATAATTTAATGGAAGGCACAACAAGCAAATGGAGATGTATAAACAAACAATATACAGGATAAAAAGGAAATAGTTGGGGCAGCAGGTAGCACAGTGAACAGAGCACTGGCCCTGGACTCAGGAGGACCTGAGTTCAAATCCTACCTCAGACACTTAACACTTACTAGCTGTGTGACCTTGGGCAAGTCACTTAACTCCAATTGCCCTTCCTCCACCGCCCCCCCCCCCCAATAAAAAGGAAGTACTTAAGAGAGGGAAGATGCTAGAATTAAGAAGAGTTGGGAAAGGTTTTCTATAGAAGAGATTTTAGCTGGGACTTAAAATAAACCAAGAAAGGCAGTAGATGGAGGCGAGGGGGGTGAGTGTTTCAGGCATGGAGGACAGCCAGAGAAAAGGATTGGAGCCTAGATGAAGTATCTTGTTCATGGAATGGCAAGGAGGCCAGTGTCATGAGATCCAAGAGGATATGGCAGGGACTAAAGTATGAGAAGAGTTGAAAAGTAGGAAGGAGCTAAGTTAGGAAAAGCTTTGAATGCCAAACAGAACATTTTGTATTTAATCCTGGAGCTGTCTGGGAGTCCCTGGAGTTTAACTGAATTGGGAAGTGGGGGTAGCATTGTGCTTTAGGAAAATCACTTTAGTGTCTGAGTAAAGGGTGGATTGGAGTAGAGAGAGACGTGAGGCAAGCAGACCCACCAGCAGTCTGTTACAATAATCCAGGTGTGAGGGGATGAGGGCTTGCACTATAGGGGTGGCAATATTAGAGAAGAGAAGGTGCGAAAAGGTGCAATCAGCAGGCTTTGGGGGTGGGGAGGTGAGCGGCAGTGAGGAGACAGGACTTCAAGGTGGTGTTGCTCTAGGGAAGTTAGGAGGGGGAAGGGTTTGGGGAAAAGGTAGTAAGTTCTGCTCCAGACATGGTTAGTTTGAGATGACTACTAGGTGTCCAGTGGAAGATGTCTGAAAGGCAGTTGGAGATGCAAGACTGGAAGTCAGCAGAGAGTCTGAGGGAGATTTGAGAATCATGAGTTAGAGATGGTGATTAAATCCAGGAAGCTGATGAGATCACTAAGTGAAGCAGTATAGAGGGAGAAGAGAAGAGGGTTCAGAACAGAACCCCGAGAGACATCTGCAGTGAGAAGGCATGCTCTGGAAGAGCATTCAGCAAAGGAGACAGAGAAGCAGTGGTTAGATAGGCAGGAAGAGAATCAGGAATTGAGTAGTACCCCAAAATCCTAGAGAGAAGAGGGTATCAAGGAAGAGAGGGTGCACAGTGCCAAGGGCTGCAGAGAGAAGGAAGACTGAAAAAAGGCCATTGGATTTGGCCATTAGGATCATTGGTAACTTTACAAGGAGCAGTTTCAGTGGAATGATAAGGTTGGAAGCCAGACTATAGAGGGTTAAGAAGACAGTGAGAGAAAGGAAAGCAGAGGCACCTATTGTAGACAAACTTTTCAAGGGGCCACAAAGGGCAGCGGGGATATAAGATGATAGTGGAGATAGAATGATCAAATGAAAGTATTTTTCAGGATGGGCGAGACATGGCTATGTTTGTAAGTAATAGAGAGTGAGCTAGGAGACAGGCAGGGATTGAAAATAAATAGTAGAGTGGGGATGACAGAGGGAACAATCTGTTGGAGGAGACAAGATGGAATCTCTCTAGAAAGTTTGTGAACCAGGTTCTATACTCATTGAGGAAGGATAGTGCCCTGGAGATGGGTATATAAACAGCTACCAGAATGCTGATTAGGTGATAAATATGGACGGAATAAACATCAAAGGAAGAGAGGAAACAGTATTCCTACTCCCTCACCATGACTGATAGGGGGATAGGAATGAAAGTGCTGGAAAGGGTGACCAGGGAAGTTATATCATCAGAAGAAAGCTAAGTTTCATTAAGTGCAAGAAATGGGAAAAGAGAGAAAGGAAGTTTACTATGAATGCAAATATGTTGTGTATGGCACAGGCATTCTGGAGAGCATGGCAGATTTTGATTGGAACTATGCGTTGGGGGGCAGAACATTTAGTTGGGAGGGGGTCAGAGCAAGGGTGTGGGCAGTGGGGCACAGGGAACAGGATTTATACAGTAAAAGTCAGGAGTTCAGAAACACTGGAAGGAGAAAGTAAGTTCAGGCAGGCTGATATGGTCTCCAGGGGCCAGACAGCTGGTGTAAATGTACAGCACACAAGTGGAGGAGAATGGACAGTGAGAATGGAGCTTCCAGGCAGGAATTCAACAATCATTGGGTCAGCCTCAGAGTAGATTCCTTTCAGGGCTAGGGCACTGGTCTAGGAAGGGGAGATCATTTCTCCCCGCTTTGCCTTGGGGGCAAGGCAGTTGGTGTGAAGCTGAAGAAGACCAGAAAGGATGCCAGGCAAGTCAATGGATTGGCTGACCCAGGCAAGGACCAGAATATTAGTTTTATTTTTTCTTAAGTCCAGGTTAACTGGTATAATGAAAAAAGCACTAGTATTGAGTCTATGGGCTTGGGTTTAAATCCTGGCTTTCATATCCTTATCCTGTAACTTTGTGAAGGTCTCACCTTCTCTGCCTGTTAACTCTCCCCATCTACACGATGCAGATAACACTACCTCCTACAATTACTTCACAGGGCTGTTGTGAGAATCCAAGGAGTTAATTACATAAAGCACTTTGCAAACCTCAGGTCATCCTGACTCCAAGGCCAATGCTTTGCCCACTGCAGCAGCTTGCTGCCCCACTTTAGTATAATTTTAAGCATAAAACTGCATTAAGATTTTAGGGACACCTTGGAGAAATGTTAGCTATTATTAACTATTTTTGGAAGAACATAAACAAATAAAATAACAACACTAATATTTAAAATTCACACAGGAATTTAAAAGATTTACAAAATGCTTTTACATAGATTAGCTCATCAGAGCCTAACAATAACTCTGAAAGTATTAGATTGGCTAGAAGTTGCCCACCGGAAGCTATCAATTGACAAGTTCTTCAGATCTTCTGTCAAGTATGTGGGTCACTTACTCAGCAGGGAGCTCAGTATTGACCCTGAGAAGATAGAATGCTCATCACATGGCCTGGAGAATTATAGTGAGCAGAAGATGTTTCTGAGGTTTGATGCCTTCTCTGGAGGTCTATGAAGAATTGTATCATCCTCACAAAGCCTTTTAATAATCTTCCCCATTGATAAATGTTTGAGAAGAACCATAAGCACAAAGGCAGAAAGGAGGAAACCTGATCTGGACCCCTTGATTTCTCTGGGGAAAGAAATGTGAGTAAGACTTTGTTTAGCTGCCTCACACATTGCACCAGTGTTGACTTTTGCCTCTTCAGACAAGCCCTTTGCATTGCACACTGACACTCCTTCCCCCATAGCCTGGGCATCCTGGGAACAATTTTGTACCACAAGAATAATGATTACCAGAATCTTATTGCATTTGCCAGCAGGGAACTCACTGACAGTGATTAATCCCACATATAAACTATATTTCTTAGCCTTGGAATGAGTGGGCTGTCACTGAAAGTTCTGAGACTATGTTCATGGAGCAAGATTCTAAGTGTGGATGAACAATGAGCTATTGGCTTATATACTGACAAACATGAAGGTGGGTGTCACTATTCAGAAATGAGTAACAGTTTTGACCACCATCAATTACTAGTCAGAGAGAACCAACAAGGACACAGATACCTTATCCTCTAGGTTCTGTGCACCTGAAACCACAGTAATCCCCATGGAGAAGGTGAGGGAGATCTTAGATATTTAGGGGGCTGGAATCAAGAAAGCATTATGAACATTATGAATTGATCCAACCATTTTGGAGAGCAATCTGGAATTATGCCTAAAGAGTTATTAAACTGCCTCTACCTTTTGACCCAAGGATAATATTACTAGATCTATTTCTAAAGATGATTAGGGAAAAAGGAAAAAACCTATATATTCTAAAATATTTATAGCAGCTCTCTTTGTGGTGGCAAAGAACTGGACATTGCAGGGAGGCCTGGACATTGGGGAATGGCTGAACAAGTTGTGGTATATAATTGTGATGGAATACAACTATGCTATAAGAAGTGATGAGCTCAATGATCTTAGAAAAGCATGAATAGACTTGCACAAAATAATGAAGAATGAAATGATCAGAACCAAGAGAATGTTGTTATACAGTAATAGCAATATTGTTTTAAGAACAACTTTGATTAAGTCATTTTGACTATTACAAAAACTCAAATTAGCAAAAAGGACATATGAAGAAAGATATTATTTGCATCCAGAGAAAGAGTTGATAAACAGAAATGTGTATAGAACGATTTTACATATGTGTGTACATATTTATGTCTAATGGTTGTCATCTCTAGGGGGAGGGAAAAAAGGAAAAAAATCAATTTATATAACTTTATTATATATTTAAAAGGAATAGAAAGTTGTACATAATAGATTGGCAGTTTCATGTGCAATCTTTTTTTTTAATCATACTATGTTATGGAAATGCTTGCTTCATTCCATAAATTAAAATAAAATAAAGGAAAATTTTTTCTTTTTTTTTTATTAATTTATTAGTTTATTAGTTTAGTTTTAGTTAACAAGATTCAAATCCATAGTTCCTTGATTTTCAAATTTCCTTTCCCTCCCTCTCCCCACACCCCATGACAGCATATAGTCCAGTATAGGATCTGCAAATACTTTCATATTAGACATTAGTCCAATTACAAAGGTGTATTGTACTAGGTGGGATGAAAAATGGTAAAGAAGAAATAAAACCAAACAATGAAAAGAAAAAGATCAATTAGTTTGCTTCCATCAGGATTCAAGCTCAGTTCTTTCTAGTTCTTTCTCTGGCTGTAGGCATCTCTCTCCTTCATGAGTCTTTTGGGATTGACTTATATCACTGCATTGCTGAGAAGAGTCCAGTCTGTCATAGTTGGTCATCACACATATGTTGTGTCTGTGATTGTATACAAATTTCTCCTGATTCTACTCTTCTCACTCAGCATCAGTGTGTATAAGCCTCTCCAGGTTATTATGAAGTCCATTTACCCCTCATTTCTTATAGCACAGTAGTATTCCATTACATTCATATACCACAACTTGTTTAGCCATTCCCCAATTGATGGGCACTCCTTTAATTTCCAATTCTTTGCAACCACGAAAAGAGCTGCTATAAATATTTTTGTACATGTGGGTTGGCCTCCCTCTTCTATGATCTCTTTGAGATATAACCCTAGAAGTGGTATTGCTGGGTCAGAGGGTATGAAATTATTTATAGCCCTTTGGGCATAATTTCAGATTGCTCTCCAGAATGGTTGAATCAGCTCACAACTCCACCAGCAATGCATTAGTGTTCCAATTTTCCCACATCCTCTCCAGCATTTGTCATTTTCTTGTTTTGTCATCTTAGCCAATCTGACTGGTGAGATGTGGTACCTCAGAGTTGTTTTGATTTGCATTTCTCTAATCAATAGTGATTTAGAGCTTTTCTTCATATGCTTATAGATATCTTTAATTTCTTTCTCTGAAAACTGTCTGTTCATATCCTTTGACCATTTATCAATTGGGGAATGACTTGTATTCTTATAGATTTGACTCAATTCTCTGTATATTTTAGAAATGAGTCCTTTATCAGAGACATAGGTTGTAAAAATTCTTTCCCAATTTCCCACCTCCCTCTTGATCTTGGTTACATTGGCTTTGTTTGTACAGAAGATTTTCAATTTAATGTAATCAATTATCCATTTTTCATTTTATAATGCTCTCTAATTCTTGTTTGGTCCTAAAGTCTTCCCCTCTCCACAAATCTGACAAGGTAAACTATGCCTTGCTTTCCCAGATTGCTTACGGTATCATCCTTTATACCTAGATCATGTACCCATTTAGACTTGATTTTGGTATATGGTGTTAGATAATGGTCTATGCCCAGTTTCTGCCATACTATATTCCAGTTTTCCCAGCAGTTTTTGTCAAATAGTGCATTCTTATCCCCAAAACTGGGGTCTTTGGGTTTATCGAACAATAGATTACTATTGTCATTAACTGCTGGGTCTCCTGTGCCCAATCTATTCCATTGATCCACTACTCTACTCCTCTGCCAGTACCAAGCAGTTTTGATGACTGCTGCTGTATAATACAGATTAAAATCTGATATGGCTAGTCCACCTTCCCTAGCATTTCTTTTCATTAATTCCCTTGATATTCTAGACCGTTTGTTTTTCCAAATAAATTTTGTTACTATTTTGTCTAGCTCTAAAAAGTAGTTTTTTGGTAAATTGATTGGTATGGCACTAAATATATAATTTAGTTTGGGTAAAATGGAAAAATTTTTAAAAAGAAAACACATAAGAGAGTTTTAGATTCCATCTACAGAGTATATCATCAGGGGAAGTGTAACACCTCCTCAGGAGATACCTTCAAAAATAGCCTTCTGATCTATATGCTGTAAACATGTAGGGAGATGTGATTCTTGATTGGTTGAGAGAACGCTGAGTTTGAAGTTTTGTACTTTTGAAGAGGAAGACACTTCAAGAGTTGAGAGACTTGGGCAGCTAAGTGGTGCAGTAAACAGAGCACCGGCCTTGGAGTCAGGAGGACCTGAGTTCAAATCTGGCCTCAGACTCTTAACACAAAAATCAGCTGTATGACCTTGGGCAAGTCATTTAACCCCAATTGCCCTTCCAAAAAAAGGCAAAAGAGTTGAGAAGCTTTGAGAGAAGATTTCAAGGGAGACGATCAAGAAAGAGAGATGAGGTGTAGATACTTGAATGGCATACTGGTGCGCTCAGAGCCAAGGACATCTATAGGGAGCTAGACCCATCAAGTCCCTTGATCTCCAAGGGTGTGCAACATTGATGGGAGTGGAATTCCTCTAGGTGAGAAAGTTCTGTCTCTATTTGTTTGAATTGAGATCTTCTCTTGCTCCCAGTTGAAGAGCACAGTGGAAAGAGCGCTAATCAGGAAAATCTGAGTTCAAATCTAGCCTCAGATACTGAAGAGCTGTGTGACTGCATAAGTCACTTAATCTCTGTATGCCTGTTTCCTTACCTGTAAAGTGGGGATAATAATATCATAGAGTGTTTGTGAGGATCAAATGAGATTATATTTGTAAAATACTTCACATGGTGCCTAGTACTTAAAAAAGTATATTTCTCTTCTTTATTATCCTGGATATCCTTTGGTATATTCTTAGTTATAGAATTTCTCCAATTTCTATTTGCAGTTTTGCTTAGATAAAAGGATTTTCTCACCATTCACTCCTAATGGTAGTCTTTTGTGGAACCAGTGTTTGGTGGAAAGGGGCTAAGCTAGCAAACTAAGAGCTATCCTCCTGGGTAAGAGTGATCTAGGGAAGCAGTTTTCATTCTGAATCCACAACTGGTATCCTAGACTAGAGGTATTTGAAGGAGAGGCAGATAGATGTCATTCTAGTCTGATACCCCTCTTAGAGACTAAAGGAGAGATTGTCCAACTTTGGCAATCTTGGATCCTACCTGCCCCTTCTTGGGAGGCCAGTACTCTGGGTATTCTAAGGAAGGTCATATAGCCTGGAGCTCCTTATCTCCAGGACATAAACAGCAGCAAAGCTTTGAAGCTGGTGTGCATAGATTCTTGCCTCTGGCAAGGGACATGAAAAACAGATGTATCATTCTAACCTGAGACACATGGACCTATCCAACCAGCAATGAGAGAACTTCCACAATAGCCAAATTGTTAAGGGAAAGGTATTTTTCAGTCTATAGATTTCCTGCCAGAATGCATTCTAGCCAAATTCAGTGTTTTGAGAGCAAGGTACTCAAAGTTGTTTTTAGTCTAGCAAGAGTGAAGAAATCTAGGGCCACACCATGCCATCTTTAAAGAGGCTGAATCAAACTCTTTTTTTTTTTTTTGAGCAATTGGGGTTAAGTAACTTGCTTAAGGTTACACGGCTAGTCATTATTTATGTGTGGGTGCTCATTTTCTGAGGCCAGATTTGATCTCAGGTCATCCCAACTCCGAGGCCAGCGCTCTTACTCACTGCACCACCTAGCCGCCCCTGAATGAAACTCTTTTAAAAAAATTATTTTTTCCAATGCCATGTAAAGACAATTTTAACACTTTTTTAAAAATTTGAGCTCCAAATTTTCTCCCTTCCTCTCTTATATTCCCCCTCTCTGAGATGTTAAGCAATTTGATACAGGTTATATATGTGCAATCATGTAAAACATATTTCCATATTAGTCTGTGAAAGAAGACATAGACCAAAAGACAAAAAACCCATGAAAAAATAATGAAAAAAATTTAAGAGTATGCTTTGATCTGCATTCAGATTCCAATCAGTTCTTTCTCTGGATGTGGACAGCATTTTTTTTAAACATGTATGCTTTGGAATTGTATTTCTGGGAATAGACATATCATTGAATGACATTCTTGTGTATGCTGGTAGTCTTGAGGACAGAGAAGGTTTATCAGGGTCAGTATGAGACCTTTCTAGTGCATACTGTAGTAATATAAGAACTTCAGAAGTTTATGGGGTATTTAGGCAAGTCTCATTTGCATATTAATCTGTGCTTTCAAATCTCAGAAGATGAAGAAAACAGAGTAAATCACAACTGCTGTGCTACTTGATTGAGCAGTCATTTGAAGGAAGCCTACGATGGACTCATCTTAGAAGAATACAAAGAGGAACAAGCAATATATAGAGTTCTGATATGTAATCTTAGAGACCTGGGAAAATACAGGATAGAAACTAAGCAGGTAAAAAGTGACCAGGTACCAAGTAGTAGTAATATGCCCATTTATAAAATAGCTCTAGAGCTATATAGAGAGATTTATGTTGGGAGCTTGGTATGGGATGTAACAGTGTGGGTTGCTGTGGGTAATGATCCCCAACAACAGCTACAGGGAGCAGTCAGCTACAAGATTGGAGAGTGGACTCAAGTATTCAAAACTCTCATCTGCCCTAAGAAACTGGTTTAGGTTTCATTGGATCATAATTGTGTGATTTGTTCTTCATTCTCGAAATGGACTGTGACATCAGGAAGATGATGCCATGACTTGTGAATCAATTGGATTCAAGTAAGGAAGGACTGTGTAAAGTCACCAGCCTCACTTTCTCCATTATCTGGGTCCAGTGGCAAGATATAGATCGGGATCACTGGAGAAGGCCCTGGATGCAGTGGGAGAACTTGGCCTTTTGTAAGCGAAGGTCTTTACCAGGTCTCAGTTTGACTGAGGCAGTGTCCTTTCAGTGATTAAGGCTGGCTAAGTAATTAATAGGATCATAAACTCCACAGCTGAAAAGGAATTTATCGATTATCTATCAACCAGTCAATTAATCAAACAAATTCCCCTCCTTCATTTTGCAGGAGGAAACAGGCTCAGTGATATGAAGGGAGTGCCTAAGGTCACAAAAGTAGTAAGAGTGGTAAATTTGGAACCCAGCTTGTTTGATTCTAAATTCAGAGATGTTTACATTTCAACTCACCTCTTTCCCTCTGTGCCTTTGTGTCTTCCTTCCTAAAATGATGAGGATAGCCTAGGGGATCTTAAGGTTCTCACCAACTCTGACACTGATTCTAAGAGAGTGGGAAACTCTAATTCTCCCACTCTCCCTCCCCTTCCACCTAACCATGTCAGGGTCTCTCCAAAGTCAAAGGGTGGCCTTCTTTCTGTTCTGTCAGCAACCACACCTGTTGCCTTGTGGCTAATGGTGTGTGTGTGTGTGTGTGTATGTGTGTGTGGTGGTGGTAAAAGGATTTGGAATCACATTAGCACCTTGTCCCATAGCAGGTCTCTGCCCTCTCTCTCTCACCAGCCCTCCTTGTCTTCTCTCAGGATGTAGCTGAGTTTGTTCTTGATTAGTTCCTTAACAGGTTCAGACTTGTTTTTCCAAGACCTTTTCAGCATGGGGCCTGAAGAAGAGGCAAACACCAATCAGTAGAAAGGGCTACTCACCCAATGGTCCCTGGAACTCTGACATCTTTGCTGGTCAGACTGAAGGATGCCAGGTTGTGTTATGTGACAATGATCACAACACAGGTAAGGCTACATCTGGACTATATTTTTTAAGTAGGAGCATGTTGGGGCAGAGATTTTTTTTAAATAAATTTTTACTGATATTTTTTGCTTCTTTACATCACTAGAATTTCTCAAAATATCTCTCTCCTTCCCCTTTCCAGGAGCTGTCATATATAACAAATAATAATTTTTAAAGAAAAAGAAGGAAAAAATCATCAAAACCCACCAATACATCGAAAAAAGTCTGAAAATATATTAAATGCTTCACGCCTGTGGACTTCCCACCTCTGCAGAAGAGTGGGGGCAGGAATATCTTCTCATCTCTCTTGGAGCTGTACTTGTTCTTTATAACTTTGCAGCATTCACTCTTTATTGTTTTAGGGTGGATCTTTCCATTTATATTGTTATAATCATTGTGGACACTGTTTTCTCAACTCTCCTTATTTCATTCCGCAGATCTTGTAAATTGTTCTATGTTTCTTTGTATTCATCACATAGATAATTTTTATATCACATTTTCACTCATATACCACAAAATATTTAGTTATTACTCAGTTGATGGCATCTACTTTGTTAGCACAATAAGTGCCACTATAAATATTTTAGTGTTTATGAGGACTTCTTATCCATCACCTACTTAGGGTATAATCCTAATAGAGGAATTTCTGGGTCAAAAGGAAGAGACATTTTAGTCACTTTATCTGCAAATTTTCAAATTGCTTTCCAAAATGACATATTGATTCACAGCTGCACCAAAAATATACTAGTGCCTCTTTCTTCTCACAATCCCTCTAAAATGAATAGTTCTCATATTTTGTCGTCTTTGCCAATTTTTATGGCATGAGACGAAATCACAGAATTGTTCCAATTTGCATTTCTCTAATTAATTGGTGATTTGGTGGTTATAAATGCATTGCAATTCTTCTTTTAAGAGCCCTTTGTCTATATCCTTTGAACTCTTCTCTATTGGGGAATGACTTTTGGTCATGTAATGTATATGACCAAATATATACAATACATATTTGTATACATATGTATATAGATATGTATGTATATATGCACATACATGTCACTTAGATAAGGAATCTTTGTCTGAGAAATTTTGATACAAAAATATTTTTCCTATTTGACCCACTTCCATTCTTATTCTAAATGTATTAATTTTGTTTTAGCAGAAGCTTTTCAGTTTCATGTAATCAAAATTATTTATTTGATCTTGTACAGTTCCCTCTGTCCCTTGTTTGGTTGAGTATATCCCTTATCCTGGTTGTGGAAGGTGTAACATGTGTTTCTCTTTCATTTTTTATTGTATGATCTTTAGTGTTAAGATCAAAATCCATTTTGTTGTTGTTATTGTTCATCCTTCATGACATGTTAGTCTAAGTCTAACTCTAGAATAGAGTTTTCAGTGGGGATATGGCAAATTCACTTTGTTTTAGAGATTTGGTTGTAGTAAAGAGATGGTTCTAGACTGGAGTATAGTATTCAGTAGTCAATAAACATTTATTAAGCTCTTATTATATGCCAGGTTCTGTGCTAAGCATTAGAAATATAAATATGAAAAAAGACATTAGCTGCTCTCAAAGAGCTTACAGTCTAATAGGGAGAAATAATACACAAAAGGAAACCTAAAAAGTAGAGGGAGCTTGGAAGAGGAGGATGCTAGGGAAGGTACTACTGTAGGGACATGGCGGGAAGGCCAGAGAAGTCTCAAAGTGGTGCAACTAGGTAAGAAATAAAATTTGATCCATCTCCTTCTTTAAGTGGAGGATTTGGAGTTGAAGGCCCTACCCTCCAATCAAAGGGACAGAGAGGTGGTGCTGAGGTGAAGGACCAGGATGAATGATGATTCTCACAGGATTATGAGTTTTCCCAATAAAGAGCTTCCTGGTGGAAAAGTCAAAGAAGTCTTCTTTGGGGTCCAGTCTTAGCTCTTTGACTTACTAATATCTGACCTTGAGTAAGTCACATTACTTTTCAGGGCTTTTGATTCTTCTTCTCTATCTGAAGATGTCATCAAAGTCTATTGGCAAGACAAAAGTCAAGAAAGCTACTGATGCTATGGATGACCTTTGCATCTTTGATGTCTGACCAAGCCCTAAGCATGCCACAGCATTTGCTTCTGCTAACTTCATGGCTGTTGGAACAATTTGTTCTCATTCACCTATTCTGCCAGAGGAAGTCTTCACATGCTTGGGGAAACATCCTCCTAACTCACCAATGGATTTGAGGCCCCTCAGTTGTCCTCAATCTGGTTCACCTGGTCTGCTGAGGCAGTTTTACCAGGATGTGGCCACTGCACATGCCACAACTATATACATATGAAATATACTCAGCATGGCATATACTCAAGGTGGAAGTTAGGTGGCATAATGGATACAATGCTGGTCCTGGAGTCAGGAAGACTCATCTTCCTGAGTTCAAGTATGTGCCCCCTGGCAAATCACTTAACTCTCTTTGCCTCAGTTTCTTCATCTGTAAAATGAATTGGAGAAGGAAATGGCAAACCACTTCAGTATCTTTGTCAAGAAAACACCAGGTCAGTGGAGCCAAGATGGCGGAATAGAAGCACAAACTTGGCATGAGCTCCCACTCCAATCACTTCCAAAAATGTAAAAAAATAACTCAAAACAAACTTTAGAACTACAGAACCCACAAAGAGACAGAGAGAAACAAATCTCCCACTGAAGGCAGCCTGGCAAGCCAACAGGAAGGATCTAACACACAGAGCTGGGAGCCCAGCACAGTCCCACATGAGCTGCATGGTTCTGGCCCCAGGGTGGCCCCAACCAGTGGGGGGTAGAGCAGACTTGAGGAGAGTGAATCACCAGCAGCTGTGGAAGTTTCCAGACTTCTCAACCCATAAATGCCAAAGACAAAGTAAAAGGTCAGTGTGGAACTCTGTTGGAATGGGGTGGAAGGAAGAGAGTGGTTCAGCCCCTGTTCCTGGGGTGAGAAGCAGCTGAGGCACTGCCCATGGCTGCTTCCAGAGCTCCTGGCCTGCAGATCATAGGGGGACCAAGCTACCATTCAGAGGGTAATCACTCTTGCTTTGACCTGCTTGGATCTGGATCATGGTCTTGGGTGGTGGTCCTGGGGTGTGTGGCCAGTGTGCCAGAGCTTGTGGGGACTGTAGAGAGGGTTCCCTCCTAATAGCTCCAGCAGCTATGAAAACCACAGTGATTTGGGAAAAAGCTCTCTCCATTCTGGAAGCAGAGTTCTATCTTGGCAAAGAGCTCAAAAGTCAAGTAATTGTCTGGCAATATTAGCAAGCAGAGGAAGCACAAACAGACCATAGAATCCTTTTGGGGGGACAAAAAGGATCAAGGCATGGAGCAGGAGGAAGACAGCAAAGTCAGAAATCCTACATCAAAAGCCTCCAAGAAAAATATGATCTGGTTACCGGCCATGGTTCAAGAAGGATTTTGAAAATCAAGTAAGTGAAGTGGAGGAAAAATTGGGAAGAGAAATGAGAATTAATGCAAGAAAATAATGAAAAGTGAGTCAACAGCCCTGCTAAAGGAGACCCAAAAATATACTGAAGAAAATAACATCTTGGGGCAGCTAGGTAACACAGTGAATAGAGTACTGGTCCTGGAGTCAGGAGGACCTGAGTTCAAATCTGGCCTCAGACACATAACACTTACTAGCCATGTGTCCTTGGGCAAGTTACTTAACCCCAATTGCCCTGTCTTCCCCTCTCCAAAAGAAAAGGAAGCAAAGAAAAGAACACCTTAAAAAATAGACTAGCTCAAATGGTAAAAGAGGCCCAAAAAGCCAGTGAGGAGAAGAATGCTTTAAAAAGCCAAATTTGCCAGATGGAAAAGGAATTTCAAAAACTCACTGAAAAGAATAACTCCTTCAAAATTAGATTGGAGCAATTGGAAGCTAATGACTTTATGAGAAATCACGATACTATAAAACACATCCAAACAAATAAAAAAATAGAAGGCAATGTGAAATACCTCATTGGAAAAACCACTGACTTGGAAAATTGATCCAGGAGAGATAATTTAAAAATTATTGGACTACCTGACAGCCATGATTAAAAAAAGAGCATAGACACCATCCTTCAAGAAATTATCAAGCAAAATTGCCCTGATATTCTAGAACCAGAGGGCAAAATAGAAATTGAAAGAATTCACCAATCACCTCTTGAAAAAATCCCCAAAAGAAAACTCCTAGGAATATTATAGCCAAATTCCAGAGTCCCCAGGTCAAGGAGAAAATATTGCAAGTAGTCAGGAAGAAACAATTTGAGTATTGTGGAAACACAATCAGGATAACACAAGACCTGTCAGTTTCTATGTTAAGGGATTGAAGGGCTTGGAATATAATATTCTGGAGGTCAAAGGAGCTAGGACTAAAACCAAGAATCACCTACCCAGCAAACCTGAATATAATGCTTCAGGGGAAAATATGGTCATTAAGTGAAATAGAGGACTTTCAAGTATTCTTGAAGAAAAAACAAGAGCTGAACAGAAAGTTTGACTTTCAAATACAAGAAGCAAGAGAAGGTAAACAGGAAAAAGAAATTATAAGGAACTTATTAAAGTTAAACTATTTACATTCCTACATGGAAAAACGATAATTGTAACTGTAATGGAAATGCAGATTTGAAGATCTTCCCTGCCCCTAGGCCCTTTGATTAGCTTAAGAGACTTTGATTGACTTAAGTGACTCTGAGAACCTTCCTTGATTTGAAAATATATTCTGCCTCCTAATAGGCTGAATGTGGTCACATGGAGCCTGTGGTAGAAGGCTTGGTTTTCAGGAATGACTACACCTTGATGCTGTATGATTGGGCAGTGGGTCAAGAGGATGGTTACATTCTCTGAGCCAGGAGAAGACTATATAATCCCTGATGTGAGGCTTTGCTTTGGGGCTCACTTTGAGAAGTGTTGTGTGATTTGGCTAGATGAGACTCTGGGAAGTCATTGAGAGACCCCCGGCTTTGAAAACCCAGATGTGGATGCTTCCCTCTCTGGTAACTGTGATTTTGATATTGATAATGGTTGGACAGTTTGGAAGCCTGTCTGTTTGATCTGTCTGTTTACTCTGAAGTTGGGGTGCTGACCTTTTCCCCCTGAGCTAAGTAATATATGTTTGTTTGATTTAAAAGCTTGTTAACCCATTTTGAGTTACTTTCCTTTTGAAAAGCAGATCTAAGAACCTGTGTTGGCAGTCACCCTGGGGATATTGGGGTGCTTGCTGCTACAGTAACTCATAAGACTTTTCTCAGTATGAGGATAGTTGACAGGAATATGTGTGTGTGTATACACACACACACACACACACACACACACACACACACACACACACACATAGATGTGTATATATATATATACACACATATAGATGTATATATAGGAGGGTGTATGTATATATAAATATATATGTGAGTGTGGGCATATATGAATGTTCATGTATATGTAGAGGGCACAGGATGAGTTGAATGTGAAGGGATGATATTTAAAAAATAAAATGAAGAGGTGAGAGAGGAATTTATTGGGAGAAGGAGAAAGGGAGAGATATTTTAGGGCAAATTATCTCATATAAAAGAGGCAGGAGAAAACTCTTACAGTTGAGGGGAAGAGCAGGAAGGTGAAAGGGAATGGGACAGCCTTATTCTCATTGAATTTGGCTTAAGGAGGGAATAACATACACACTCATTTGGGTATCTTATCTTTGGGTATTCTACAGGGAAATGGGGGGTAGGGGACAAGAGGGGGAAGGATAGAAAGGAGGGCAGATTGGGGGAGATGGTAGTTAGAAGCGAACATTTTGAAATGGGATAGGGTCAAAGGAGAAAATAGAATAAGTGGGGGGCAGGATAGGGAGAAGGGAAATATTAATCTTTCACAATATAACTTTTATGGAAATGATTTGGGTAACTACACATGTACAACCTATATTGAATTGCTTTTCTTTCCAATGGGGATGGGTGAGGAGAGAAGAAGGGAAATAGGTCTGGAACTCAAAAGTTTTGAAAACAAATGTTGAAAAAAGTTTTTTTTACATGCAACTGGGAAATAAGATATACAGGCACTGGGGTATAGAAATCCATCTTGCCCTACTAGAAAGTTAGGGGGGTTGTGGGAGAGGATATAAGAGAGAAGAGATTGGGGAAGGGATATTCAGTAGGCTTGTTATTTTGGGGTAGGGGTAGGGGAAAGATGGGGAGAAAAAATGTAACTCAAAATCTTATGGAAATGAATGTGGGAAACTAAAAATAAATACATAAATTTAAAATGAAAAAAAAAATAAAACCTTTAACGGAGTCATCAGACTGAAACTGAATAACAACAAAAGAAATAGATGGAAGACAATGTTGGAGAAAGGTTATTAACAGTGGAGAGGGTGCCATGAGGGAAGGGTCCTGGAAAGGTCTGTGGCAGAAGATGGTATTTGAGCCAATCTTGAAGGAAGCCAGGAGGTAGAGGTGAGCAAAGGTGAGCTTTCCAGGCATAAGGGATAGCCAGTAAAATAGCATGAAATCAGGAGATGGAGTGTCCTGCCTGTGTAAGCAACAGCAAGGAAGTCAATGTTACTAGACTGTAGAGTACATGGAGGGGAGAATAGAGACTAGACTAAAAGCAGACTAGTAGGTAGGAAGGCAGTGAGGAGTTTTAAGAATCAAACAGCAGGCAGCTAGGTGATGTAGTGAGCAGAGTACCAGCCTAGCGTCAGGAGGACCTGAGTTCAAATGCAGCCTCAGACACTTAACACTTACTAGCTGTGTGACCTTGGGCAAGTCACTTAACCCCAATTGCCCTGCCTTCCCCCTCTAAAAAAAAAAAAGAGTCAATGAGGAATTTTTATTTGATCCTGGAGGCAATAGCAACCTATTGAGTGGAGAGGGGTGGGATGCCATGATCAGACTTACTCTTTAAAGAAAATCACTTTGGCAGTTAAGAAGAGGATGGATGGGGTTGGGGAAAGTTGAGACAGAGAAGCAGAGGTTGAATGACTACTTGTTTAGTGTGTTGCAAAATGACTTTTTTTTCTTTGGTTTGAGTAGCCTAGAAGGTCATTGGAGTCCCTTCCAGCTCTGGAATTAGAAGCTTCTGTGAAAATGAGAGGGTTAGTCTATATGATGTTTTTCCAATTTTTTAGCCTTTTTTTATTCTGGGTTTCATCGAATTGATTTGTGAAAGTATAGATAGAGGTGCATTGGTAGCATGAGCGTCTGTTTGGTATCCCCTCCATCGCCTCTCCTGCCCAGAGTTCTGATGTCTAATTCCAGAACCACCTTTGCTCTGTTCTATATCTACTTCAGGCAGATCAGTCTCTGTACTGTGGCCACATAAATAATAGAACTGAAATCATCCTTAGTTAAAAATAGATATTCTTCTTAATGAATATTTTACTTTCTGTCTTTAGGATATAAAATTCCCTTGGCTGAAATGTTAAAGCAAGCCCTGTTATTGGACCCAAAAAAGTCAGAACCAGCTCAGGTCTGGTTCTACAAATATAGCTGGTGTGGCCCAGAGTTTTCCTTTGATAATATTCCCACTTGTAGGAGAAATCTGATGCAAACTAGTGGCCAATTACGGCAGCTCTCTGTAGCCGAAAGGCAGCTTGGAAGTTCCTGGGTATGTTAGTCACCTTTTAATTTAATTGAAGCAAATTAATTATAAAATGCCCCTTGGATGTTTATAAATAATTCCCTTCTCTAGGTCTTTCTACTACTGGATCAGCAAAACCAAAAGCAGCTGTTTTGGGGGGTTTTTTGGTCCTGCTGTATAGCATCCTTCTATTAGAGATGGAGGCACTGTGGTACAGTGGAAAGACCACTGACTCTGAAGTCTAGAGGACATGGGTTCAAAGCCCACTTTGTACATTTATAACGCATATGAGCTTGGCAAGTCACTTCACCTCCCTTGGCCCCAGCTTCCTCATCTGTATAATGAAGGTGTTTGGACCAGACGTCCTCTGAAGACACTTCCACCTCTATACCTTGTGTCAGGCAGTAGATGTAGATTCCATTACACCATAGAGTTGAAAAGCAAGCTTTTGTTATTTGTTGTTGTTCAGTTGTTTCAGTCATGTCCAACTCTTCATGACCTCATTTTGGCATTTTTTTTTAACAATGATACAGGAGTGGTTTGCCATTTCCTTTTCCAGCTCATTTGACAGATGAGGAAACTGAGGCAAACAAGGTTAAGTGACTTAGCCAGTGTCACACAGCTAGTATCTGAGGTCATATTTGAACTCAGGTCTTCCTGACTCCAGGCCCAGCACTTTGTCTACTGAAGTCACCTAGATGCTCAAAAAGGGAACTTAGAAATGGTGAAATGAAGGAATAGAACCAGATGGTCTCTAAGGAGTCTTCCTGCTCTACTGACTCCCCTAAAATCATACTCTGCTGCCTTCTAATTGAGAGGAGTTGACCATATATTTTCACTGGCTATGTCAATGGAGCGCACATTTTATCATATCTAAGTTGAAAAGGCTTCCATTGTGTTCCATTTAATGACCAATTTACCTAAATTTAGAAAATCTTGTCCCCAGTTTGGCTACCAGGTGGTAAGAATTTTAGTCCCTTACAAATCCACTCATGAATGGCATTAAGTAGAGAACAATCTGCCTGAGTGGAAGAAGCACCCACAGCAAGGAAAGTCAATTTTCATTGAAATATTGACACAATTCTTCAATTTGCCCTTACATTTTTCATTTTATAGATGAAGAAATTGGAGTCTGGAGAGGGAGTAAGTAACTTGCTCCAGGCTATACTAAGCTAATGATAGTGACGGGAAGAAGAGGATTTTCTACACTGTTTCAGAGGGATGCTATTATGAAAGAGAAATCATTGGACTAGGGCAATGGATGAAAGCACTTAGATCAGGACCATTTAGGAAGATTTTGAAAATGCAATGGAGGCATGTTGGACAGAAAGGATTATATTTCTCATGAGGTTTTAAACTTCAAGGAGAAGCCTGATTAAAATTCCTAGGACTTCAATTCCCATAAATCCATGTGCCAGCTTTGGTAAAAATCAGGAAGTCTAGAGCTCCACTATTCTAACGGTGAGGAGGTTTGCAGTCAGTGTGTTTTAGTCATACTTACAAATGTCCTAGAAAACTAATGGAGTTAACATGTCCCCCATGTGAAACCTATGCATAGTGAATATATGCAGTGCCATTAAGAATTTCACCCCCAGCTTTATTCCATTTACCTCCTATTGGGCAAGAGCCACAGGCTCCCATTGTTCTGTGCTTTGGAGTTTCAGATGATGTGAAAGATGGGTCCATCATTCTCATGATGAAGGGGATAATGAGCACTAAGATTTCACTCTACCTTTCTTACTCCAATTCATACCAAATACAAAGTTGACCCTGGTCTAAATTGGAAGTTTGTTGGGTGCCTACCCTCTTGGTGCCCCAACTCCAAAGCATTCTCATGCTGTCTACTCCAGTATATCAAATTCCCCATAACAGCATATAATCTTACCGTGTCACAGTATCCTGTGCCTTAGAACTATTCTTGTTGCCTCTCCTTTATCAATCGATCAATAAGCATTTATTAGGTGTGCCTAATATGTGCTAGACACTGGGAATATAAAGACAGAAATGAAGCAGAACTTGCCCTCAGGGTGCTTACATTCTATCAGAGAAGACAATAAACACACAGTATAGACAAAATAAAATTTGTTGTTGTTCAGTCATTTCAGTTATGTCCAATTCTTTGTGACCCAGTTTGGGGTTTTCTTGGCAGAGATATTGGAGTGGTTTGTCATTTCCTTCTCCTGCTTTTTTTTTTTTTAATAGAAGAGGAATTGATGCAAACAGGGCTAAGTGACTTGCTTGAGCTTCCACAGCTAGTAAGTATCTGAGGTTGGATTTGAACTCAGGGCTTCTTGACTCTATGCCAGCACTTTATCCACTACACCACCTAACTGCCAAATGAATAATATAAAAACAAACAAACAAATACAAAGCAATTTTTGGTTGGGAGGGGGAGGGGAGGTGTTAGCATTTAGTGGGAAGAGGGCCACAAGAAGGCTTTCATTGTAGTAGGTAGTGCTGGAGTTAAACTTTGAAGAAATCAGAGATCTTCTGATTTAGCTGCAAGGCAGCTAGGTGGTGTAGTGGATAGAGTGCTGGGCCCTGAGTCAGGAAGACTTGAGTTCAAATCCAGTCTCAGATTTTTCCTAGCTGTGTGACCCTGGGCCAGTCACTTAAACACTACCTCAGTTTTCTCAACTGTAAAATGGAGATCATAACAGCACCCACCTCACAGTGTTGTTGCAAGGATCAAACACAATGCGGTAATATTTATAAAAGCACTTAGCACAATACCCAGCACTTAATAAATGGTTTTCCCCTCCCTGTACGTGCCATATCCTCCACAATTCCTTCCCAGACCACCTCAGACTGATATATTTTTTTCCCCTCTAACCTCCTGTGGACCTGAACATCTGTTTCTCTTGTTTGGCAATAATGTCCTGCCTTGTGACAGCCCTTCTGTTGCATTCTTGAGCAGTTATGACCATAATAATTCACACTGATGCTGAAGGGAGGCTCATTCTGACAGATGCATTGCAGAGTGAGCAAAGGCAGAGAGATGGCCTTTAAGCCCTGAACATCTGACCATACTAGCTGTGAAACCTTGGGCTAGTCATTCAGTCTCTGTAGTGCTCTGGGTAATTCTAAGACTGGAAGTTATGCAGAAGGTGCTGATCTGCATTTACAGATGGGATTTCTTCACCCAGTTCCCTATGCCAATGAGATCACAGGTTCAGTCTCTATCCCTGGGGCATATGAAATGTTTATTATTAATGTTATATTACATGTAATAATTATAACACAATATAAAATAAAAGACGTAAACAATTATAACAATACAGGATGTATTATAATTAATGTTAATTATATATTAATACTATATTATAATTGTATTGTATGCCACATTTTGTTGTCATTTCAGTTGTGTCCAACTCTTTGTGACCCCATTTGGGATTTTCTTGGCAAAGATACTGGAGTGGTTTGCCATTTCCTTTCTTCTCCACCTCATTTTATAGATGAGGAAACTGAGGCAAACAGGGTTAAATGGCTTGCCTGAGGTCACACAGCTAGTGTCTGAGGCTAGATTTGAACTCATGAAGAAAAGTCTCCCTGATCTCAAGGCCAGAACTCTTTTTTTTTTTTAAAGCAATTGGGGTTAAGCAACTTGCTCAATGTTACACGGTTAGTTATTTATGTGTGGGTGGTAAGTAACTGAGACCAGAACCAATCCCGGGTCCTCCCCACTCTGGGGCCAGTGCTCTTACTCACTGTGCCACCTAGATACCCCAAAGGCCAGAACTCATCTACTGTGCCACCCAGCTGCCCATGTAAGTAAATTATATTATTTTAATACCAATACTAATCTATTATGTTAAACTATATGTATTATATATGGTACAACATACATATATTATGACACTATACTGATAATACTAGCTGACATTTATATAACTCTTTTAAGATTTTACAAAGCACATTTTCTTATTTGATACAACAACCCTGTTAATATTATTCCTGAGGAAAATGAGACTTTAAAAGGTACTTTGCCTATTGTTACCTAATTAATAAGGTTTAGACCTAGAATTTGAACCTGAGTCCCCTCTCTCTAAGTCCAATGCTCTTTCCATTCCCTCACAATACATTTTGTTATGTTTTTGCTGGTATATTTCTCATCTAAATTGTAAATTCCTTGAAAACTGATAGTTGCCATGAATGAATGAATAAATATATAGGTAAATACATGTGTATGTGAGTATGTATACATATACATGCACATAAATCTGTATTGTATAGCACCTAAGAAAAATAATATATTTTGGAGTGCCCTCATATTTACAATATGATAGCAATCCATTGTTGTATGTTATTATCACCATTTATAGGTGAGAAAACTTATGTGTGGACATTCAGCTAGTGAGCATAGGAGCTGAGTTCCAGCTGTGGTTTCAGTGACCGGACTCAATGTGTTTAATAGGAATGTATGTGTAGAGCCCATATCAGACTGCAAGCCAGAAGGAGGGAGAGGGGAAGGAAGGGGAGGAAATTGAAAACTTATGGAAGTGGATCTTGAAAACTAAAAATAAATAATTTAATAGATTGGGGTAAAAAACCAATATATCACAACAAACTGACTACATAAGCTGATATGAGAATCCAGATGTCCTATTAAGCTAAACAATAAAGAGATTTGTAGCAATATGTAAAACTGTGTCACTCTCCTCACTAATTTTTAATTGTTTTGAAATATAGTTATTTTCATAAAAATGTTATTTGCATTAACAACAAAAAAAGTGACCTGACTTCAAGTCCATTACGCTCCCCCTCTTAACCCAAAGGAAGTAATCAGCAATATTCACAAATGGGATTGAACGATCACCAGGCTAGCCATTTCCAAGGGAGCTGAAGGCCGCCTCTCTAATGGAGATTGCCCGTCTGTGAACGGTGAGTCTGAGTGGAGCTCAGAACGTATTTCCCCTCAAGCTGTCAGGCACCGTGAGGAGGCCAAGAGCTGCCATTATGAGGAAAGTGAGGACTTTGGGGCTCCGGAAGTGTTCTTTATTCCTTTAATTCATTCACATCTGTTGGCCTTGAGGCTAACTCCTTCTCGATGGAGAGGTGCAGGTGTTGTAGAATTTCTCCCCACAGAGTAACTGCAATGGCTGGCATGCCAGGCTGAGCAATATGGGCTCACTGAACCATGGGATATGGGAGCTGGAAAGGGATTTGGAGATGGGAGCCAGGAGATGGGAGTCCCAGCTGTCACTCTCCTTACAGAGGCATCGTGGTGATATTAGAGTCAGCAGAGTGCTACAGAGCAAGAACCAGAAGTGAAGCAGGGAGGCCTGGGTGAGAATCCTGGTTCCAACACTTCCTAGAGGAAAGGGAACAAGTATTCATTAACTGCCAAATATGGACCAGGCACTTCACAAGTAAGGTCTCATTTGATCCTCACAACAACTCTGAAAGGTGGGTGCTTTTACTATCCCCATTTTGCAGTTGAGGAAACTGAGGAAGGTTAAGTAAGTTGCCCAGGCTGACATATCTAGGAACTATGTGATTGGATTTGAACTCAGATCTTCCTGACTTCAGACCCAGTGCTCTATGCATGGCACCACTTGCCTGCCTCTAAACTAGCCTCTTACTAGCAGGCTAACCTTCAACAAATTGCTTCACTGATGACTCAGAGCCTCAGTTTCCTCATCTATAAAATGGATCTGGTAATAAATCATACTTATATTACTTATCTCATAGAGCTATATCAGGTAAAATTATTTTAAAATCATAAAGCCTATGTAAATGTAAGTTAGTATTATTATTGTACTCCTGGAGGTAAAAGGAATGCTAGCATCTAATAGCACTCAGGGTTGTCATTAGGATAAAATTTATATTTATAAAGTGCTTAGCCCAGTGCTTGGCACATAGTAGGTACTTACTAAATGCTTCTTTCCTCCCTTCCTTCCTTTCATTTTCATTCCCTCCCTTCCTTTTCCTTCACCTCTCCTTTCCTTCTTTTCCTCTTCCTTTCCTTCCTTGTTCCTCTCCTTCCTCTTTTCCTCCACTTCCTCCCATTCAGTGTAGCCTTGTAGTTAAGTGTCTATGATATCATAAAGCCAAAAAAGGCAAATGGTTCTTAGTGTTCCCACAAACTTGATTGGATTCCTAGGTAACAAAAAAGGTTCAGCAACCAGGGGGAACTAAAAGGCCCTATGATCTTAAAGAGACATTGCCAAATGGGTGACTGGCCCCTGCAGAGATTCATTTAAATTAATTATTTAGTGATTACTTAATATTTTAAGAGTTAGTACAATCAGAGGAATGGAAACATTTTTATGAATTTCTTCTTTGCTTTAATGAAAGCATTGTTTTAGGGTGGTAGTGGTTACTAATAGCTTGTAAACTTGACCCTCTGGGCATTAACTTAAATATAAATTCAGAAAATATGTCAGAATGTCATGCTTTGCCCTTTGTTAACTGCAAAATAAAACAGCTCTCCCCCAGCAGAGATGATTCTAATTCCATTTGCTGCTAAGAGTTAGAGTCTAAACCTAACAGCCTGGGACAACAACAACTCATGCATATGATTTAAAAACACAGAGGATGTTCATATGGCTCATTGTAGCATCACAATTATCTCTATTTTACAGATGAGATAAATGAGACTGGAATAGGTTGAGTGACTCACCCAAGATCATGCAACTAGCCCACATGTAAAACAAGATTTGAACTCAGGTCCCTCTGACTCCAAAACCAACCCTTCTAATCTGCCTGTGGAGTCTTCGTCAGTTAGGTCTAGCTGTTCTGGGTTGGCTTCTGCTTTAGTCTCGGTGGTCTATACCTATATGTATCACTCTGAGTCATGCATAGCCCATGTTTGCTGCCTGCTACTATCCATTCTGTCCATAATCTCCATCTCTACTTTCCTGTTTGAGAAAATCAGTTCTGCAGTGGAGGATGGGGTTGATTCTGCTGCTCCTAAAGCCACAGATTCACCAGTAACCATCATCTATATTATCCTGAGCATGTGAGTCTGGTTTATGTAGTTCCACATAACCACAGACTCCCACAAACCATAGCAAAAATCGTTGTCTTTTTGACAAGTCTTTCCAAGCTTAGAACAAAGCAGGAGAGCTTCTCTCCCTCCCCTTGAGAAGCAGTTAAGAATTTCACCTATCTGAGCTCTCAAGGCCTGATACACAAACATTGCAATATTGTCACCTTGAGACATTACATCTTCAAAAGCATATATACTGTCAAAAGTGGGTCCAACTGAGTCTCGCTCATAACTACCCACCTTTCTGCTTCAGTTTCCTGTAACAAGTCTATGGTAATTTCTAAACCAGGTGCCAAAGATTTTCTTGACAGGTCACTTTGCAAATAGTCATAATTGGCTGTAGTGGTTTCCTTGCCCTGTACTATTCAAATGATAAATAACCTCTTCCCTAGGGTTAGGCCCAGAACTCCTGCTCCAACAAGCTTCTAAGAAAAATACAAGTTGGTTACAAGTCATATAGGACCATAAGAAAGATTTTGAAAACCAAATAAGAGAAGCAAAGGAAAAAATTGGAAGAGAAATGAGAACGATGGAAGAAAATTATGAAATGAGAGTCAACAACCTGACTGAAGAAATTACACCTTAAAAATAGACTAAATAAAATAGCAAAAGAGGTTCAAAAAGGCAATGAGGAGAAGAATGCCTTAAAAAGTCAAATTTGCCAGATGGAAAAAGAATCTCAAAAGCTCACTGAAGAGAATCATTCCTTAAGAATTAGATGGGAGCAAATGAAAGCTAGAGACTTTATGAGAAATCAAGATGCTATTAAACAGATGCAAACAAATGAAAAATATAGAAGGCAATGTGAAATATCTCATTGGTAAAACTATTGAATTGGAAAACAGAACCATGAGAAATAATTTAAAGATTATTGCACATCCTTCAAGAAATTCTCAAGGAAAATTGCCCTGATGTTTTAGACCCAGAGGGGGAAATAGAGGTTGAAAGAATCCATGAATCATCTCCTGAAAAAGATCCCAAAAAATTGCCTGTTGGACAAAACATACCCAAATACACTAAAACATGTTTAACTTCTCCAGCTTGTAGTTTGGTCCGAGGGAGGCCTCCCCACCATGCCCTCTCAGCCTTTTCTGTTATTTATCTTCAAACATTGTTATGTCTTGATAATCTTTTCTCCCTGTTGGCTCAGAATATTCTGTTTCTCCCGTTATTGATTTCTTGGTGTTTCTCACATAGAAAATGGACTTTTTTGGCTCCTTCAGAAGAGAAATTATTTATATATATATTGAAGGGGCAGTACCTTGTATTTTTGTTTGGTACTCTTATTTATAAGGCATTTCACAAATGTTATTATCATTTAATTTTCCAACAACCCTATAATGGCTGTTAGCATTATGCCCATTTTATAGGAAGAAACTGAGGCTGAACAAGGTTAAGTGACTCATCCAAGGTCACAAAGATATCCCATGTATGTCATTCTCTCCCTGAGCCAAATTCAATGAGAATATGGTTTTGCCTTTTTGCCTTCCTGTTCTTCCCCTCCCCTGCAACCACTTCCCCTTGCCTCTTCTACATGGGATAGTTTACCCACCCCTATCTCTCCCCATCTCTTCTCACCACATTCTTCTCTCACCTCTTAATTTCACCCCTTAAGTATCATCTCTTCCAACCAAATTCGACCTGTGCCCTCTATCCATGTATACCTGTAAACATATATACACACATTCACATATGTATTCATATGCCCATATACCCTTCTTCAACTATTTTCATACTGAGAAAGGTTACATCAATTACAATTATTGTTTTTCCATGTAGGAATGTAAATAGTTCAACTTTGATAAGTTCCTTTTGATTTCTTTTCCCTGTTTACCTTCTCAAGCATCTCTTGCTTCTTGTGTCTGAATGTAAAATTTTCTATTCAACTCTGGTTTTTTTCCTCAAGAATGCTTGAAAGTCCTGTATTCCACTGAATGACCATATTTTCCCCTGAAGCAAGATACTCAGTTTTGCTGGGTATGTGATTCTTGGTTTTAATCCCAGCTCCCTTGACCTCCAGAACATCAAATTCCATGCCCTTCGATCCCTCAGTGTAGAAGCTGCCAGGTCCTGGGCTATTCTGATTGTGTTTCCACAATATTGAAATTGTTTCTTCCTGGCTGCTTGTAGTATTTTCTCCTTGATCTGGGAATTCTGTAACCTAGCTATAATATTCCTGGGAGTTTTCTTTTGAGGATCTTTTTCAGGAGGTGATTGGTGGATTCTTTCAACCTCTATTTCCCCCTCTGGGTCTAAAACATCAGGGCAATTTTCCTTGAGAATTTCTTGAAGGATGATTTCTAGGTTCTTTCTTTGATCATGGCTTTCAGGTAGACCAATAATTTTTAAATTGTCTCTCCTGGATCTATTTTCCAGATCAGTGGTTTTTCCCATGAGATAATTCACATTGCCATCTATTCTTTCAATTGTTTGGATCTGTCTAATAGCATCTTGATTTCTCATAAAGTCACTAGCTTCCATTTGCTCTAGTCTAAGTCTGAAAGAATGAATCTCCTCAGTGAGCTTTTGAGATTCTTTTTCCATCTGGCAAATTTGGCTTTTTAAGGCATTCTTATCCTCATTGCCTTTTTTTAGCCTCTTTTGCCATTTGAGTTAGTCTATTTTTTAAGGTGTTGTTTTCCTCAGTCAGGCTGTTGACTCTCATTTCATACTTTTCCTGCATCCTTCTCATTTCTCTTCCCAATTTTTCCTCCACTTCTCTTATTGGTTTTTAAAATCCTTTTTAAGGTCCTCTATGGCCTGTAACCTGCTTGTATTTTCATTTGGAGCTTTTGGTGTAGGAGTTCTGACCTCCCAGAACTCCACCTGTTCCATGCTTCCATCCTCTTTGCCCCCAAAGGAGTCTAATCTTGAATTTTTCAGTTTATTTTGTTTCCTTTGCCTAGGCATGTTGCCACTTAATTACTTGACTTTTGGGCTTGTTGCCACAGTAGGACTCTGCCACCAGATGGGGGAACTTCTGTCCCAAACACTGGGGTCTTCTCAACTTCCAGAGGTATTAGTTGGGTGTCCTTTCTGAAGTCCCCACACACTCTGGCAAGCTGGTCACCCACCCCAAGACCTCCACCCCAGACTGCAATCCAGATCCAAGAAGGATAAAGCAAGAGCAATTAACCCCCACAAACTGATTGCCGTATCCCCCTACAGTTCGCAAGCCAGGAGCTGAAGCTGCAACTGAAGCTGCAAAATGGTGGTTGTGCCTTGGCTGCTTAGCCACTTCTTGCCCCTAGGGGAAGAAGCTGATGCGCTCCCAAATACTGGTCCCAAAGTCCATAGGGCACTAACCTCTTACTTTGTCCTAGGCATCTATGTGTTGATAATTCTGGAAAAGCCACAGCTGCTGGTATTCTGGGGTCCCTCCAGCCAGGTGCTGGTCCGGCCACCCTGGGGCTAAAACCTCTGACTCACAGGGGCCTGGGCTCTGAGAGCACTGTGCTGGCTGCTCCCTACTGGGCTGCAGGATTATTCTCAGCAGGAGGTTAGATTCTCTGTGTCGTTTTGTGGGTTCTGGAGCTCCAGAGGTCGTTCAGAGTCCCCTTTTACATAATTTTGAAGTGATATGGGCTGGAGCTCCGTGGAATGCTGTTTCTACTCCACCATCTTGGCCCCACCCCCACTACTCCAGTATTTTTCCAAGAAAACTCCATATGGGGTCATAGAGTTGGATGCAATTGAAACAACTAAACAACAGTGGTGTTCAGTGAATTTTCTGAAACAAAGAAAAGTTGTTGGTGGAAACCTAGGGTTGAGTCTTGACAGACTATGAATGATTTAAGGTCAAGAAAACAAGGTTATAAAATGTGAAGGACAATCTACAGTTGAAATGGCTAACTACTTGGCCAAGATTATAAAGGGAGGGTGAGATCAGAACAGAATGACAGACTGGGAGAAGAGTGAAGAGTAAAAGGCCGAAAGGTCATAATGAGGGCAAAGAACAGATTTAAGAAGAGAAAAAAAGGTAGAGATGGAAGGACAGGACATTATTGTCAGAGAGGGGAATTTCATAGTTCAGGATTAATTTTGGATGATGGTAAGGTTTAAGGCATGACCACCTTGTGGGGCAGGAATTGTGGCTGATGGGATGGAAATAGAGGATATGGGAATTGAGGAGGTTAAAGAACTAGGAGGTTAATGTATTTGTGAGAGCACCATTGTAAACATTTATATTCTTAAATATGAGGGCAGGAGTTGGGGTGGAGTACTATGGGCCAGCTATTTAAATCCTTGAGAAAGGATAGAGAGTGATTTGGAGACTGGTAGATGATTGACAAGGAACCTGATTGGATTAGATAGAGAAATGGAGTGAACTTCAAAGGAGGAGAGGTTGCTGAACTAATGATGAAACAGAATCTGGAGGAGTCAGTGAGGAGTAAGGATATGCCTAATTTTCCCCTTGGTTTGGTGTGCAGTGAGATACAAGGGAAGGAGCAACCATCACTGGAGAGGATGATCAGGGATCAGGTGTCGTTCTCAGAAAGCCAGAAATGATAGAAGATGAAAAGACTATGGAAGGAAGAGAATGAAGAGGAATTTGTTCACAGTATAATGGGGATTACAGAAAGCAGAATGGAGGCAAAGGTGAGAGGGACTGACTGTAGAGAGATAAGGACTGATCAGGACAGAGATGAGAGTACAGGGAGAAGTCATTTTTTTCCACTCATTCCATAAGTATTTATTAAATATGTGATATGTTCCAGGCACTGTCCATAGCACTGAGGATAGAGAGACAAGAATTAAATAGTACCTGCCCTCAAGGAACTTATATTCTATTGCAAAACAACATGAATATGATAACCAAACACAAAATATATCCAAAATAAATGCAAAGTAATTTCCATCTCTTCTTCTATGACTAGCAGACTTTTAACCCCATTTACTTTCTCAGTCCCTGTAAAACCAAATGCCCAACTGTCAAAGAGGAAATAATCCCATTCCTCAGGCTCAAATGCTCATTCTTTCATCCCACTCACTGTTTAACTCTACTTCTCCAATAATACACTCAATTTCTGCTTGCACCTTCTACTATTCCCTCTGGAATTCCCATTCCACAATTACCAAAATTCTTTTAATTTTAAACCTCTTCCCCTGAAGTTTGTTACATTTTCTGGCACTGACAGAGTACCTGACACCCTAAGAATGACACTACATAACTGATCATCCTTTTCAGCACTTGTTGCATCTTCTCTTCATAATCCCCAACACTCTTCTTCTGAACAGGGAGTCTGAATACATCTTGCTCCTCAGTACTTTCCAGACTCTCTCTCTCTCTCTCTCTCTCTCTCTCTCTCTCTCTCTCTCGCTCTCTCTCTCTCTCTCTCTCTGTCTCTTTCTTTGTCTCTGTCTCTCTCTCCCCTGCCCCCTCATTAAGCTCACTCTATCCAAATTCAACACCCATTCTAGACACAGATGGCTGTTATTTACTGCCTCCATGTCATTCTCCCTTGGGAAGTTCTGCACCTAGTTTAGCTCAACTCCTGCCCTTATCCTGGAGGACTTCAATATATATGACACATCCCAATTCTTCAGTCTACTCAACTCTCATGACCTAGTCCTCCTCTCCATCTCAGCTAATCATAGGGATGGTCAAACCCTTGATCTAGCCATCACTTACAAGTGTCGTCCCCCTTTCAAGATGAAGAACTATGAAATTGTGAAGTATTATTTGATAATAACCTCTTGAAGCAATCTGCTATTCTCTATTACTTACTACTCCTAATCCTATTCTTTTTTTAAACAAATGCTTTATTAACTTCTGTTTTACATCATTCATTTCCACCAGATTTTGAGTTACATTTTTTTCCCCTTTTTCCCCTACTCGCCCTCCCAGAATAGCAGTCCCACAAGATATTGCTTCCTCCAATCTGCTCTCTCCCATATCTTCTCCCATACCACCTTCAACTTTTCCATTAGAGGAAGGTGAATCTCTGTGCCCCAGTGCCTGCACATCTTATCTCCCAATTACAAGCAAAAGAGTATTAATAATAATATTTATATATATTTGAAACATTTAATTTTAAGACCTCGAATTTCAGATCCATTCCCTTCCTCCCCTGTCACCCATTCCCTCTGGGAAGATAAGTAATTTAGTATATGATATACATGTCTAGCTATGCAAAACATTACCATAGTAGATATATTGTACAAGGCTGCTTGTAATTCCCTCCCACTCATCCCACCCCCTACTTGGTCCATTCCCTACTTGATCCTGTCCCTCTTCTATAGTGGGTACTTCCAACCTCCCCTCCCCCAAGGATGCCCTCCCATCCATCATCCCTCCTCTCATCCCCCTTCCCCCATCCTGCTGCAGGTTGAGATATCCCATTTAGTATGTATGTCATTCTCTCCCTGAACCAAATTCAATGAGAATGTGGTTTTGCCTTTTTTGCCTTCCTATTCTTCCCCTCCCATGCAGCCACTTCCCCTTGCTTCTTCTACATGAGATAGTTTACCCTACTCTGTCTCTCCCCATCTCCTCTTGCCACTTTCCTCTCTCACCTCATAATTTCACCCCTTGAGTATCCTCCCTTCCCAACAAATTCAACCTATGCCCTCTATCCATATATAACTGTAAACATAGGTACACACAGTCACATATGTATTCATATGACCATACACCCTGCTTCCATTATTTTCATACTGAGAAAGGTTTCATCAGTCATAGTTATTGTTTTTCCATATAGGAATGTAAATAGCTCAACTTTGATAAGTTCCTTTTGATTTCTTTTCCCTAATTGCCTTCTCAGGTATCTCTTGCTTCTTGCGTCTGGATGTCAAATTTTCTATTCAACTCTGGTTCTTTCCTCAAGAATGCTTGAAAGTCCTCTATTCCACTGAATGACCATATTTTTCCCTGAAACAAAATACTCAGTTTTGCTGGGTAGGTGACCCTTGGGTTCATTCCCAGATCTTTTGCCCTCTGGAATATCATATTCCAAATCCTCCAGTCCCTCAGTATAGAAGCTGCCAGGTCTTGTGCTATTCTGATTGTGTTTCCACAAAGTTGAAATTGTTTCTTCCTGGCTGCTTGTAGTATTTTCTCCTTGATCTGGGAATTCTGGAACCTGGCTATAATATTCCTGGGAGTTTTCTTTTTAGGATCTTTTTCAGGAGGTGATTGGTGGATTCTTTCAACCTCTATTTTGCCCTCTGGGTCTAAAATATCAGGGCAATTTTCCTTGAGAATTTCTTGAAGGATGATTTCTAGGTTCTTTCTTTGATCATGGCTTTCAGGTAGTCCAATAATTTTTAAATTATCTCTCCTGGATCTATTTTCCAGGTCAGTGGTTTTTCCTATGAGATATTTCACATTGCCTTCTATTCTTTCATTTGTTTGGATCTGCTTAACAGCATCTTGATTTCTCATAAAGTCATTAGCTTTCATTTGCTCCAGTCTAACTCTGAAGGAATGAATCTCCTCAGTGAGCTTTTGAGATTCTTTTTCCATCTGGCAAATTTGGCCTTTTAAGGCATTCTTCTCCTCATTGCCCTTTTGGGCCTCCTTTGCCATTTGAGTTAGTCTATTTTTTAAGGTGTTGTTTTCCTCAATCAGGCTGTTGACCCTCATTTCATACTTTTCCTGCATCCTTCTCATTTCTCTTCCCAATTTTTCCTCCACTTCTCTTATTTGATTTTTAAAGTCCTTCTTAAGGTCCTCTATGGCCTGTAACCCACTCATATTTTCCTTTGGGGCTTTTGGAGCAGGATTTCTGACCTCACAGTCCTCCCCCTATTCTATGCTTCGATCCTCTTTGCCCCCAAAATAGGAGTCTAATGTTGCATTTTTCTGTTTAATTTGTTTCCTTTGCCTTGTCATGTTGCCACTTAATTACTTGACTTTGGGGCTTGTTGCCACAGTATGACTCTGTCACCATACAGGAGAGCTTCTGTCCTGAATGCGTGGGGGGACAACTTCTGCTTCTGGAAAGCTGAATATCCACCCCACCACCTCCCCCCCAGATCACAATCCAGATCCAGGGAGGTTAAAGCAAGAGCAATTACCCCCCAAGACTGATTGCTGGATCTCCCTACAGTTCGCAGGATAGGAGCTGGAGCTGCCTCTGAAAACTACAAAATGGCATGTTTCTTCAGCAGCTTCTAGCCCCCAGGGGAGGAAGCTGACAAGTTCCCCAAATACTGGTCCCAAAGTCCATGGGGCACTAACCTTTCACTTTGTCCTAGGCATGTCTATGTTGGTATTTCTGGAATCACCACAGCTGCTGGTGTTCTGGGGTCCCTCCAGATGGCTGCTGGCCTGGCCGCCCTGGAGCTAAAACGGCAGCTCAAGTGGACCTGAGCTCGGCTCCCTGCACATTGCGTGCTGCGCTGCTGGCTCCCAGAGTGCTGCGCTGGTCCTTTCTGTGGGGCTGCTGGGCTGTCCTCAGCGGGAGGTTAGATTCTCTGTATCATTCTGTGGGTGCTGGGGCTCCAGAAGTTGTTCAGAGTCCCCTTTTACATAGTTTGGAGGTAATCTGGGGGGAGAGTGCCTTGGACGTGCTGTTTCTACTCTGCCATCTTGGCTCCCCTCCTAATCCTATTCTTAATCTTCACCATGAATTCCAATCCCTTTACCCCTCAGCACTGTCCCTCTTAATCAGTCCTTCATTTTCTTCTATTCTTGTTCTCAACCCTTTAGCTGACTGGTTCAATTCTATGATATTCTTTGCTTTTGAATCCCTTTTGTCCTTTTCCTATTGCTAATCTGGTTTTGCCAAACTTCAGTCATGGATTATTCCCACTATCCAATTCCTCTGTACCTGTTGACATGTAATTGAACAAATATGGGAAAAGTCATACAACCATACTGCCCGAGTCCTCTATAAATCTATGTTGTCTACTCTTATGTGAACCCTAACTATAGCTAAGCAGTTATTTTATTCAATCCTAATTGGGTCTCACTTAAACATTCTTTTCTATCCTCAGACCCCCATAGCACATCTCTTCCCACCCTCATGGCTGAAGACCTTTCCTCTTACTTAAACAAGAAAATAGAGGCCATTCACCATGAGCCAACTCTCTCCCCCTTCTCCTCATTTCACAACTCCTTTATATCACATTCCATTGTCTCCTTGTTTATTCCAGTCTCAGATAAAGAGATCCTTGCCAAGGCAAACTCCTCTGCCTGTACCCTTGACCCCATCTCCTCCCATGCTCCCTGACAGAGTGCCCCCACCACCCTCCTTCCCTCTTTAATGTTCAATGTCCCTATCTATTTCCTATAAATACTCCCAAGTCTCTCCCAATTCTCACTAGGCCATACCATTCCCTCAAGCTCTCTTCCTTCTCAAACTCTTTGGGGGGAGGAATGAACTATTTACACTAATTGTCATCATTTACTCTCCTCTAACCTACTTCTAAGCCTCCTACTTGGACCTCAGTCACTCAAATAAAACTGTCCTTCTCAAAATGACTAAGAATCTTTTTCATTTAAGATCAGATATAGGGGGCAGAGTCAAGATGGCAGAGTGGAAACAGGACTTCTGCACAGCTCTGGCTTCCACCTCTTCCAATTCATGTAAAAAATGACTTGACAAATTTTGGAGCTACAGAACCCACAAAATGACACAGAAAAGCTAACCTCCTGCTGAGGACAGCCTGGCAGGCTGGCAGCAAGCAGCCGGTGCAGAGCTCTGGGAGCCAAGCCCAGCACTGCGGGAGCCCGAGGTTTTAGCCTCAGGGCGGCCTGTCTAGCCACCAGCTGGAGGGACTTCAGATTAGCAGCAGCTATGGTGGTTTCCAGAATTATCAAACCATAGATGTTAAGGACAAAGTGAAAGGTCAGTGCAGTGGGAATTCCAGCATGCAATCCAGCTTTTGCCCTCAGGGCAAGAAGCACCTGAGGTACCATGTCCTTGCAGCTGCCAGCCTCATGGCTGCTTCAGAGCTCTTGGTCTGCAGATTGTAGGGGGACCAAGAGATCAGTCTGAGGGGTAATCACTTTTGCTTTAACCTGCTTGGATCTGGATTGCTGCTAGGGTGGAGGTCCTGGGGTACGTGAACAATTTGTCAGAGTGTGTGGAAGCTTCAGAGAGGGCAGCCAACTAATACCTCCAGCAGCTGCAACAACCCCAGCATTTGGGATAAAGCTCCAATTTCTGGTAGCAGAGTTCTACAGTGGCAAAAGCTCAAAAGTCAAGTAATTGAGTGGCAACATGAGCAAGAAAAGAAACCAACTTTACACTCCTATTTTGGGGACAAAAAGGATCAAAGCATGGAACAGGAGGAAGACAGCAAAGACAGAACTCATTCACTAAAAACTTCCAAGAAAAATATGAGCTGGTTACAGGCCATAGAGGAGCTTAAAAAGGATTTTGAAAATCAAATAAGAGAAGTAGAGGAAAATTGGGAAGGGAAATGAGAACATTGCAAGAAGATTATGAAATGAGAGTCAATAGCCTGACTGAGGAAAATAACACCTTAAAAAATAGACTAACCCAGATGGCAAAAGAGGCTCAAAAAGTCAAGGAGGAGAAGAATGTCTTAAAAAGCCGAACTTGCCAGATGGAAAAAGAATCTCAAAAACTCACTGAAGAGAATCATTCCCTCAGAATTAGATTGGAGCAAATGGAAGCTAGTGACTTCATGAGAAATTAAGATGCTATTAAACAGATCCAAACAAATGAAAAAAATAGAAGGCAATGTGAAATATTTCATTGGGAAAACCACCGACCTGGAAAATAGATCAAAATTATTGGACTACCTGAAAGCCATGATCAAAGAAAGAACCTAGAAATCATCTTTCAAGAAATTCTCAAGGAAAATTTCCCTGATGTTTTAGATCCAGAGGGCAAAATAGAAGTTGAAAGAATCCACCAAACACCTCCTGAAAGAAATCCCCAAAAGAAAACTCCTAGGAATAGTATAGGCATGTTCCAGAGTTTCCAGATCAAGGAGAAAATACTACAAGCAGCCAGGAAGAGACAATTTGAATACTGTGGAAACACAATCAGGATAACTCAGGACCTGGCAGTTTTTTTTTTAATTAAAAAAATGCTTTATTAACTTCTGGTTTATATCATTCATTTCCACCAGATTATGAGTTACATTTTCCCCCCATTTTTCCCTACCCACCATCCCAGAGTAGCAGTCCCACTAGATCCCCTCATCCAATCTGCTCTCTCCCATATCTTCTCCCATACCCCCTTCGACTTTGCCATTAGGGCAAGGTGAATCTCTGAGCCCCAATGCCTGGACATCTTATGAAACATTTAATTTTAAAACTTCGATTTTCAGATCCATTCCCTTCCTCCCTTGTCACCCATTCCCTCTGAGAAGATAAGCAATTCAGTATGTGTTGTACATGTATAGCTATGCAAAACATTACCATAGTAGATGTGTTGTAAAAGACTGCTTATATTTCTCTCCCACCCGTCTCACTTCCCACCTGGTCCATTCCCTACTTTGATCCTGTCCCTCTTTGATAGTGGGTACTTCCAACCTCCCCTCCCCCCAGAATGCCCTCCCCTACATCATCCCCCCTCTCATCCCCTTTTCCCTACTCAGGAGAGTGAGTGAGGGTAAGATATTCCATTTAGTATGTATGTGATTCTCTCCTTGAGCCAACTTCAATGAGAATATGCTTTTGCCTTTTTGCCTTCCTGTTCTTCCCCTCCCCTGCAACTACTTCCCCTTGCCTCCTCTACATGAGATAGTTTACCCTACCCTGTCTCTCTCCATCTCCTCTTGCCACTTTCCTTTCTCACCTCTTGACTTCACCCCTTAAGAATCATCCCTTCCTGGGGGTGGCTAGGTGGCGTAGCGAGCAGAGCGCTGACCCTGGAGACAGAAGGACCCGAGCCCAGATCTGGCCCCAGACACCCAACACACAAACAAAAACCAAGCTGTGTGACCCCGGGCAAGTCGCCCAACCCCAATTGCCCTCCAAAAATAAATCATCCCTTCCCATTAAATTCAACCTGTGCCCTCTATCTATGTATACCTGTGAAGATATGCCATGTACCCTTCTTCAAAAAATATGGTCATTCAGTGGAATAGAGGACTTTCAAGCATTCTTTTTTTTTTTTTGGAGGGCAATTGTGGTTAAGTGACTTGCCCAAGGTCACATGGCTAGTTGTGTGTGAGTGTCTGAGGCCAGATTTGAACTCAGGTCCTCCTGACTCCAGGGCTGGTGCTCTATTCACTGTACCACCTAGCCATCCCTCAAGCATTCTTTTTTTTTTTTTTTTTTTTTTATTAAGCAATTGGGGTTAAGTAACTTGCTCAAGGTTACACGGCTAGTCATTTGATTTATGCGTGGGTGCTCATTTTCTGAGGCCGGATCTGATCTCAGGTCATCCAAACTCCGAGGCCAGCGCTCTTACTCACTGCGCCACCTAGCCGCCCCTTTAGGGCAATTGGGGTTAAGTAACTTGCCCAAGGTTACACGGCTAGGTTTTTTTTGTTTGTGCGGATTAAGTGTCGGAGGCCGGCTCCGAACTCAGGTCCTTCTGATTCCAGGGCCGGCGCTCTATTCACTGCGCCACCTAGCCGCCCCCCCTCAAGCATTCTTGATGAAAAAACCAGTTAAATAGAAAATTTGTCATTCACATACAAGAAGCAAGAGAAGCATGAGAAGGTAAGCAGGGAAAAGAAATCATAAGGAACTTATCAAAGTTGAACTACTTATATTCCTACAAGGAAAAACAATAATTATAATTTATGAAACTTTTCTCAGTATGAGAATAGTTGAAGGGAATAGACATGTATGTATACAGCCATACATACATATATATGTCTATACAGGAGGGTATATGGGTGTATGAATACATATATGAGTGTGTGTATATATGTCTATAAGTAAACATAGACAGAGGACACAGGACCAATTGGATAAGAAGGGATGATACTTAAAAGATGAAATTAAGAGGTGAGAGAGGAATATAATGAGAGGAGATGTGGAGAGACAGAATGGGGTAAATTATCTCATATAGAAGAGTCAAGGGAAAATTGTTAAAATGGAGGGGAAGAACAGGAAAGCAAAAGGGAATGGGTCAACCTTATTCTCATTGAATTTGGCTTCGGGAGGGAATAACATGTACACTAAATAGGGTATCTTACCCTACAGGAGAGTAGAGGGGAAGGGGAAGAGAGAGGGAATAATGGAAGAGAGGGCAGGTTGGGGGGGGATTTTGAAGCCCCCACTTTTGAAAAGGGACAGGATCAAAGTAGAGAATAGAACAAGTGGGGGGTGGGATAGGATGGAGGGAAATATAGTCAGTCTTTCACAATATATCCACTATAGAAATGTTTTGCATAACTACACATGTACAACCTATATTGAATTGCTTATCTTCCCAGGGAGGGTGGGTGACAAGAGGGATGGGAAACAATCTGGAATCCAAAGTTTTAAAATCAAATGTTTAAAAATATATATACATATTATTATTATTATTTTACATGTAACTGGGAAATGACACAAACAGGCACTGGGGCATAGAGATTCAACATGTTCTACTGGAAAGTACAAAGATGGATGGGGGAAGATATGGGAGAGAGCAGTTTGGGGTAAAGGATATTCAGTGGGATCGCTGTTTTGAGGTTGTGGGTAGGGAAAATTGTGTAGAAAATTTGTAACTCAAAATCTTGTGGAAATGAATGATGTAAACTAAAAAATAAAAAAGAGAGGAAATTTTTTTTTAAATGAGAAAAAAACTTTCTTTATATCTTTCTCTCTCTGTTTAAAAAAAATAAAAATAATAAGATCAGATATAGGCAGTCATTTGTTTCCTCCACTCAAAAAAATACTTAAAACAAAAGACTTATAAGTGCATATTGACAAAGACTGAAACATGAAATGGTAACTTCTATAACTTATAATGTAAATATAAATATAAATAACTTACATAACCCTATTATTTACTTCCAGCAAGTTGAGGCTTAAACATCAAAACATGAGACATTTTGTGAAACTGATGAATTGGCATTTCACTTTCACCTTGGTGCTGCACTATTTGAACAATTCTCTCAAGGTCCATGTCTTCTGGGAAGCCATGCCAGGATTTGTTCTCAACCTTTAGTCATCTCCTCCTGGAAATGTTATAATAGCTATATGAGGGGGGAGGGATGGGGAAGATATATTGTAGTAGAGCCAACACTGAATGATGGATCCCAGGAATTCTTCAGGTAGCCTTTCCCCAAAAGTTCATCTATTCAGATTGCTCTTCAGCGATGTGCACTCAGGGAAAGATACACAAAATGTAACAGGTTACCAGAGGACCAAGATACCAACCCAACCTGAACAATACCCCTGTGCTAGTGACTATATGTGAGTGTTGCCCTTCCGTGAATTGGGAGAGGATGCTCTTTTTCCCTATCCATTATTCCAGAGTGAATTGTACTTCTTTTTTTTTTCCTTGTTACAAAACAGTTTTTATTGGTGGAATATAGTTGGGGAGCAGGGAGGCATTACTGGAGGGGCTCAGTGCAACGAAGCAAAAAAAAAAAGCAGGCAATAGAATCCTGGATTCCTGGGTAAGTGAGAGTAAGGTGCTTAGGGCCAGGGGACCTTCTCAAAGGGCACAGAAATATCCCAGAAGCTAATTAATCTTGTGCAGATGAGGAAAAAAAAAACATACAGGAGTAATAGGGAAGGGATGTGGAATTGAGCTATAGAAACTCCCCTAACACTCTAAGAAAGCGATCAGTCACAAATCCCCAAAGCCAACTAGGAATGGCTTTCTAGACATTTGGGTCCCTCCCTCTCCCTCTGCTTAGTGAGGGTGCAACTGAAGGGGGTATCTTTAAGGGCTGAGACTCAAGGGGAGAGAATGATAGGAAATTCGGGTCAAACAGGAGAGGCTTCAGGCCAAGATAGGTCATCAGCTGACTTCAGAGGCTGATACAGCAAGCCTTCTTCTCTTCAGACCCCAGCTCTTGCCCGGATTGGGCATTGTTCTGTCGATGCTTAGACACCTTGGTGAAAATCTCTTTGAGAACAGTTTCAAAAGCCAGCTCAACATTAGTGGAGTCAAGAGCTGAAGTTTCAATAAACAGGAGTCCATTATTTTCAGCAAACATTCGAGCTTCATCAGTGGGCACCTCTCTCGCTGGCTCATATCACTCTTATTGCCCACCAGCATGACGACGATGGTGGCCTCTGCGTGGTCATGTAGCTCCTTCAGCCAGCGCTCCACCACAGCGTAGGTCTGGTGTTTGGTTAGGTCAAATACCAGAAGGGCCCCAACTGCCCCTCTGTAATACGCTAAAGTGATGGCACAGTATCGTTCTAGGCCAGCTGTGTCCCAGATCTGGGGTTTGACAGCTGCTGTCCCTAGCAACGCAGTTCGAGTAGAGAATTCCACCCCAATGGTTGTCCGACTGTCATGACTGAACTCATTTCTTGTGAATCTTGACAACAGGTTGGTCTTTCCCACTCCAGATTCCCCTATAAGCACCACCTTGAAGACAAAGTTATAATCCTCTTCTGCTCCGTTTCCCATCTTGGTCCCGCATGAAGTATGTAAGAATATGTTCTATGTTCAGTTGTAGTGAGAGGGGTGGGTGGAAAATGGGACTAGGGCATTGGCTCTGTGCCCCTCAACCCTCTGCTCTCCCGAGGCCTTGACCTGACACTCTTCTCATTGGGGACAGTCAGTCTTTGCAGTGGGAAGGAACAAGGGCAGACTCAGTCACTACTGGTGAGCAGTGGAGTCTCAACTAATTAGAAAGGGGATGGGTCACAGGGAGAGGACGGAAGTTGCAGAAAACAGGAAGAGTGATTTGTACTTCTAATGTCCTTTTTAATTACCATATCTAATTACCAAATCTTTCCTCAAGTCTCATTCTTGAACACCACAACTTTGATACTGTCAGTTACTGAGCATCTCCATTACCTAGCCTGCTGCCTGGAATATAATATGTGCTTAATAAATGCTTTTTGATTGATTGATTGAGGGGGAGGCAGGCACTATAAATTCAATGATAAGGAAAGGTCCTTGGCAGTAGATTTAATGAGGGGGAGGCAGGCACTATAAAATCAATGATAATGAAAGGTGTTGGGCAGGAGATTTAACCTGAGCTAAGCTTTGAAAGAAGGCAGACATTCTAAAACACAGCATAGAAGAGGGAACTGCTCCCTTTTAGAGAACAGTCTGTGCAAAGGCCTTGGAGGTGGGAGGGAGAATATCTTGTCTGAGGAGGAGGAAGTAGGACAGTTTGGCTGGGCTGGACTATAGACTGCATGAAATGGAGCACATCTTTTTTTTTTTTCAAATGCTTATTAACTTTTGGTTTACATCATTTCCACCAGATTTTGAGTTACAATTTTTTCCCCGTTTTTCCCCTACCCATCACTCTAAAATAGTGGTCCCACAGGATATCCCCTTATCCAATCTGCTCTCTCCCATATCTTCTCCCAAATCCCCTTCGACTTTTCCAGTAGGGCATGGTGGATCTCTATGCCCTAATGCCTGTATATCTTATTTCCCAATTACATGTAAAATAGTATTAATAATAGTATTTATATATTTTTTAAACATTTGAATTTAAAACTTCGAATTCCAGATCCATTTCCTTCCTCCCTTGTCACCCACCCTTACTGGGAAGATAAGCAATTCAGTATATGTTGTTCATGTGTAGCTATGAAAAACATTACCATAGTAGATATATTGTAAAAGACTATATTTCCCTCCCTCCTATCCTGCTTCCCACTTGTTCTATTCTCTACTTTGATCCTGTCCCTTTTCAAAAGTGGGTGCTTCCAACTTCCCTCCCCCAGAGCCTGCCCTCCCTTCCATCATCCCCCTTCTCATCCCCTTTGACCCTACTCTTCTGTAGGGTGAGATATCCTATTTAGTATGTATGTCATTCTCTCCCTGAGCCAAATTCAATGAGAATAAGGTTTTGCCTTTTTGCCTTCCTGTTCTCCTCCATTGCAACCTTTGCCTCTTCTATATGAGATAGTTTACCCCATTTTGTCTCTCCCCATCTCCTCTCATTATATTCCTCTCTCACCTCTTAATTTCACCTTTTAAGTGTTATCCCTTCCTATTAAAATGGTCCTGTGCCCTCTATCTATGTATACCTGTAAACATATATACACACTTTCACATATGTATTCATATGCTCATATACCCTTCTTCAACTATTTTCATACTGAGAAAAGTTTCATCAGTTACAATTATTGTTTTTCCATGTAGGAATGTATATAGTTCAACTTGGATAAGTTCCTTATGATTTCTTTTCCCTGTTTACCTTCTCAAGCTTCTCTTGCTTCCTGTATCTGAATGTCAAAATTTCTATTCAACTCTGTTTTTTTCATCAAGAATGCTTGAAAGTCCTCTATTCCACTGAATGACCATATTTGCCCTGAAACATGATACTCAGTTTTGATGGGTAGGTGATTCTTGGTTTTAATCCCAGCTCCTTTGCCCTCTGAAATATCATATTCCAAATCCTCCAGTCCCTCAGTGTAGAAGCTGCTAGATCCTGTGTTGTCCTGATTGTGTTTCCACAATATTCAAATTGTTTCTTCCCAGCTGCTTGTAATATTCTCACCTTGATCTGGGAATTTTGGAACCTGGCTATAATATTCCTATGAATTTTTTTGGGGGGGATCTTTTTCAGGAGATGATTGTTGACTTCTTTCAACTTCTGTTTCGCCCTCTGGTTCTAAACCACCAGGGCAATTTTCCTTGAGAATTTCTTGGATCATGATTTCTAGGTTCTTTCTTTGATCATGGCTTTCAGGTAGTCCAATAATTTTTAAATTATCCCTCCTGGATCCATTTTTCCTGATCAGTGGTTTTTCCCATGAGATATTTCACATTGCCTTCTATTCTTTCATTTGTTTGGATCTGTTTAACAGCATCTTGATTTCTCATAAAATCACTAGCTTCCATTTGCTCCAATCTAATTCTGAAGGAATGATTCTTTTCAGTGAGCTTTGAGATTCTTTTTCCATCTGGCAAATTCAGCTTTTTTATGGCATTCTTCTCCTCATTGCCTTTTTGAGCCTCTTTTGCCATCTGGGTTAGTCCATTTTTTAGGGCATTATTTTCCTCAGTCAGGCTATTGACTCTCATTTCATAATTTTCTTGCATTGTTCTCATTTCTCTCCCCAATTTTTCCTCCACTTCTCTTATTTTCTTCTTAAGGTCCTCTATGCCCTGTAACCAGCTTGTATCTTTCTTGGAAGCTTTTGGTGCAAGAGTTCTGACTTCACTGTCTTCTTATTGTTCCATGCTTTGATCCTTTTTGTCACCAAAATAGGAGTGTATAGATGGGGTACTCTGCTTATTTTTCTTCCTTTGCTTAGTCATGTTGCCATTCAGTCACTTGACCCTTGGGCTTGTTGCCACAGTAGGACTCTGCCACCAGCCAGGGGAGCTTCCATCCCAAACTCTGGGGTTTTCTCAGCTGCTGGAGTTATTAGTTGGGTGCCCTCTGTGAAGCCTCCCCACATTCTGGCAAGCTGGTCACACACCCCAGGACCTCCACCGTAGACCACAATCCAGATCCAAACAGATTAAAGCAAGAGCGATTAACCCTCAGACTGGTCGCTTTGTCCCCCTGCAGGCCAGGAGCTGAAGCTGCAAGGTGGTGCTGGGTGTGCTGCAGCTCCTCAGCATCTTTTTCGCCCTGAGGGGAAGAGACTGATGCTCTCCCAAACACTGGATCTCAAAGTCCACAGGGCACTGACCTCTCACTTTGTCCTTAGCATCTATGTGTTGATAATTCTGGAAAAAGCACAGCTGCTGGTGTTCTTGAGTCCTTCCAGCCCATGTTGGGTCAGGCCCACCCTGGGGCTAAAACCTCTGGCTCACTCGGGGCTGGGATCAGCTCCCAGAGCACTGTGCTGGCTGCTCCCTGCTGGGATGCTGGGCTGTCATCAGCAGGAGGTTAGCCTCTCTGTGTCATTTTTTAGGTTCTGTAGCCCCAAAGTTTGTTCAGAGTCTCCTTTTACATGGATTGGGGAAGGTGGGAGCTGGAGCCGTGTGGAAGTCCTGTTTCTACTCCCAAAAGGGAGCACATCTTTATCAAAATCCTTGGTGGAGGGGAAGGGCCTCATACCAAAACCAGGAATGTTGGTGGTAATGCCAGTATAATGGGAAGACTCAACTTGGGTTGCTACTCTATTGGTTTAGGTTTTATATTGAAATTAAATGAAGGATTTGTAGGTTATTCAACAGTTAACAAAAGGAAGCTTCCTTAGCCATAGCATATTAAAAATATTCAATAAGATTACAACAGCACTTAGCTTGGGCAGATGCTGTACCTCTTCACTTCCATATTGACCTAGCCTAGGGACATCCACTGGATCTGGAGGGTACTGATTTCACATGAGTTGACTTTTTATGCCCTTAGGTTACCAGAAAGCTGATGTCAATATAATCAGAGGCCACCAAAAAGCTACACCAAATCCTAACTTGAGCCTTAGCTACTTCCCTTCAAGTCTTGGGTACAGCTTCCTTCCTTTGATGGGGGGGGCTAGCTTAATCTACCTGGCAGAGGGGTAGGAAATACTCTGGTAGATATTGAGTAGATAGTGATCCTATCACAGCCAGCCAGGAGGAGGCTCTGAGGAGCTCTCTAGGGTTAGATAGTATGTGACCACTTCACTGCATTGTTCCAACCCTTCCCCTCTAAATTGGGGCTATGGAATACTGGTGACTCCTCCTTTCTTTGCATTGTTGGCTTCCTTCAACCAAGGCCCTAAGTGGTGATAGAAGGCTATGTTGTTTTCTGATAGCTATGGTGGAATAAATGGCAAAAGGTTCCAGGGCAGAAGCCCCAGTGTTAGCTGGGCTTCCTCTCTCTCTCAAAGGGACAGCTACCACCTAACTGAGATAGTTATAGAACCTAGCAAGTGGTGGTGGAGCACTTGAAAGGTGATGGCTTTAGGCATCTCAGACTTATTATATCCAGAACAGAATCCATTTTTTTTCCTTCCAAAGTCTGTCCCTCTTCTGAACTTCCCCATCTCTATCCAAGGTACCCCCATCCTTTCAGTAGACCAGATCTGAAACTTTAGTATTCTTGACTCCTCATTCTCCTTCATCCTCTATATCCAATTGGTTGCTGAAACTTATGATTGTTCCTGCCCAACCTTTCTCACATTTATCCCTTTTCTCCATTTAGACTACAATCACCTTGATTCAGGCCCTCATCTCTTCTTGCCTGGGCTATTGTGATAGTTTCCTAATTGGTGTTCCTGCCACTAGTTTCTTGCCACTTCAACACATTCTCCACTCTCCTTTCAAAGGGACATTTCTAAACTACAGGTCTGACCACTTTACTTTCCTGCTCAATGAACTCCAGCAGCTCCTTATTAACTCTAGCATCAAATATAAATTCCTCTCTTTGGCCTTTAAACCCTTTTACAACCTATTTCAAAAATACCTTTTAAGCCATTTTATACATTACTCCCCCTCATACACTGTTTGGTCTGGCATTATTGTCATGCCTTAGAGAGGACAACCCATCCCCCATCCCCATACCTTTACACAAACCATCCCTTCCTCGTCTCCATCTTTTTAGAATCCTTAGTTTTTGTTAAAGTTCAGCTTAAATGCCACCTCCTACATGAGCTTTTTCTTTCTTTTGTCTCTTAATATTTTATTTTTTCCAATTACATGTAAATTTTTAAAACTTTTTTTTTTTTACAATTTTGAGTTGCAAATTCTTTCCCTCATTCGCTCCCCTACCCCTTCATTGATAGAAGGCAAGCAATTTGGTATTTTATACATGTGCAGTCATGTAATGCATATTTCCATATTAGTCACAGAAAAAAAAAACACAAACCAAAAAAATCACCAAAAAATTAAAAAGTTTAAAAAAAGTATGCTTTAATCTATATTCAGACTCCATTGGTTCTTTATCTGGTGGTGGATAGCATTTTTCATCATAAGTCCTTGGAATTCTCTTAGATCTTTGTATTGCTGAGAATTACTAATTAACTTACAGTTGATCATTGTACAATATTGCTGTTTCTATGTACAATATTCTCCTGGTTTTGCTCACTTCACTTTGTGTCAATTCATATAAGTCTTCTCAGGTTCATGAGCTCTTTGTTCATCCTCCCAGTTACCTTGCATTCATTTTATATATACTTATATGTGTATGTGTTATGCATTTTGTTACCCACCCCCCCCAACAGAATATCAGTTCCTTGAAGGCAAGAATTCTTTTGATTTTCATCATTGTATCTCCATAATGTGGCAAGATGACTGGTACATAGTAGATAGTTGATAAAGAAATACATCTTGATTGATTGATGGAGTGACTGAGTAAAGAGAAGTTCCCTCCTATGGTTTGGCCAACTCCAATTTGTGATGAATCATCATTATTTTAATATATGATTCCTAGAACACTTAGAAGCAATAGGAATAATAGGTCCATATCCTCAGGGTTGTGAGCCACTATTCTCTTTCCTAAAAACAGAGTTTTTCCACCTCTACCGCCATTCCTAGACCCTTATTCTCCTCTGAATAGTGAAGAGGAAAACAGTAAACACTGGAGGAAAGGCTGAAAAAATTGAAGTTTATAAATGTGTAAGGGTAAAAGGAAGTTAGGAAGAAAAAGAAGAAACACATTTGGATGGAGAAAGGAGGGGGCACTAACATTTAGGTCAGTGCCAAAGGACTCTGTGGAAAAGAACCAGGAGTCATTGGAATAAGAAGGAATGATTCTTTCAGCCAGGGGGAAGGACTTGAGGTCAGTTGTGCTCCCAGGCAAAGCTGCTGGAATGCTTTAGCTTCAGAGATTGACAGGCAGCTCTCACTGGCTCAGATCATTTGGCACAGATGGCCAGTAGCAGCAAGGGGCACCCTGACCTTGGAGTGGGCAATGGTGGCTGATTTTAGCAGCTGTCTGTTCAGGATAGGTTCATTCTGTCTGTTCAGGATGGGAAAGAGAAGAAAAGTTATGCCCCAGGGCTGTCCTGATCCTGATAGTTGGAAGCTTAACATGGCAACCATCAAAAGTTAGGAGAAAAGGGAAAAGCCAGAAAATATTAACATCCTTGATGCTAGGAACCTATCTTTGGGAAGGGTCTGGGTAATAATGAAAGATGCTCAGATATGGAGCCTGAAGCCTCCCGCAGAGAACCAGACTATGACAAACTCACAGGGCACTGGCATCCCCTCTACCAGCTGAACCCCAAATCTCCCTTAAAGACATGGTTCCATACTCATAAAATACCAAAATCTCCTAAGGGTATGAGGAGGACATCTCTGCTTAATGGAATTATGGCCCTTTAAGTCCTAGAGGGAACTTACCTAGAGGTTCCTTATCTAAAGTTCTGTAAGACTTGAGAGGAAAGGTTAGTATCTGTCCCATCCATACCCTTCTCTCTACTCAGCCAGTCACCACACTAGATCAGGCCTTTATCACTTCTCACCTGGATTATTGTAATATCTTTATAATTGAACTTTATGGCAAAAAAAGAAGGAAGCCTCTCTCTGAATTACAGAGTTATTAGGAAAATGTGCATGGATTGATCATACTGGGTTGGGACTATGTAACAGAGATTCTGAGTGATGATCCAGGACTAACACTTGGAGCTTTGGTCAAGCAGGCTGATTTCAAGATAAAGTACCATTGTAAGTCAAAGGCTTGGCCAGATAGATAGGAATTAAAACAAGTTACTTTTGAGCCAGGGCTGTCTAGCACCAAGAACTCCTTGTGAGACTGGTTCCAGTCTCTTCCCTTTCCAAACCATCCTAAGTAGAGTTTCCAAAATTATATAGAGCTGACCATGTCATCCCATACTCAAAAACCTCCAGTGACTCCTTATCTTGTTTAGAATAAAATGCAAAGTTGTCTGATTGGCATTTAGGATCTCTCTCATTCTGGCTCCAAACTTCCTTTTCAGCTTTATTTCATATTCCTTCCCTTTATATACTTTTTATGCCAGCTGTGCTGGAATACTAGCTGTTACTTGAACTTGGGACTCCATCTTCTGCCTGTATGTATTTGCACAAGTTGTTTTCATTGTCTAGTTTGCACTCTGTCCTCAACCTTTCAGAAACCTTCTCTTCCTTCAAGGCTCAGCTATGAAGTCTTCCCTGGACTCAGTTTTTAAAGTACTCTTCATTCTTAAATTACCCTGTACTCATATATGTACATACTGTGTCCCCTTAGGAGAATGTGTCAGACCCCTTTAAGGCAGGGGATAGTTTGTTTTTGTCTTTGTACTCCCAGTATCTAGCACAGTGTAGATAGCTAATGAATATTTGTTGAATTGAGTAGAAATGAATTGAAGTTGCCTAAATACTCTTAGCAGAACACTAAAGTCCCAGGGAATTCTTGGTACTGGACAGTCCTGGCACCTATCTAACTTTTATGATCTACTCGTCTTGATTCCCATCTGTCTGACCAAGCCTTTGACTTACAGTGGTGCTTTATCTTGACATCAGCCTACTTCACCAAGGTTCCAACTGCCACTCCTGGGTCATCACCCAAGCTCACTGTTGTCCAGTCCCAACCCAACAGGAGCATTAATAACTTTTGGGTTTCCATAATTCTTTCCTCTGTTATTTCCATGCACATTTTCCTAATAACTCTGTAATTCAGAGAGAGCTTTCTTTTTGCTATAAACATCTCCAGGCCTTTGTTCCTCATGCCTGGAATACATACTCTCCTCAATCTACTTTTTAGAATTCCTAGTTTCTTTTAAAGGTCAGTTCCAATCCGAGGTCCTAGATCAAAACTGTTTAAAAATGAAATTACTGAGGAGGGGAAAAGAGTAACCCTCAGAATACAATGTCCAATATCACAGAAGGTCAGAGTTGGAATGGACTTCAAAGGCCATTTAGTCCACCCTGTACCTTCTAAAACCAACCCCTGATAATTGCTTAAAGAGTAATGGTATGAGGGCAACTAGGTGGCACAGTGAATAGAGCACCAGCCCTGGAGTCAGGAGGACCTGAGTTCAAATCTGGCCTTAGACACTTGACACACTTACTAGCTGTGTGACCTTGGGCAAGTCACTTAATCCCAATTGCCCTACTATCTCCCCTCCAAAAAGCAAAACAAAAACAACAATAAAAAAAGAGTAATATTATGTATAAACTATATCAGATCACTTACTGTCCCAGGGAAGGGAGAGGAAGAGATAGAATTTGGAACTAAAAACTTTTTTTAAAAGTTTTTTTTAATGGATTTAATATGTAATTGAAGAAAAATAAAATATGATATTAAAAAAGAGTAATGTAAACTTTTGGACAGCTCTAATTGAATGTGATCCAGTGGAAATAACAATGAATTTCCATTCATAAGACTTAGGTTCAGGCTTTGCTACTTTCTACCTATGTGAACTAGGGGAAAATCACCAAAAATTCTTTGAATCTTAGTTTCTCCATCTGTTAAATGAAGAGGTTGGATTAAAAGACCTCGAAGTTCACCTCCATATCTTAGTCTATGATTTTATGAATTGTTAGGACATTTTCCCCTTGATAAAGTCAAAATCTCCATCTGCTATCTTCACCCATTGCTATTAGTTCAGTCCTCTGAAGCTAGGGAGAAGAAATCTTCTACATATAAGGAGGTGAGATAGTCCATGAAAACTTCAGAAAAGGTTAAAAAAATATATAGAAAAGAGAAAGCTTTCAGATGCAAAATATAGTCCCCACCCTAGAAAATTTGGGAATACATATATAAAATATATGTGAAAAGGGCAGAAAGGAAATCAATGTTATCTCTAGGGCATAGACTTTATTAACACCTTCATCTTTATCCATGCACCTCTATAAAAGTCCCACCCCCCAACCACACAGGAATATGAGAGGTACAAAGGACTGCCTTGAAACTACTACCCTAGTGCAACATGGAGTGGTTTATGGAGGGAATGGACTTTCTGTAGCTCTAGTTGAAAGAGAGTGCAGTCCCCACCTTCCCCTTCCCCTTGGCTCAGTTGGTGCTTAAGATGGAAAATGGTTGCAGCTGTCCAATGAAGAGCAAGTCCAGGAGATGAGCAGATTGACCTGTGCAGCTGTGAAGATCACAGCAGATGAACACGCTGCCTGGCCCAGGAAGCAGCATTAGAGACTCGAAGCCCGGCAAAAGGCCAGCCCAGCTGAAAAGTAGAGCTGACAAGTGGTAAACTTCACGAAGACCCTCTGGAGAAAGAAAGGCCATTAGGGCCTTGGAGTACAGGAACCCCACTACCATAATCCTTTCAGTCTCTTCCCAAGACTCCCGTTTCCTGGAATCTGGAGGGTTTGTGGGAGAGTATACCCTTGATATTTGGTAGAAACATTTCGTGGTTACTATCCTTAAATGCCTTTGCTAAAGAACTGAATCTATTGACTGGTTAAAGGAAAACACACCAGTGGGGGCATTGCACCTAGCATTAGAATAGCCACCTACAGGATTACTCTTAAGATCCTAAGAGTAGTGATAACCACCCTTCTGTATACCCGACCTGACTATAAGTAGGGCCATTGAGCCCCAAAGGGGGAATAGATAATAGAGGGTAGCCTTTCAAATACTTGAATATTCCCCAAGTCTTTTTTTTTCTAGGCTAACCATCCCTGGTTCCTCCAAATGTTCCTTTAAGGTGGTAGGATCCCCAGTCTTCTCACCATTCTGATCAGTGCTGTATCTATTCTAATTTAACAATGTCCTTTCTAAGATGTGGTGCTCACAAAATTCTCACAGTATTCCAGATGTAGCTTGGAACTTTCACCTTTATCTTTCTGGACACTATTCCTTCATTAATGCCAACTAAGATCATGCTAACCTTTTGTTTGTTGTTACTCTATTAATTTAAATTGAGCACACAGTTCCTAAAAGGGGCAGGTCTTTTTCACACAAAGTTGTCTAGTCATGACCTTTTCCAGGTGTAGCAGCATTAAGAAAACAGATTGTCCACCAAAGTAATTATCAAGCACAGCATCCCATAGGGGCAGAGGTCTATCCCCACTTCCACCTTCCCTTCATTCATAGCAGTAGATTGCAAGAAATGTCTAGATTCTGAGAGTCAGGGATAGGGAAAGAGTTTGCTTGCCCCTATCCACTCTTTAACTTGGCCCCAATTGGGGAGAAGATGTCTTACTTTTATAAGATTGATTTATGATTATGCTAATTTATTCATTGACTCATTTGTCTAACATAAATTAGTAGTAGATGGGGAAAAGAATGAAGATAAGAGTAAGTAATAATTGGACAAGAGGGAATGAAGAGACTTCAGTGATTCCCTACTACCAAATGAATAAAAAATTCTTAGTCTGGCATTCAAGGTCCTCTGTGTTCTTCTTTCAATATAGCTCTCAGCTTTATCTCATACTATTCCCCTCCATACATTCTATGTTACAGAGAAACTTACCACATGCCAATATTATTCTGCCTTTTCTTGTTACAGCCTTTGGGGAATACAGTGGAAAAGGTGCTAAATTTGGAGTCAGGGAACCTAGATTTAAATATTGCCTCTGCTGCTTGCAAATTGTGTGACCTTGGCCCAGTCACATAACCTCTGAGATATCAGTTTTCTCATCTATAAAATAATGGGGTTGCACCAGATGACCTCTTATGCCCTTCCACATCCAAATCTATTATTCTAAATGTTCTGTGATTCTCAAACTATTCACCCTAGTACTTTTCACATTACTTCCTCACCTCTGCCCCTCATTTTTGCCGATTGAAATTCTCATTCCCTTTGAGGACCAACTAATTTTCCATCCCCTGCATGAAAATCTTCCCTGATCCTTGCAACTGGGAGTGAGTGTTCTCCTATTGGATCCCTCACAGCTCTTTGCTTAGATCTCTCTGAAGCATTTATCTATTTTAATATCTATTTTACTTATTTGTGCTCATGTACTTTCATCTTCATGAACCCCTTGATGCCAAGAATTGTATTGGTTTCACCCTTGTACGCCCAGCTCCTGGGAGCAAACTTTCTACTTAGCTTCAATTTCCTTCTTTCTTCTAGTTTCTTTTTCTGTAAGAAATTGCAGCTAATATGGCCTCAGACACTTAACAGACACAAAAACTAGCTGTGTGACCGTGTGACCTTGGGCAAGTCACTTAACCCCAATTGCCCTCCAAAAAGCAAAAAGGAAAAAAAAAAGAAATTGCAGCTAAAAGAAAAGATGACTTCTGGGTGCTCCTTGAAGACCAAAGAAGTTGGCATGTGTCCTCATCTTACCCCAAAGTCAACAAGAAACATTATTTCGTGGCATATTTTACCACCATATACCGTAATATTTTGAAGATAAGTATTTGCAAAAAGACCACCATGAAAGTAGTTTCGACTTTGGCAGCGATGTCCGTTATGAAGGAGAGGTGGAGACGTTCTATGAAGAAGACGACAGGACTTTCCAGATTCAGCCGACCCCCACTTGAAGGCTTCAGTGCAAAGATGAGGAGAAGTATATGGGAAAGCATAGTCCGGAAAGACAGGGTGGCCAGAGCAGAACAGAGCAGAACACTGAAGCCTCATGCCTTTATATCACATAGATTTTCTTTGAGAAAAGATTTTGTAGGTGCCAGACGTGGTGAGTAGCAAACAACACTGAAAGAAATTTAACAGAGAGGAAAAGACTTGTTATTGATTTTTATCCTTGCTTAGTATTGAGAGACACTTGGCTGAACCCACAGTGCATGGAGCATTCAACCCTTTCTGTTCTGTACCCAGTCATGAAGTTTGAGTTCAGTACAGGAAAAGGCCTAACCTCCAATTAGTGGGGTTAGGACCACCAGCTCTCATATTCACTGGCTAATTAACAAACCTCTTTCTTTATTGTATGGGAGCAAATGGGGAAGTAGCTCAGTTTGAAAGATAAGGGCTTATCTCATGAAAGACAATATCCGGGAGAAGCCAGAGAAAAAACAGCGGCCTTGGTTATCCAAGGAACCAGTTGTCTGCAGGTTTTCAAGTTTCACATAGCAAGAGATTTCTTTTTCTTCAGAAAAAAACCCAAACAGGTCAGATTGCTTTCTTATTTCAATACAGGAAATATCTTTGTGCATTGACTATACTCAGCATATAGAACAAAAAGGAATAAATACCATGGGAAGATAGATTAGACACAGAAAAGTAATTTTTTTTCCACTGTGATAATTATTTTTGCCCAGATTGTAACATGGATTTGGATGGGTAACCTAGAGAGCTTATCCATCAGTATTATGGGCATGTAAAATACATATACATCTCTCTAGGTATGCCCATATATGCATGTGTGTGTATGTATCAAGTCAACTTTGACCCATCCACCCAGAGCCAGACTGCCACTTAAAGTTGTTTTTTTTTAAATATTTTATTTTTAATTTATGGAATAAAACAAGCATTTCCTTAGCACAGTACAATAAAAAGATGATTGTACATGCAACTGCAAATCTACTATGCACAACTTTCTATTCCTTTCAAATATACAATGAAATTTTCATGGCATGTCTTTTTTCCTCTTTTTTCTTCCCCTTGCCCCTCCCTAGAGATGGCTACCATTCAACACAAATAAGCATATAAATATGTAAAGTTATTCGAAATGTATTCTTATTTATCAGTTCTTTCTCTAGGTATAAGGAGTATCTTTCTTCATGTACTCTTTATAGTTCATTTGGATATTTATGATAGGCCAAATAACTTATTTGATTAAAGCCATTCTTAAAACAATATTGCTGTTACTATACACAATGTTCTTTTGGTTCTGCTCATTTCACTCTACATTGTTTCGTGCAAGTCTTTCCATGTTTTCTTAAGATTATCAAGATCATCATTTCTTATAGCACAGTAGTATTCCATCACAATCATATACCACAATGTGTTCAGTCATTCCAATTTTTGTGGAATGTCTCTTCTACACTAATATTGGCTCAAGCTTCCACTGACTGTGTTCTCCTTCTTTGTTGGGGGCCAATTCCATTTAATCACAAGGTTCAAACAAGATAACTTGTGAAATATTTTGAAAACCTTTAATTACGATGTAAATTCTAGCTATTATCATAAGGTGCAAAAGCTCAGAACTTTTTCTTTTAATAATCCTCTATGGTCACTGCATAGTCCACCTATGGTGTGAAGGAGAATTTGTATTTGACCCAGAAAATGGAGAAAAAAGAGTTTTCCCTCACCACCCCCATGCCTTACTGTCTGGCTTGCCAAAAAAAAAAATATGGCCATTCAGTGTGTCAGAGTAATCTTGAGTTGAAACTCCACACTTCTTAATGGTAAAGTGATTGCCTTTATTTATGTCCCTCCATGGTGATATATGAAGCTCTTCAGAAGCAAAAAATATATGAGACAATAAATAAAAGTCAGGATCTTGGTCATAGGAAACTCCACAGAGGAAAGAAAATGAGAAGAAGAGGTGAGCCTTAGGTCTCCAGACAAGATTGAACAGGCAACTTAGGGGAAGCTACTTTTCAGGAGACTTCTTTGGAGAGGGCAAACATTAAAGAAGGGGCAGCCAGAAGGGATGGAAAAGAAGCAATTGGGGGCAGAGGCTAGGATGGAACTCAAGGAGGAGGTCAAGGTCTGCAATATGCTATGCCTCCCTAGGCCTCCAATATTCTACCCAGAGCTTATCCTTGGCAAAATTATAAAGTAGATAGGTATCCCTTTAATGCCCCCTCCCCTTCTATTTTAGGCCTTTCTCTTTTTTCTGATGCCCTGTCCCAACCCTTCTAATTCCTTAAGATTGCTATTCTGTCCCCTTTTCCAGACCTTATTTTCAACCGATTCAACTTATTGCTGGTAAGATGTAAGTTGAAAACAGCTTAAAGCATTAATCTCTAACAGCAGTGTTTACATTTTAATAGATCACTAGAAGATCAACTAGCTTTTCCAGGTGCAAAGGAATTAATTGCTAATAGTAAAATTTCAGGCACATCAACAGGTAGTAGAAGAAATATTTTTAACATTTAAAAATATTTTTAACATTTATCATCTTCAGTTCCCTTAGAAAGCTACCTCTTCTACCTATCTCAAAAAGTGGATGTTTTTATATTTTCTACCCATTTATTCAGAAAACTTGAAAGAAGTCCTCTCACTCTTTCTATTCCAGTTGAGAATTAACTCCTTGGAAATAGAATCAGATTTTCACTTTGTTTTTCTATCTGATGCACTAGCCCAGTCCTTTGCACACAGTAGGTGCTCAGCACCGATACTATCAGTGACGTCTTCACTGTACCTCACATAAGAAACTCCATCTCCCAACTCTAGGCATTTTCACAGGTTGTTTCCCATCACCCAGAATTCTCTACATTTTCATCTCTGCCTCCTTTCTTCCCCAAGTTTCCTTCAAATCCCAGTTTCTACAGGATATCTTTCCCAAATAGGACCTTCTCTCTGTTGATTATTTCCTGTTTATCCTGTATCTAGCTTGTTTGGACCTAATTATTTGCCAGCTGTTTCCCCCATTAGACTGTGTGTTTCTTGAGAATAGGGTATTTTTTTTACTTTTCTTTGTATCTCTAGTGCTTAGCACAGTACTTGGTACATAGCAGGTGCTTAATAAGTACTGGTTGACGTGACTTGACTTGATGAATTTTTAAAAATTAAACTTTTAGTCCTGGTTCTTTCCTTACACTTAGCCCACAGTCATTTGGCTGCATCTTCAGCTCTGCCACTCTGTATCGATTCAGTCCTGCCAATGAAGCATATAAGAGGCAAAGAGTTATTAGAAGTGTACAAAGGCGCTAGATTACTTAGAAATGTCTTTAGTCCTCATGGCCCTGAGGTCTATCGGATGTAAGAAAAAAAGAATTGCCTCTTTTTATTTGATTTCTCCCTTTTATCCCATTCTATCAGCTTTCTTCTGGTCTCGCTTCCATTCTTACTCAGTCTTGACCCTGGGGTCAGCCACTTCAATAATGCCTTGTCGTCTATCCTTGACTTCCTTGCTCCCTTGACATTTCTCTGTTCCTACTCTACTAACCCTCAACCCTGGTTAATGCCTACCATCTGCTGCCTCTGCTCCTACTCCTGAGCAGGCTATAGTCCTGAAAGAAATGATGAAACCTTGCTGACTGAGCCCTCTACAAACTTATGCTCGACAAATTTATCTAACCTCCTCTGAGCCCTCATTTTTGAGATTTTTATTCATCTCTTATAGAATATTACATTCTTCAAAACCATTACTCTAGGCCAGAGGGTGGGGGAGGGAGGAAGGAAAAGTGTAGGAGGAAAGAGAGAAAGAGACACAGAGGCAGAGAGACAGAAACAGAGAGAGACACAGAGACATAAAGACAACAGAGAAACAACAAGACAAGTAGCAGAAACTGACTCAAAATCTAGTACCCTTTGAACTGCACTGGGCTGCCTTTCAGGGCAGCCCCTTTCAGATTACCTCCACAATGATTTTGGCCTCTGTCCTTACTCTCTGAGATGAGGAGACACATGGTCCTTCCAAAGAGATTTTCAAGATGCAGAATTGTCTTCAAATGTAAGGGCAACTATCCCTTAGACTGGTCCTGATATTGTGTGTAGGAATTTGGCTTGTGTTTCTGTTGATGGCTCATTCAACATCTACCCAAACTGCACAAGGAAGATTCTGGTTTGGCACCCTGAGCATGAAGGTTGCCAGCACAGAGAATGAATGAGTAGCCTGTTGACTTACACAGCAAGGCCAGCCAGTATATTGGAGTCTACTCAGACAACTCTTCCTACTTCACTTGCTGGGAAGATGATGGTTTAAGGTTCAGCTCCACCAATTATTAGCAATGTGATAATGAAAAGAATCACTTAGCTTATATTTCCTCAGTTGTGAAATAAAGATAACCAGACTTATACTGCCTACATCATGAGGTCATTCTAAGGAAAACCTTTTGCAAATCTCATTGAAAAGTGTAGCAGCAAGCACCCCAATATCCCCAGGGTGACTGCCAACACAGGTTCTTGGATCTCCTTTTGTAAAAGGAAAGCAACTCAAAATGGGTTAACAAGCTTACTTTAATCAAACAAACACACATTACCTAGTTCAGGGGAAAAGGTCAGCACCCCAAACTTCAGAGTTACAGAACTTACAGATCAAACAGACAGGCTTCCAAACTGTCCAACCATTATATCAATACCAAATCACAGTTACCAGAGAGGGAAGCATCAACATCTAGGTTTTCAAAGCCGGGGGGCTCTCAACAACGGCTTCCCAGAGTCTCATCTGGTCAAATCACACAACACTTCTCAAAGTGAGCCCCAAAGCAAAGCCCCTCATCAGAGTTTATATAGCCTTCTCCTGGCTCAAAGAATGTAACCACCCTTTTGATCCACTGCCCAATCACACAGCATCAAGGTGTGGTCATTCCTGAAAACCAAGCCTCCCACCACAGGCTCCATGTGACCACATTCAGCCTATTAGGAGGCAGAGCATATTTTCAAATCAAGGAAGGTTTTCAGAGTCTCTTAAAGCCAATCAAAATCTCTTAAGCCAATCAAAGGGCCTAGGGGCAGGGAAGATCTTTAAATATGCATTTCCATTACAAAAAGCGATGGTAGCTTGTATTTGTCTAGCAGTAATGTGGTGCTATGCTGGCTGGTGAGCAGTATTGGGTGACAAGGAACTTATCATACCATCTTACTTGCCCTCACTTTTGAGAATGACTTTCTTTCCAGTGAATGCTGAAGCTCTTCCCCTCTTGGAAGTGGTTTTCCTTTCAAACCAGTCATGGAAAATAATGAGACAGTATGTAGCCAAGGTTTGTTCAGTTGTTTCAGTCACATCTGTCTCTTGGTGACCCTATTTAGTGTTTTCTTGGCAAAGATACTGGAGTATGTCGCCGTTTCCTTCTCCAGCTCAATTGATAGATGAGGAACTGAGGCAAAGAAGGTTAAGTGACTTGCCCAGGGTCACACAACTAGTAAGTGTCTGAGGTCAGATTTGAACTCAGAAAGATGAGTCTTCTTTATTCTAAGCCCGATGCTCTATCCACCTGGCTGCCCAAAAAACTCGAACAAGTGACCAACGTCTTGGTTCTCAAGAAGGCTATAAGTCAGCTTCTCACACCTTCCCCCAGACAAAGCTACTGAATCATTTGCCTAGAAAGGTCTGGGTATAGGATTCTTTCCCTCTTCTAGGAAGTTGTGAAAATGAGTAACTAATTCTCTTTTGTTCACTCCAAGTCCCAAGTCATCAAGTTTCTGGCAAAATCTACTGACCTTGTAAAGTCTAATTATAAGCGCTTATATACATATAAGGGGGCAGCTCAGTGGATAGAATGCTGTCTGGAGTCAAAAAGTTCCATCTTCTTGAGTTCAAATCTGGCCTCAGATACTCACTAGCTGTGTGACCCTGGGTAAGTCACTTAATCCTCTTTGCCTCAGTTTCATCATCTGTAAAATGAGCTGGAGAAATAACACATGAGAACAAACAACTCCAGCATTTTTGCCAAGAAAACCTCAAATGGGGGTCACAAGAGCAGGACACAACTGAAACAACTGAACAGCAACATACATATAAGCCTTCTTTCACCTCCTTTGGTATGTTCTCTTTCATTTCTCTTACTGTGTTTGAATAATGAAACATAGACTAGCAATCTAATAGTTGACTACCTTTATCTCAGAACCAGCTTAAAAGACAAGATGAATAAGAAAGTATATAAGTTAAGTTAAGGAAATAGATAAGTATCAGAAATAGCATATAACTTCTCAGGATAGACAGAAGGTAAGGGGAGGAGAGGAAGGTTCACCTGCTGTAGTCTCAGCAACCTAAATGGCTCCAACAACTTTGTATCTGCTTTACATTGCTTGTAAATGGCTCAGTTCCCATAGCCTCCATCCCAGAGTCTGGTTCTGAGATCTCATGGCTGGTACTCCATTCCTAGTGCAGCTTCCAGTGAGCAGCTACCCTTTTGCACATTGCCCTGACGCCCATATGTTTGCTTTGGACCTGGGAAATTTGCTTCTGGGCTGGCAAACACAGGTCTCTCCCACATAGCATCAGCTTCACCTCCTCCATCCCCATCCCTGAGAATGATAGAATCAGCTTGTCAGTTATTAGGCCAAAACCAGAGGATTGATGAAAGAAGAAATATTGGCCAGGATTTTTACCTAACGTATAAGTTTATCTTTCTAGGACTATTATCTCTTGACAGTGCCAGAAACAAGGCTACATTCATTTGAGCAATTTAGGTATCTATGTTTATATTTTATCATTCCTTTCACCCCACCTCCCTCTTCCTTCCCACTCTCACCTCCTACTTTAAAGTCTTAGGACATGGAGCCCTCCTCTTTTCTAAATCAATGAACATTTGGTAAACTGTTTCTGTATCATTACAGACTAATAAATATTTTAGGCTTTGTGGGCCAAGAAACAAAATCAAGGATGTTATATACATACTTAAATTCCCATTTTTATTGACAAAATTCAAACTACAATGATGATAATAATTATCATGAGAAGAATGGAATACTTTTTGGAAGGATAACATTTCACTTAACTGAGATTCAAAGTTAGTCTTCCCTACAGTATGATTGCAAATGTTCATATATTAATGTCAATCTGTATTGAGATTTTATGTATTTTATCCTTGAAAATGTTTTTCGTACAGATAGGTATTGCTAAATACTGATATTAATCCTTGAACATATAATTTTAGTTGAGTAAATTCATTACTTGGAAGGCATTTATAGAATCCAATTAGATTCTCCTTTTGAAATTTGCCTTTTAGCTTTACAGATTAATCACTTACAATGTAAGGTTCAGTAGAAGCTCCTCAATTACACAGTTAAATGGATTTTAAAATTGGAAATTTCTTCTTCACTTGCATCAAGGTCCAAAAAAAATTCTGCTGGAACTATAGATTGAGTTCAGAATATATATCCACTGGGAATTTGTGTGGGTATGGAGATCTCACTTCTTGTTTTAACTTTTGATAGCACAAAAAGCAAGTTTACATTTTTTGTGAGTCAGTCGAATTGACTTCACTGCAATATAAGCTTCATATCTAAGTGCTGTCTTGCCTACAATTTTAGGTTGAATTCATTAAGAATTGTTATCAAATCTACAGCAAAAGCTAATTTCCAAAGTTATTCAGTGTTCAGTCATAGCGGTTAGGGGCGGTTCTCATTCAAAAAAAATTCAATCAAAACCCTAAGCTCAACTAATCTTACTAAAAACTGTATTGTTAAAAAAAAAACAAACTTTTTTTCTACATGGTGGGTGTACACCTAATAAAAAATAAAATGCTGAGGTATAGTAACACACAGGGCAATCAAAATACTGTCAAATTATAATGTGTCACTGTGATTTGTAGGGCACTAAGTAGCAGTACACAGTGATAGGACTGTCACATAAAGTCTTTGTCATAACTATTCAGATTCTGTTTTGTAGCATGGAAACAGCCCACGAGTGAGCTAATGAACATAGTTGAGTTCCAAAACAACTTTATTTAAAAGAGTAAAAACCATTCTAAGCTCACGGGCCATACCAAAATAAATGGTGTACTAAATTCAGCTTATGAGCCCTAGTTTGCCAACCCTTGACCTAAACTTTACATTTTCTGTAGCACCCAGCAGTGTTGTGTATATGTAAAACACCTAATAAGTTTAGTTAACTTTGTCGGAGAAAATTCAGCTCTATAGCCATTGACCATTATACCTCTAAACCTAGAAAGCCTAATCACAACTAGCTCACTCTAGGTCACATTCAAACCTATTTTTAAAAAATAGACCCACATACACACGTACATATATAAATACATGCATACACATACATATGTCAGGCCTGTACAACCTAGGACTTGAGGGCCACTTGCAGCCTGTGAAAGGCTTTGGGGGCAGCCCGCCACCATTTGTATCTTCTATTTTGTCACATGACCTGTGGTAACCAATCATCATCAGTCTGTCTCTAGTTACCTTTTCTTGGAAAGTGAGCTGCTAAAAACCTATCTGTACCCCAAAGAAGTTTACACTATTTTAATTTTGGCCTCTACTTACTGCCAAGTTGTGCAGTAAGAGATACACATACATATACACAGTATGTATGTGCATATATGTGCATATATACATGTATTTGTATACATGCATATACATATACCGTGTATGTCTATGTATATATACATACACATAGACAAATACATAGATATATGTATACAAATACACATACCTATATACATATGTGTATATGTGTTTATATATTTATTTCATATATGTGAAATTGTCCTTCACCAATGGAAAATCAGTTCCAGGTATGCCATTGTATCTGCATACATCACCCTCAACACACTGGGTTCCACATTGAATCCACATATTGAATCATAACCTCAAAATATAGGAACCTCTCAGACTTCCTCCTCATGACTCACCCAACATGGCTGAATGGTGAGGTTCAGCACCTACCCTACTTGAACTTAAAAAGAAATTCTTGTTTTTTTGTCTTTATTAATCTGTTTGTTTACTTTAAGTTTAGAAGATTCAATTCCATAATTCCTTGAGTTTCAAATTTTCTTCCCTGACCTCCCCTCCCCTCCCCCACCACCCCCATCCAGTATAGGATCTGCAAATACTTTCACATTAGACATTAGGTTACAAAGTCGGACTGTACTAGATGGAATGAAAAATGGTAAAGAGGAAATAAAACCAAACAAGAAAAAGAAAAAGATCAAGTAGTTTGCTTCAATCTGGATTCAAACTCAGTTCTTTCTAGTTCTTTCTCTGGATGTAGGCATCTCTCTCCATCATGAGTCTTTTGGGATTGATTTATATCACTGCATTGCTGAGAAGAGTCCATTCTGTCATAGTTGGTCATCACACATATGTTGTGTCTGTGATTGTGTGCAAATTTCTCCTGGCACTGCTCTTCTCACTCAGCATCAGTTTGTATAAGCCTCTCCAGGTAAATATGAAGTCCATCTGCTCCTCATTTCTTATAGCACAATAGTATTCCATTACATTCATATACCACAACTTGTTCAGCCATTCCCCAATTGATGGGCACCCCCTTAATTTCCAATTCTTTGCCACCACAAAAAGAGCTGCTATAAACATTTTTGTACATATTGATCTTCCTCCCACTTCTATGATCTCTTTGGGATATAACCCTAGAAGTGGTATTGCTGGGTCAAAGGGTATGAAATTATTTATAGTCCTTTGGGCATAATTCCAGATTGCTCTCCAGAATGGTTGGATCAGTTAACAACTCCACCAACAATGAATTAGTATTCCAATTTGCTCACATCCTCTCCAGCATTTGTCATTTTCCTGTTTTGTCATCTTAGCCAATCTGACTGGTGAGATGTGGTACCTCAGAATTGTTTTGATTTGCATTTCTTTAATCAATTTAATCAATAGTGATTTAGAGCATTTTTTCATATGTTTATAGATATCTTTAATTTCTTTCTCTGAAAACTGTTTGTTCATATCCTTTGACCATTTATCAATTGGGAAATTACTTGTATTCTTATAGATTTGACTCAATTCTCTGTATATTTTAGAAATGAGTCCTTTATCAGAGACATAGGCTGTAAAAATTCTTTACTAATTTCCCACTTCCCTCTTCATCTTGGTTACATTGGCTTTGTTTGTACAGAAGCTTTTCAATTTAATATAATCAAAATTATCCATTTTGCATTTTATAATGCTCTCTAATTCATGTTTGGTCCTAAAGTCTTTCCCTCTCCACAAATCTGACAGGTAAACTATTCCTTGCTTTCTGAGATTACAGTAATCATCCTTTATGCCTAGATCATACACCCATTTAGACTTGATTTTGGTATATGGTGTTAGATAATGGTCTATGCCCAGTTCCTGCCGTACTATATTCCAGTTTTCCCAGCAGTTTTTGTCAAATAGTGCATTCTTATCCCCAAAACTGGGGTCTTTGGGTTTATCAAATAATAGATTACTATCCTCATTGATTGCTGAGTCTCATGCACCCAATCTATTCCATTGATCCACTATTCCATTCCTCAGCCAGTACCAAGTAGTTTTGATGACTGCAGCTTTATAATACAGATTAAAATCCGGTGTAGCTAGTCTACCTTTCCTAGCATTTCTTTTCATTAATTCCCTTGATATTCTGGGCCGTTTGTTCTTCCAAATAAATTTTGTTACTATTTTTTCTAGCTCTATAAAGTAGTTTTTTGGTAATTTGATTGATATGGAACTAAATGTGTAATTTAATTTGGGTAAAATTGTCATTTTTATCATATTAGCTTGACCCAGCCATGAGCAATTGATATTTTTCCAGTTAGTTATTTCTGACTTTATTTGTGTGAGAAGTGTTTTGTAGTTGTGATCATATAAGTCCTAGGTTTGTTTTGGCAGGTAGATTTCCAAATATTTTATTATGTCTGCAGTAACTTTAAATGGGATTTCTCTTTCTATCCCTTGCTGTTGAATTTCATTAGAGATATACAGGACTGCCGAGGATTTATGTGGGTTTATTTTATATTCTGCAACTTTGTTAAATTTATTTATTGTCTCAAGTAGTTTTTTACTTGATTCTCTAGGATTCTCTAAGTATATCATCATGTCACCTAGAAAGAGTGATAGCTTGGTCTCTTCTTTGCCTAATTTGATTCCTTTGATTTCTTTTTCTTCTCTAATTGCTACTGCTGACATTTCTAGTACCAGATTGAACAAGAGGGGTGATAGTGGACACCCTTGTTTCACTCCTGATCTTATTGGAAATGCTTCTAGATTATCCCCATTGCATATAATACTTGCTGATGGTTTTAAATAGATGCTACCTATTATTTTAAGGAAGACTCTATTTATTCCTATACTTTCTAGTTTTTTTTAAAAATAGGAATGGATGTTGTATTTTGTCAAAAGCCTTTTCTGCATCTATTGAGATAATCATGTGGTTTCTGCTAGTTTTATTGTTGATATGATCAATTATACTGATGGTTTTTCTAATATTAAACCATCCTTGCATTCTTGGAATAAATCCTACCTGATCAAAGTGTATTATTCTTGTGATAAGTTGCTGTAGTTTTTTAGCTAATATTTTATTTAAAATTTTTGCATCTATATTTATAAGGGAAATTGGTCTATAATTTTCTTTCTCTGTTTTATCTCTTCCTGATTTAGGTATCAGTACCATATTTGTGTCATAGAAAGAATTTGGTATGACTCCTTCTTCACCAATTTTCCCAAATAGTTTGTAGAGTATTGGAATCAATTGTTCTTTAAATGTTTGATAGAATTCACTAGTAAATCCATGTGGATCTGGAGATTTTTTCCCAGGAAGTTCACTGATGGCTTGTTTGATTTCTTTCTAGGTCAGGGAGGGGGAATCAGAGCAGCCAGAGTTTACTTAGTCATCCTGGGCCCTGGAAGGACAGGCAGGTGATTTCTAAACTTCCAGTCTGGGGGCTGATAGTCCCAGGAGAAGCTGCTGTCTCTGCTGGGGGCCCAAGCTCTCTCTTACCCGGCTCCAATGGATCCTCCCATCCCCTGGTGAGATGCTGGTGAGACGGCTGAAAATCGCCCTTGGTGTGGGTGAGTCTGCTGGCTGGGGCTCCTTCTCTCTCTGCTGTGGTCTACCCTCTAGCCTGAGCTGCTGCAGCCCCCACATGCTGTGCACTCTCCCTGTCCATACCTATGTGGGCACTTTCCTGGGCTGGAATCTGCCATGCTCTGTCTCCCAGTGGATTCTGTCACTCCAAAATCCGTTCAGATTCACTTTTTAAAGTTTAGTGATGGGATTCATGGAAGAGTTTAGAAAAGTTACTGCTTCTGTTCCACCATCTTGGCTCTACCCCCTTAAAAAGAAATTCTAATCCTCATTGATAAAAATCAGTGAATTAGCTCTTTTTTGAGTCTGTCAAAAGTGGTGTAAAGGAGTTGGCCTTTTGTAAAACTAATCATAAAAGTGGGGCTGGATAATGAGGTGTTAAACTATAAAAATTCATTCTCACTATAGGAGATCCCTTTATGAGATGGAAATGAGTCTTTGAGTAAATCAGAAAGGAAGTAATTCTATAGGATTAAGAATGACAAACCACACCTCTAAGGTGACCTTTCAAAGTCAGTTCAGTGAGTTCTGAAACAGACTCAGAGAAAAGCCAATCTACTCAAGTGACAAGTAAAAGACCCATGGAGAAAGGTAAACTGTCAGAGACTGTGAGCTGGGAGAGAAATGGAGGTGGGGAAAGACCTAAAAAAGAAGAAAAGGCCTCAAAGTTTTGAAGTGAGGTGATTTGGGCCAATCACGCATGAGGTATATCAGGAGAGAAGCTGCATTGCAGAAACCCACTACCAAACCCCAGGTGATAATCTAGTATCTCCTTTCTCCCCTTGAACTCTGTCATTGGAGCCCAAATCAATATTTATTTTCTGAGCAGGTAAAGTCTTTTTTACCTTTTCTTTGTTTTAAATGTTTACTTTGACTTTATTTGCCGGTCAGGGCGAACCTTATTCCAAACACAAGTGGGAAGATGCAACTTGGAGGTGGGGCATATCTAGGAAACATACAGTGATAGTTGGAATGCTCAAGTATTTTGCCAGAAGCTGCCTCTGGCTGGGGACTCTGAGCTAGCAAAAAGCATAAAAAATTATAGATCCATTTATATTACTTTCTAGAATGGATAAGGAGTGTTTATACCAGGAAACCATCTGAACAATGAGTCAATAGTAGTTTGAGGGGAAAATAAATGTTTTTGAACAACCCCTCCCCCCCCCCCATCACCACTGTTACACTCTTACAACAATCAGGTCAAATGCTTACTTCTTTGTCATTTACTTTTCCGTGTTCAGGGAGGACTAAACTTTTGGTGTGAGGGCTTACTGAGCTCTTTTTAGGACTGCTCATTCACCTTTGGTGTCCACCATTACCCAACCCCCACCTGTGACTCCAAGAAACTGTAGCATGGACAGCAGCCACACCCCAACAAAAACATCTGGGCAGTCAGACTAAACCAAGTTGAGGGGAACCAACAGGCCTCAAACCCATTGTTGGGTGAGAGGGATATCTACCCCAAGCATATGAAGACTTCCCCCAGCAGAATGGGCAGCTGAGAAAAATTTGTTCTGTTTGCCATGAAAGCAGCTGAAGCAGGTCGTTGCCGGGAGCTTAGAGGTTGTGCAACTCCGCCTCGCTTAAATCCAGTTCACATACAAGTCAAGACATCATCCTGTGATGTCATTTATTTTCTTAAAAAATAAAGGACAAACAACAATCAAATGCACCTTCCCAGGAAGAAAATCTGTTCATCCAGAGCTCAGTTGATTAATTAAGTGATTTAACATATATGAAAGGAACTTTATCTGTAGCTCAGACATATTTACGTGCTGGAGTTTACAAATCTACACTAAAAAAAATCTATGGAACATGGGAGAGACTATATTCTAGTCCAACACTTTAGAATCTCAGGTTTTTTTGGTTCTCCCAACAGTCCTCAAGGTAAATATGTGGCCTTCCATTCATATCACCCAGATCACCTTCCTTAGAGTGGCTCTTCAAAACCCATTGCTTCCAGGAATTCTTTGATGAAGAGGAAATAGATAGACTTAGAATGACTCTGTCTTAGAGCTGCAAAGTACCTTGAAGTTGGCAAGTCCAGACCCATTGATATAGCTCTAATATAACTAGTTAAGCACATCCCCAATATTTATTGCAAATGATGCTCCTAAAGGGCTACAACCAAAGGAGTAAATGTTTAAAGAATCACTCCTAGGATGGGCCCCCTTCTCTATAGGACATCTGCTTATACTGTAATTAACTAAAGCTATATGTGATTGATCTACTTTCTGTTTTATTTTGTATTCTGGGTAATGCCTAGTACATAGTAGATCCTCACTAAAGGCTGTCTATTGGTGAACTAGAGAAAGAAGGGTCAGAAAAGATATACTTTAACCATTGGATTGATTTCCAGTTCCCAGGACATTCCCTTTCCCCTGAAGGACTGGAAGTCTATGAAGACTACTAGGATGGTGGTGCTCACCTGTGTAATGTTAATAGAATAGGAAGATCTTACCCACCCATTAATAGCCTCATGTGACCTGCTTTGATCTCGGGTCCAGCTCACAGTTGATACAGCTTGAATGAAATGGAGCCTGAGTGACATGGAGCCCATTGTGGGAGGAGCTTGCCCAACAAAATAACTGAAATAGAGCAGGAGAGCCAGAGCAGAGAGCAGAGGGAGGAACTTGCCTAGGGGAACTTGTTTGTGGGGAGGCCTGACAGAAAGAGTGCTTAAGATGTTGGTCTTTCCTGGATTAGTGATGAGTACCTTGCTAAATCTTACCTCCTGGTATCCTAATAATGATGTTCCAAATAAATATTTTGCTTTTGCCTTTGAGGAAGATAGTTTATTATATTTTGTGAATCTACCCTGGAAATACATATGCATATTCATAGTAGCTGCAATCTATATTGCATTGGCATTACAACCTGGTATCTAAATAGTTTACTTAACTTCATGTCAGATCTCCGAAATTCAATAAAATCTGGTGACTATAAGCCTCTTAAGGAAAAGGAACAATTACTTTATTTTCCTTCTCCTATTTCCACTGGAAATATGTTAGTTCCAACCAGAGCCAGAAACAGAGGGGTACAGAAAGCAACAATGGTACAACATGAGAGATTCCCAAGTAGGGACACATTATAGACACATAATTTTTTCCTACCTCTAAATTTCAATTTATATGGTCCCTAGGTATTTGTGATAAATTGAGTCTGGGTCTCAGTTTCTTTATGTATAAAATGAAGGGTTAAGACTAGATGTTCTCTGGTCCTTCCCAGGTCTAGATCTATGGTCTTATATGTTACAACAAAGACTTAGGGGTGGAGGAGTATAGTAACACCAGAAGAGAGGGTTTTCAAATCTTGTCTAAGGTTCATAAATGCCTTGTCCTCACTTGGGATAGCTCCTAAAATGTGGGAAAGGGTATTGTGTGATTAGTATGTGACCCTGTAATTATAGATAGGGCAATATGGCAGAACATAATTAGATAGATAGATAGATACACACACACACACTCATATATAGATGCTTGGGGGGAAATGTATGCATATGAGTGTGGTGTATACATTAAAGTATGCATCATCATGTGTACATTGGGCATAATAGGAACCTAATAAATGTTTGTTGGAGGAATGAAAAAAGGGATAGGTATGCACATCTGAGCATATATAAATATGTAGACTGATATGTGGATTAATAGATGGCTGTACATGAGGTCAGGAAGACCTAGAAACAAATCCTGCCTCTAATATTTATTAGCTGTGTGGCCATAGAAAAGTCACTTCACCTCTTAGAGTCTCAATTCCCTCCCGTATTTCAATGTTCCAAAAGTCTTAGTGAAGTTTTAAGCTTTAATGGCTTAAATGCAAGGGTATATGATATATGTGTATGTGTAATATGTGTATATATAACATATATATACCTCAGTCTGAATACATACACATATATACACATTATATATACATTTATGTATTTATGCATGAGTCTATCTACCTATCTACCTATCTATCTATCTCAGGAGAGTATACATGAACAAAACTGGCCTTATGCAAAATTGTGATGTAGGGCAGACTTTGCTTGAGTCTTCTTTCTCTTCTCTCCACTTTTCTTCACTTGCAAAGCATCCTCCTTTCCACGTCCCTGGCTCCAGGTCCCCTTTACTTTTAGGCTACCCCTATTTCAGGCCACTGAGGCACCTAATTAATTCACACCTTGGTACTAGGGACTCAGTGTGTAATCTCTTGTGGGGGAGCGATGTATATTTCCAAGTAGGATGCACACAATGAGACTGAGCTCTGTCTGTGATTATCCTTCTATTTCTTCACCCATCCCATTCTCCTCTCCCCCATCTCTTCCTTGACTAAGGCTAACCCCTCTACTTGTGCCTGAAATCCTATTCCCTCCTCCCTCCCCTGGAAACTTGTTCTTTCTCACACATCTTCAGTCTCTCCCTTCTCATTGGCTCCTTCCCCACTGCCTACAAATTGATTCATGCCTCCTCTAGTCTAAACCAAATCTTCCCTTAGGCTATGCTGCCTCCTTAAGCTATCATTCTAAACATCTCTCCTTCATGTCAAACTTCTAGGAAAAGTATTGATGGTTGCTTCACCCCAATTCCTCTCTATTCACCAACTCTTAATTCCTTATAATATGGCTTGTGATCACATGATACCAATCTCCCTGATTGTTTCCTGTCTTTTCTGACCTCTCTTTTTCTGGCTCTTCTTCTTTCTGTCTCAGTAGGATGCTGTCCCAGGCTACATCCTCCTCAACTGTCTTCTTTTCATTCTCTGTGGTTTTTCCCTTGGTGTTCACATCTATTTCCATGGTCTCAATTATTATTTCTATGGGAATCATTTCCAAATCTATATTTCCACCTGTATCCAGTCACCAAGTTTCTGATATCAAAAGGAATAAACTTGCTTTTGAATCCCCAAAACACTTATTAGAGACTCAAAAAGATCCATGAATCCTGTAAAGGACAAAAGGAAAGATTATGTTTACCTAAGTATTCAATAGCAGCACTTATGATGACAGCAAATAAAATAAAATAAAAAAGCAGAAGCAAAATGGGTTGGGGAGTGGTTGGACAAATTGTAGCATATGAATATCAGTCATTCATTAGTCAAGTATTTATTAAGCAACTACTATGTGCTAGCTATTGCACTAAGTGGTGATATGAAGAAAGACAAAGGATGACTTCTGCCCTCAAGGAGTTCACAGTCTAATGGAACAACAAATAAGCAAATATATACAGACAAGCTATGTACAGGATAAATAGGAAATGATTAACAGAGGGAAGTCACTAGAGTTAAGAGGTATTGGGAAAGTCTTGGGAAGGTAAGATTTTAACTGGAACTTGAAGGAAGCCAGGGAAGCCAGGAGGTAGAGAATCTGAAAAGTTGGAACCTTCAAGGATCTTTCATCAGTCCAACCCTTGCCTGAAGCACATAATTCCCCTTCTCTCCAACAAATGATCCTCTAGCTTTCATTGAGACTTCCAATGTATCTATATCCAGAGGTAACTTATTCCACTTTGGACAATTCTTATTCTTAGGAAGTTTTTACTTACACAGAACCTTAAGCTGTCTCTCCATTGGTTCTACTTCTGACCCATGGGTCCAAGTAAAGCAAATGGAATCCCTCTGTCATGTATTAGATATGTGTTACATCATACCACACACACACACATACACACAGACACATAAAAAGGATTTATATTCCCTCTCAGCTGATCTTGTCCTAGAAACAGAGTAGATAGAAGAGGTAATGAGGTATGAATGTGCTATCCTTTTATAAGTGTGAACTTCTTTCTCTGAATGATTAAGGAGGAACAATGTGATTGGTTGGGCTGAAAATGGGACAAGACCCTGGAGGTTTTAAATAGTTAAATAGTTTGAGGAAGTGCACTCAGGAACTGCCTGTGGAGCAGACCCCTTCAGTAGGGAAGGAGGGCATTTGTTAATTTGGTCAATTGTTCTTGTGAATGGTAGAGTTAGGAGTGCAGACCCATAGTTAAGGGAATAGAAGCTGACCTACGAGAGCCCACCCCTCGAGTGTAAGATTCAAATTGGAGGAGTAGCCCCAGAAGAGTGATACGGTTATGCCTTCCACATCATGGGGGTTAGGACCCCCACAACTTGGAAAATCTACGTAAAAATTTTTGACTTTCCCTTCATACCAGAGAAGAATTCTGAATTATGGTATTAAAAGATAAAATATGTTGATATGGTACAATACTACATATATACATACATATATAATGCATTTCTGAATTTCTAAACTTTTTCTATGTCATCTCCTGGCATTCACATGTCATCTGTGGTATCCATAAAACTCCCCCAAAATTCCCATTTAATTTCGTGTGCTGACCCATGATATATCAAAACGGGGCTGGAGAAAGTCATGATGTGGAAGGGACAACTCTGTGTGTGTATAATTCATATACATATGACATATATGCATACACACACATATATAACAATAGTTCACTTTAAGATGAACAAAGTATTTTTCTCACAGCAATTCTGGGCTGGGTATTGTTGGTATTATGAACTCTAAATGATAGGTAGAATGACTTACCTATAAATCCAACACTTTACTTTTTCATATTGATGCAATTTGTTTTATTTTATTTCATAGTTGTTTTGTGATATGCCATTCCTTGCTTCCACCAAGTTAAGCATGACTGAGGAGAAAGAGGAATCATATCTGACAATGTATGCTACATTCCTCACCTTTCTTTCAAGAGCAAGAATATGTGTTACATCCTTGCTTTTCTGTAACCAAGATAGTTCATTCAATTAATCTGAAGTTAGCTGCCTTCCTCGTTTACCTCCAGCTACATAGCTTTTGTACTTTGGGGGATCTCTCCATCATGCTTTTCTTCCCCAGGAAACTCATCTTTGGGACACGTCAATCATATCTCATACATACTCTTTGCCCTTTTAATTTGTCTCTGACTGGAAGGCACTCCTTTTTTCAACTCCCTTTTGTGTGTTGTCTTTCCCCCATTAGATTGTAAGCTTCTTGAGGGCAGGGACCACCTTTGTTTTTATTTGTATACCTAGTGCTTACTACAGTATCTGGCACGCAGTAGAAGCTTAATAAATATTTATTGACTGACCATTAACATTGTTTTCATTTACTTTATTGCAGTTATTTTGTATATTATTTTCTTGGTTTCTGCTTTCTCCACCGTGCATTTAAGTCTTCCTATGTTTCTCTGAATTCCTCATATTTGTTCTTTTTTACATTGCAATAATATCCCATTGCATTCATATACTGCAATCTGTTCAGGTATTTGCCAATTGATCACCCATTTTATTTCCATTTTTTTAAACAAAAAGTATGACTATTTTTCTGCTATTTATTTATCTATACCCTTGCCTCTGGGGTCCCTTCCTAACTCTTATTGGAAAGGGTGGAGGGTAGACATTGGGAAACACCTCCCTGATCACCTGCCATTTAAGGAAGGCTCTCAGAGAATTCACTTCATCATTTCCTACTGGGCTACTTTCCTGAACTTCATGATCTCCAGAAAATCATCATTCTGCAAGATGAAATCAAGTCTGAAGTGCTCACCCCCTCAAATCATTCCATTCTCCTGCTGTAGGACTTCATCATGCATTTATCCTGGAAATGTGTAGCCTTCCTCCCTCCTTCCTTGTCTCCCCTATTCTCACACCCTCAATTTTCTCCTTCCTTTTATGTGTTGTCTTCCCTCATTAGATGGTGAGTTCCTTAAGGGCAGAAATTGTCTTATGCCTTTCCTTGTATCTCCAGCACATGGTACAGTGCCTGGAACATAGGCATTTAATAAATGCTTATTGACTCTGACTCTACCCCTAGTAACAATCATTTATTAAACACTATGTGCCTAGGACAACTAGGTGGCAGAGTGAATAGAGTGCCAGGTCTGGAGTCAGGAAGACTCATCTTTCTGAGTTAAAATTTGGCCTCGGGCACTTACTAGCAGTGGGGCTTTGGGCAAATCCCTTAACCCTGTTTGCCTCAGTTTTGTCATCTGTACGATGAACTAGAGAAGGAAATGGCAAACCACTCCAGTATCTTTGCCAAGAAAACCCTAAATGGGGTCACAAAGAGTTGGACATGCACAAAAATGACTGCATGCTTGTTGTTTGAGATACAAAGAGGGGGAAATGAGACTGCACTTCATTGCATTTCAACATATAGAAATGGGTTGGATGCCTGTGAAATGGGCCAGAGATCCCCAGTGTGTTCTGGGAAGCTGAAATCTCCAGGGAAGCATGAAGCATGCAAGTGTATTGGGGATAAAAGGATGTTTATGCAGAATGCATAAAAAATTACTAGAAGATAATTTGTGGAAGGGGCCTTTAGAGCTTGGCGGGGGGGGGGGGGGGTGATCAGAAAAGGCTTCTCACAGAATGTGGTATGTGATCTGTTTCATGAAGGATTCAAGGAATTCTAAGAAGTGAGATTGAGGAGGGTGTATATTCTAAGCCCATGGGACAGCCAGGGCAAACATATGGAGATACAAGTAGTTGGAACTCAGTATAGATTGAGAGAAGAAATGTATAATAAGGCTGGAAGGATATGTTGGGGCCAGATTGTGAAAGGCTTTAAATGTGAAACAGAGGAGGTTATATTTTATCCTAGCAATAACAGGGAGCCACTAGAATTTTTTAAAGTAAGGTTCAAATTGTGTTTTAAGCAAAATCACTTAAGCAGTTGGGTGGAGGATGGACTATAGAGGGGAGAAACAAAATATGAGGTGGGGAAATTTGTGAGAAGACTATTATTGTGATGATGCCAGGAAGACGTATGGAGGACCTGAACAAGGACTGTGCTGGAGCCAGCTTGTACTGGCTCCTGAAAGTTAATTGTTAAATTTTCAATGTGAGCATTCACATTTCAGAAATTGGCAAATGCTACAAATCACAGTAATAGATTGCTTTATTGATTTCCTAGACTTGAGAAAGTGATGGAGAAAATGTTAATAATGAAGGATAAACTTAAAAGTATGTCATGTAGTACAGGATTTTGTTTTTTGGAGAGCAAGCAGTTTGTTAAACACTAGCATACCACTGGCCTGAATTAGTATGGTGATAGTAGGAGTAGAAAGAAGGGACAGGATATGAGAGACCTCACAAATCTAGAAAAGACAAGATTTTGCATCTGAATAGATATGTGGGGTGAAGGACAGTGAGAAGGCAAGGAAAACCTAGAGGTTTTGAACCTGGAATACTAGAAGGCTCAGTAGTGAGATCACTAGGTTGTAGAACAAGAACACTTTTGTGATTTCTCTTGCAAAATTCTCAACTTTTTTCCAGACTAGTTGGACCAATTTACAACTCTGTCAACAGTGTTGTCCTTTCAGATTTAAACACACATGACATAGATCGTAAAACTAATTTACTGTTAGGTGCTAGGGACTTCCTGGAATATTACAAAAAATACCAAGGGAAGTTTTGCAATTTTAAAAGACAGTAAAGTATGGGGACCCAGAATCAGAAAGACTCATCTTTGTGAGTTTAAATCTGGTCTCAGACACTTACTAGCTATGTGGACCTGGCAAATCACTTAACCCTGTTTGCCTCAGTTTCCTCAACTGCAAAATGAGCTGGAGAAGAAAATGGCAAGTTGTAGCAGCAAATACCCTAGCATACCCAGGATGGCTGCTAGCACAGGTTCTTTGATCTGCTTTTCTACAGGAAAGCAACTCAAAAAGGGTTAACAATCTTACTTTAATCAAATATATATCATTTACCTAGTTCAGGGGAAAAAGTCAGCACCCTGAACTTCAGAGAATACAAACAGAAGTTACTAGCAGACAAAAATACAGACTGAGAAAATAACGCAATTCAGCAGATCAAAAGACAGGGCTTCAAGCTGTCTGACTATCACATGCATACAGTTAGTCACCAGAGAGAGAGAGAGAGAGAGAGAAGCACCAACATCCGGGTTTTCAAAGTCAGGGGGCTCAATGGCTGCCCAGAGTCTCATCTGGCCACATCACACAACTCTTCCCAAAGTGGGACCCAAAGCAAAACCTCACATCAAGGTTTGTATAGCCTTCTCCAGGGTAAGAAAACATCACAGCCCTCCTGACCCACTTGACTACAAAGTAACAAATGTTGTGCCTCCTGAAAAACAAGCCTCCCACCACAGGCTCCATGTGAACACATTCAGCCCTTTAGGGGACAGAGTATATTTTCAAACCAGGGGAGGTCCTCAAATTTACCTAGGCCTATCAAAGGGCAGGGAAGATCTTCAAATTCCCATTACCATTACACAAGCCTTTAGTATCTTTGCCAAGAAAACCCCAAATGTGGTCACAAAGAGTCTGACATGACTAAAAAGACTGAAAAACAACAAGAAAGTTTACAGGACAGTGTTTAACATGAAAAAATGAATGGCAAAAGATAGAATTTCAAGCAAATGTCAAAGGCACAGATATTCTGTGTGTGTGTGTGTGTGTGTGTGTGTGTGTGTGTGTGTGTGTGTGTGTGTGATCAAATCACTCCATGAAGAATAAACATGAGTAGACACCTAATGCCTAATGTTTGATGGTCTCTGGCCATGTCCTACCATCTCCACTATAACCTCACCAATTTCTTTTCCATCTTGGAGAAACTTCCACTGTAGGCAACATTTCTCCTGATTGATGGCTCCCTCTCTTGGATTACTACTTATGGAAAATTCTCAGCCATGCTTTACTTTATTTCCTAATCTCCTAACATCTCTCCTTCATAGCCTTGCACCTTCATGGACATGCTTTCTTCATCATCATCATCACCACTATCATCATCATCATCATCACCATCATCCCCAATCTCCAGTCTAGAACCATGAACCAAGATCAAACCTACTTCATTATAGCTCCCCTCATCATCTCCATAATTTTCTGGACCAAAGTATCCCTCACAGGGCACCACTCCCTCCTTATGTTATTTTTGCCTATTAAAATGTAAGTTTTTTGAGGACAGAGACTGACTTTGATTTTTGCATTTGTTTCTCAAGTGCTTAGCACCCTACTTGGCACAAAGTAAATATTTAACAAATGCTTTTTTATTCCTTAATTCTCCCCCCCACATATATACACACCTTTTCACTAAATGGATGAAGATCCAATTTTAAAATAACCCATTTCCTGGGCCCATCCTGGTTTCTGAGACCTTCAATCTGAAGAGGAGGAGCTACTTGGAATCCCAGAAACTGGGAAGCTCCTTCTCTCCCTCACTTAAGAGATGTATGAGTGAGATTCTTCCACTTCCTCTCCAGTCCACCCCTCCCCCAGCTATGCTTTTAAGGGAACACTGCAGATTTAAACCATGAATTAAATTTTTAATGAAGCTGCATAACAGTAGTGCCCAAATGTGATGCAATATTGATAAGCTCAGAGTGTCCAGCCGGCAGGAGATCACCCCAGAAAGCTTTTTAGAATGTTATGCAATATGTAGCTAAATTAATTATTTGCAACACAGGGATCTGTCTCCCTATGGCATTGCTGTGGCCCATGGAGTGTAAAAAGGACTCCTTTCATTATTCCCAGTGAGAAATGTCAGTCATTAGAAGGTTGTATGTGTATGTAGGAGAGGTGACGACTTCTGGGACCCAGAGACAATGGGTGTGGGAGAGGAGAATCTCTATGAAATCACTGTGTGTGTATGAGACACACAGAGAGAGAGAGAGAGAGAGAGAGAGAGAGAGAGAGAGAGAGAGAGAGAGAGAGAGAGAGAGAGAGAGAGAGAGGAGACAGAGGGAAGGAGGGAGGGAGGGAGAAAGAGAGAGGGAGGGAGAGAAAGGGAGGGAGGGAGAGAGAGAGGGAGGGAGGGAGACAGAGAGAGGGAGGGAGGGAGGGAGAGAGAGAGAGGGAGGGAGACAGAGAGAGGGAGGGAGGGAGGGAGAGAGAGAGGGAGGGAGAGAGAGAGGGAGGGAGGGAGAGAGAGAGAGGGAGAGAGAGACGGAGAGAGAGAGAGAGAGGGAGGGAGGAAGGGAGGGAGGGAGGGAGAGAGAGAGAGAGAGAGAGAGAGAGAGAGAGAGAGAGAGAGAGAGAGAGAGAGAGAGACTGCAGCAAAATGCAGCAAATTCCCAAGCCTTGGTCCCGAGAGAGACATTGCCTCATGGCCTCCTGCCTCCTGCTCAGTTTTCAATGAGGCAGCAAGCAGTGTATTGGAATCCCTCATCCCCAACAGTTACTCCCCCATTCTGTGGTTTTCTCTTGCCTTTCAGACTCTAGGTCAGAAAGTGGATTTAGGAGAACCAGGAGACTTCCCTGACTGAGCCCAGTCTATCAGTCAGTTCATTGTTGCAAGTTTGGCCCTCGGTCACTGATGGTAGCCTGCATTCTGTTTTTTGGCTCAGGTACCTAGATCACTTTGCAAGTATTTCCATGTCTCCTTTATTAGACTAGATGCTCTCCTGTGGTAGGAAATGTTTCTTCCTTGCCTTTGTATCTGCCCTCAGTGCTCAGCACAGTAAGCTGTACCTAGGAGGCATCGATCAATATGTTGACTAGTTGACTCACCTCCTGGAGCTCAATGAAGGCCAGGGGGCCTCACTGCCTGGAAGGATGGTGCCCTTTTCTAATTTAGAAATATTCTCTAATTGTTCTTTAAGTCCCAGGTGGAACTGGGCTGACCAAGCTTCTTCCTGGATAACATCAACTTAAATGACCCATCTACCCACAGGGTGAGGTCCGTTCCCCTCCCCTGTACACCAGCTATGGCAGAATTGGGGATGGCCTCACTCACCTTTACCAGGTCAGTTGTTGACGCTGATAAGAGATAATGTATAGAAAATACTTTATAAATGTTAAATGCCAAAGGTAATTATGGTGGTGTGGCTATTTCTGCAGATGAGACCCTCACTCCTGATAGGATCTTGCAGTTTTTCTTTCTCTGATCAAGACCAGACCAAGGGAGGCCATTGATTTCTAGTAAGGAGGATGGATTGTGCTGAGCCATCCACCCCCCTCCCTGGGTGCCCTTTATGGTCTAAGGAAAGAAGTTATTTAATTTCACCTCTAAAATTTAGTTTCCTCATCCATAAAATCAGGATGATCAAAGTTCTTCTATCTTCCCCGCCCTCCATTGGTGGGAGGTTCAAATAAGGTAATGAATGTGAAGATACTTTATCAACTGTCAAGTGCTATATAAATGTAAACTATTAGGAGAAGGCCCTGGAAGGCAGCGTGTAGCCTTGGAACAGAGCAAAGCTAACCACCCATATTTTAAATAAAGGCAGCCAGAAAAAGACTAGAGAGAATAGCCTTAGGAAGTCATTCTGGCCATCTAGAGTGGGGAGGAGCAGGAGAAGAGGAAAGGGAGGGTACATCCAGACTTTAATAGGCCTGGAAGATGGGAGACGTTAAGGGATCTGGCCAGGCTTCACATTGCTCCTGGTCCAGATGACTCCCTGGGGAGTCTGAAAGATAAGATCCAAACTCCTCTTCCTGGTTTTTAGGCCCCTTAATCAACCCCACTCCCACTCCGGATCCAAGATTATCTCACCTCCCAATGTTCCCCAGTATTCGTCTGCTACAGATAGGCTGATTCTCTCACTGTCTGCACCCTCATCTCCCATACTTTGCTGCTTTGAGGTAGTTAGGTACACAGAAGATAGAACATTTGGCCTGAAGTCAGAGTTCAAATGCAAACTCTGACACTTATTAGCTGTGTGATCCTGAGTAAGTCACTTAATGTCAGTTTATCTCAGTTTCTTTAAATGTAAATGGGGATAATAACATCACCCAACTCACAGAGTTGCTGTAACAAACAACATCATATTCGTTGAAACAGGGTTTTTGCACAGTATCTGGAATGCAGTAGGCACTATATAAATATTTATTCCTTTACTCCTTTCCTTCCTTCCCCCCACCCCACCATGCCTATCCTTTCTTCCCATTGGCTTATCCAACTTTTAATGGTCTTCCAAGATCCAACTCAAGTCTCACCTTCTCCAGGAAGAAACTGACTCTGGTCATCCCAGTACCCACTGACCTGTCTCTTGACCTTCGGTAACCCTTTAGCCTATATCTCAGTGCCCAATAGTAACCACACAATAATAACCTGCTGAATTGCCTTAAATATTATCTAGCATAGTAATTAGTTACATTATATTCATCACACAGGGATTTATCTAGGGCCATAAAATTTGAGGAAGGAAGTAAGGGAAGAAAAAAGCAGAGAGGGAGAGGGGAAGAGAGAGGGAGAGAAAAGGAGGGAAAGAAGGAGGGAGAGAGAAAAGGAGGAAGGGAGGAAATTTTTAAAAAATGAATGTTAAAAATAAATAAATGATTTTTTTTTTGCTTTTTGAAGGGGGGAAGGCAGGGCAATTGGGGTTAAGTGATTTGTCCAAGGTCACACAGCTAGTAGGTATTAACTGTCTGAGGCTGAATTTGAACCCAGGTCCTCCTGATTCCAGGACTGGTACTCTATTTACTATGCCACCTAGCTGCCCCAATAAATGAAATTTTTAAAAGGTCTTTTTGAAGTTACCCCAAGTCCTTACTAAACACATCATTGAAATTTCTCTTTTGTTAGCAGACCAGAACCAGTTACAGAATGCCTATGCATGCTCCCCAGTCTCTCTCCTTTCCATGTCATTACTCCTCTCTTGGATGTTGACTCCTTGGCCCCATTGTACTTCCATTCACTCAAGGAATCCTTCTGATAACTTCATTCTCCTTTCTGAGGTTCTGATTGTGATTATTCCTGTGCCATTTCCTTCCTTTGAGATTTTATTGTAGTTTGTTCCTGTCTTTAATTTCAGTTCATGAATTACAACTTTGGGCCAGGTTCAAGACCTTTGACCTCCTACATTATCGGGTGGGTTGGGTAGATCCAGGTTATATCTCTTGCTGTGCTCTGACCATCACTACCCTACTTCTTTCCTGAATGAGGCAGCTGGGTTTTGTTCCCATTTCCCTCAGTGGTCCTCAGTAGGAGGCAGTCCTAGCCTAGAAGCTGGAATTAGAACTGCCATAGTTCTCAGCTTCCATCTGTCTCCTGGGATGTCACTTGACTCTGGTCATACTGAGCTTATCTGTCGATACAAGACACTAGATCTTCAGCTTCATGCCAAAGATGGTGCTGCCTTCAGGGTAGTCTTTTAGGGCATGACCAGACCCCCTAGTCCCATTGTCCTTGGCCTAATTTCCTTGCATCATCACTTACTGGAAAGTCTGGACTTCTGGAGCAGTCTTTGCCGCAGTCTCTTTGTGTAGCCTTTTATGAGATGGAGGAACTCAATGATGTTTTTCTTTGGTTCAGTCATTCCATATGGTGAGCCTTTTCATTGTTAGTAGGTGTTTCTCAGGAGAGCTAGGCTTGGCTGGTATTTTTCATGCTGTAATTTTAGCCAGAATTCTGTCTTTGCATCTCTCATCTTCCTCTGGGGCAGCCAGAATTGGTTTACAAATTATCTTAGGGCTGTTTCTTTAAAGATCTCCAAAAGGGAGAGCTCTTCATCTGAAGAGCTGGAAACTTCCAGTAGCTGCTGCCAACATGAGTGCTTATAACCCAAAGGGAGAGATTTGTGTTCTCATTTTGTAATTTTCTGAGCCCCAGTCAGAGGATCTATCCAGCAGACCAAAATGTCCATTTCCTATGAAACAAAGTTCAATGCTATAGCTAGGATTCTATAGTTTGAAAGCAGCTCATTCAATGTAGTTTGGAGATTATGAGTATTTAGTATGGCAACATTTATAAAAATGCTATTTGTGGCAGCTAGGTGGTACAGAGAATAAAGCACAAGCCCTGGAGTCAGGAAGACCTGAGTTCAAATCCAGGCTCAGACACTTGATGCTTAACTATCGGTGTGACCTTGGGCAAGTCATTTAACCCCAATTGCCTTGCCCTCCCCCCTCAAAAAAAAAAACCAAACCAAAACATAATTCCAAAGTTTCTGTGGATCAATGATATATGTGGGCAGCTCTGATAATGGTCCAGTTCTAGTTCAATTTTATATCTTTCTAAAGCTTAGGTCTCCATGTCACAAATATGCACAAATTCATTAAAACTCCAGTGGCTCCTTATCACCCCTAATATCAAATACAAAATCCTTTCTTTGCCTTTCAAAGCTCTTCATAACCAGCCCCACTCCCATCCCCACGCCCTCTGCTATTTCCAGGTTTTTTACACCTTACACCCCAGCAGATTCCAAATTCCAAATTCAGCAATACTGCCCTCCTTGGTTCAACAAGACATTGTCTTAACTCTGGGCATTTTCACTTGTCTCTTTTCACTTGTCCTCCATGCCTAGAATTCTCTCCCTTCTCTCCTCCTTCTGGCTTCCCTGGTTTTTTCTTCAAGTCCATGTTAAAATCCTACTTTTTTACAGGAAACATTTCCCGATCCCTCCTAATTTCTGTGCCTTTGCTCTCTTAATTGTTTCCAATGTATCCTATTGTCTTTCCCATTAAATTGTAAGTTCCTTAAGGGCAGTGACTCTTTTACCTTTCTTTGTTTCCACAGTACCTGGCACATAGTAGGCTTTTAATCTCTTAATAAATCTTTATTGGCTGACAGATTGTAGCACCAATGCAATATTTACAGCACCCACAATCACGATAAATACTGTAACTATAAGTATTGCGTGACGCTTAATCGCAAAACTCTCCATTTAGGGGATAGACCTGAAGCATTTATTTAGACACCAGAAAACCGATATTCAGAAGCCATAATAACACTGAGAGCCATGCCATCCTTTAGCCTTCCCACAAACCAATACAAGATCAATATTTACTCACAAAACTCTCTATCTCCTTGCCTGAGCTCCTCTGTCCCCCACCATCTGGCTAGCTCTGACTACCAGCTCCCTGTGGGCTCTGCTTCCCTTCAGCAAATTCCCTCCATCACAGGCTCCATGTGATTACATTCAGCCTATTAGGGGGGCAGAGTTTACTTTCAAAGAAGAGGTCTTCAAACTCCCCCCTAGGTCTATTAAGGGACAGGGAAGATCTTCACATTCCCATTCTCATTACACTGACTAGTTGAGTTTTCCAGGATATTTTGAAGTCTATCTTGGTAGTATGGGGATTTATCATCTGTTAGTCTAGATGGAAAGGTTCTGGAGTATAATCCTAGCTATCAGTTTGTGTCTGGCTAGATATTTGGTTGGGGCAGCTAGGTGGTACAGTAGATAAAGTGCTGGGTTTGTAGTTAGGAAAACTTCATCTTCCTGAGTTCAAAGTGGCCTTAGACATTTGCTAGCTGTGTGATCCTGGGTGAGTCATTTAGCCTGCTTGCCTCTGTTCTTCATCTGTAAAATGAGCTAGAAAAGGAAATGACAAAACACTCCAGTATTTTTGCCAAAAAAACCCCAAGTGGGGTCACAAAGAGTCAGACACCACTAAAACAGATGAACAACAAAAAGATATTTGGTAGATGCTAAATTATCATGCTCTGCAAAGATGTATTATAATTTCTATGGTTTCTTTGATATAATGACCACCAAGTCCCAGATCCTTAAGAGCAATCTTTCTGTAATTTCTGGTGGTGATGACCTCTTGAATTGCCATCATAAATTCTTCCATTTCTTTTTTTTTTTTTTAAAGCAATTGGGGTTAAGTAACTTGCTCAAGGTTACACGGCTAGTCATTATTTATGCGTGGGTGCTCATTTTCTGAGGCCGGATCTGATCTCGGGTCATTCCAACTCCGAGGCCGTCGCTCTTACTCACTGGCCACCTAGCCGCCCCTTTAGGGCAATTGGGATTAAGTAACTTGCCCAAGGTCACACGGCTAGGTTTTTGTCTGTGTGGATTAAGTGTCTGAGGCCCGCTCCGAACTCAGGTCCCTCTGACTCCAGGGCCAGCGCTGTATTCACTGCGCCACCTAGCCGCCCCAATTCTTCCATTTCTACAAAAATAATCTGCATTACTCAGTCATTTGTTTAATGCTTTTTTTTTTGTCAACACAATCTTGTCTGAGTATATGCACATCTTATTTAGGATGGGACTTTTTATTTCATTCTTGATTTTTAGCCTTTTCATAGGCTCCATCTGAAAATAAGCCATTATCAGTTACATTTGACAAATCCACTGTTGTGGACCTACTGTTATCAACCTTTACTACTGCTTGGTGAGATGATGTCTGCTTGTTCCAAATGCATTTCTGGTGGCTCTTAACTATTTATTAAATGTTTTAGGAATTCTATCAATTATCTTCCTCCTTTTCGACGAGGAAGTGTTAAATGTTTCTATTGCTGCCTTAGGGTGATAGGCCATGTGTTTTATAAATATTGTATGAGTTTTTGTTAGAATAGCTCCTCAGTTCTTTATGGTCCCTTTTGCAGTTGTGAAAGCACATGTAAGACTAGAATTACATAGATGTTAATTGCTTGAAATCCATTCTTCCTATTTAATACTGATTTTAGAATGCCTGTAAATCTTTTAATGTATTCAGAACTGAAAAAAGGTTCAGAAGAAAGTTTAAGTTGTCCAGCAGAGAAGAGTGCCAGAACAGGTAGCCCATTCCCCACAAACCTCTGTAAGTTTTACATGATATAGAGTTCAAACAAAGGAGCAAAGAAATAGTCATCTGGCCAGTCTAGATGCAAATTCCAGATAAGGCACATATATTGCCTGAGATATATAATAGATAATATATAACTCTTCACATTCCTTGCATCCGTCTTCAGATATTCCGGCAGATTTTGGTGTCAGCATAACTTGGATTCCTGAGTTAAGCATTAAATAAATCTGGCCTCAAAGCAGCAAGTCAGGTCTCTCAGCCACGCAGGGCTGAGTTCAAACAATATAATGAAGTTTCTCTATTTTCCAAAAAGATATTATTTACTTTTTACCATTCTTCATTTTTTTTTAATTTTGAGTACCAAATTCTCTCTCTCCTATTCTCTCCCCCACTCACTGAAAAGGAAAGCAATAGGATACAAATCATCCATGTGAAATCATAAAAAACATTTCCACATTAGCCATATTGGGGAAAGAAGAAAGTGGAAAATTATACTTCAGTTTGTACTCAGAGTTCCTCTAGAGGTAGATAGCATCATCATGAGATCTCTGGAATTTTCTTGATCATTGTATTGATCAAAGTAGCTAAGTCTTTCACAGTTGATCACCATTACACCATTGCTGTTATTATGTACAATAATCTCCTGTTTCTTCTCACTTCATTTTGCATCAGTTAATATAAGTCTTGTTATGTTTTTCCATCCCCTTGGTCATTTCTTATAGTACAACAGTACTTCATCAAAATCATATGCCACAACTTGTTTAGCTATTTCCTAATTGATGAATATCCCCTTGATTTCCAATTCTTTGCCATCACAAAAAGAGCTGCTACAAATATTTTTGTACACACACGTCCTTTTCCTTTTCCTTTGGACTCTTTAGGATACAGACCTAGTAGTGGTATTGTAGGGCAAAAGGGTATGCACAGTTTTATGGTACTTTGGACATAGTTCCAAATCAGTCTCCAGAATGGTAGGGTCAATTCACTACTATGCTGCTACAGTTCATTATACCCATTTTCCCTCATTCCCTCCAGGATGTGTCATTTCTGATGGGTGTGAGATGCCACCTCAGAGTTGTTTTAATTTGCATTTCTCTAATTAATAGTGATTTAGAGCAGTAGGGTAATGCTTGAACCTCACTCCTATCAGAATTGGTTCAAAGAGAGGAGAATACATACACACTCAATTTTATATAGAAATATATCTTACCCAATAAGGAAATAGGAGGGGAAGGGGATAAAAAAAGGTGGAGGGGGATGATAGAAGGGATGGCAAATTAAGGGAGGAAGTACTTCATTAACTCCCTTATGATTTCTCTTCCATGTTCACCTTTTTATGTACCTTTTGAGTCTAGCTCTTCTCTTTTCATCAAGAATGCTTGACGGTCTTCTATTTCATTAAATGCCTGTTTCTTTCCCTGAAGGATTATACTCAGTTTTGCTGGGTAGGTGATTCTTGGTTGTGATCCTAGCTCCTTTGCTTTCCAAAACATCATATTCCAAGTCCTCCACTTTTTAATGTGGAAACCACTAAATCTTATGTGATCCTGACTATTGTTGTTCAGTTGCTTTCAGTTATGTCTTCATGACCCCATTTGGGGTTTTCTTGACAAAGATATGAATGGTTTGCCATTTTCCTCCTCCAGCTCATTTTACAGATAAAGAAACTAAAGATTTAGGGTTAAGTGACTTGCCCAGGGTCACACAGTTAGTGTTGTGTGATGACAGATTTGAACTCAGAATGATGAGTCTTCCTAACTTCAGACCCAATACTCTATCCACTGCACCACCTAGTTGCCCTGATGCTGACTATGACTCCATGATATTTGAATTGTTTCATTCTGGCTGCTTGAAATATTTTCCCTTTGACCTTTGGGTTCTGTAGTTTGGCTATAATATTCCTGGGAGTTTTCGTTTTTGGATTTCTTTCACGAAGCAATCAACAGATTGTTTCAATTTTCATTTTATCCTCTCAATCTATCAGGGAAAATTTCCTTTATAATTTCTTGAAATATGATTGTAGACTTTTTTAACATGACTTTATGGTAGTATAATAATTTTTACTTACCTCTCCTCAATCTATTTTCCAGGTCACTGTCTTTCCAGTAAGCTATTTCACAGTACAGGGAGATTTCCCACACATTTGGCCATGAGTGTTGCTCCAAAAGAAAGTTTAAAAAAAAAAGGCAGATTCATAATTTCACACTTCCTTCAATGTTATATAAATTGAGCAAACTTACTTAAGCAGGGTCATAATATTATGTATCCCCTAAAGATTAAACAGTTAAACAGATTCTTCAGGTAAACTAAATGAAGTTACAGATTAAACTACAATTAGTCAACTTGTTTCATCTTGGATCTTAACTCCCCCATGCAGTTGTTGGATCCTTAGAAACATTTTCCCTTGAAAATTCTGGAGTAGGTATCATTTCCAAGTACTTCCAGTGGGGTGTTACTTTTAAATGGTTTTCTAGTATCTAGTTCTTGCAGCAAAAACTAGTGCAAACCTTATGGAACTAACTTTATAACTATCTTGTTGTTATTGTTCTTAGTAGAAACATTTGAAAACCAGTTTATCTATCTATCTATCGATTTATATAGATTTCTTGGAGAAAATAATTTTGTTACTTTCTCAAAGTAAAGTTTACTACTCCATTGAAGTTTAAAACTTTACATAAAATTTGAAACTTAAAACTTTTATATTTTCATCACGCCACATCTTTTTCCTATTCCCCTCTTGAGGATATATATTATTCTCAAATCATTCCGAAAGAAAGAAGCTAATCTTACACATCAATATATAATTATTACTAACTATAAATTCAGAATAATAAAATTAAAAACAATAAGATCTTTCATACTTACATTCCATTATAGTAATTCAGAGATGTTTGAGTATTGTAACAAGATGGGTAGATATAGATATACACATATATGTATATCATATATAATAGATGTGCATATATGTGTGTATATATACATATATGTATATTGTATACACACATATTTACAGTTCATCTACTATTGTTATAAAAGGAAAAAGGAGGAACATAATTTTAACAATATTAAGATCATCCCTTCAGGGGACCAAACTAACCTGACATAAGCACAAAAGGATAAAGCTTCCTTAGCTCTCTTTGATTTTAGGTTAGAGTCATAGTTAACCTGTGTTTTGGAACAACAATCATACAGCAAAGTTTCACAGTATTTACAAAGTACCATACCTAGGCTCAGAATTAACCATGTTATGGAATTTCCTTTTCAGAAAGGAAATAACAAAATGGGGGAACTGAGTCAAGAGCATCTTATCATTACATTTTCAAGGTCATCCTATCAATCTTCCCAGGCATAGACATCTACCTATAGCAGTTCTCAGATCACACCCTCTTTGAACAGTATATGGCATTTCCTTTAAATAATGGATTATTGACTTAATGACAATTCATATCTGAAATCAAAATTCAGAGTAATATCAAAGTATAGTCCAAAGAGATTTTCCCTCAAATATCAAGTTTCACTACTCATAGCTTAGGGCTAGATACAGTTATAACTATTACTTTTCTCATGCTGTTGCAATAACAGTTAAAAACAAGCGCATATAAGCCTTATCTTATTCATCCTTCCTAGTTTAAATTGACCCTAAAGCAGAAATCAATCACTAGAAATTAAGTAAATAATCATGTTCTAGAGTTTCACACATAGGGTGAATATATGATAGTTCATTCAAAACCAAGAAAAATACTGGCTACATACTGTGTAAGCTTCTAAGGTGACAGATATGGGAAAGCATTGCACATTAACCCCTAAGATAAAAATAAAATCTTTAAATCTGGGATTTGTTGAGGATGAATTGGCTCAAAGATATAACTTCAATATATACTATTCCAGGTATACTTTCATAATTTTCTATTAAATAAAAATTGTTCTTCACAAAGTAAACTTCTGGATTGGTTAAGAAATAGGAGGGCAAGGTAGTGGGAAGAAGAAAATCAGAGGAGTGAGAAGGGACAGGGTAAATAGGGTGAGAAGGACAGTGAGAAAAAATAGGAAAGAGGAAAATACACAAGTGATTGTAACTTAGAATGTGAATGGGTTGAATTTACCCATAAAATGGAAATGGATAGCAAATTAAAATTTTGAATTCAACAATATATTCCTTGCAGGAAACATTATAAAACTGAAAGATATACACAAAGATAAAATAAAGGGCAGGAGTAGAATTTGGTATGTAAAGAAAAATCAGGGATAGTAATCATGGTCTCAAAGTTAAAGTTAAAATTGATTTAATGAAAAAATGAAAAAAGAGAGAAACTACACCCTGTCTCAGCAATATTATTCAATATTGTTTTAGACTATTTAAAATGCCTAGACAGTATAAGATACCTGAGCACATACCTTCCCAAATAGACATGGGAACTATATAAACATAAGACACTTTTTATACAATAAACTCAGATCTAAATAATTGAAATAATATTTTATTGTTCATGGGTAGGTAAAGCCAATATGATTTTTAAAAATGACAATTTTACCTAACTAATCTATTTATTCAATGTCATCACAGTTAAATTACTAAAAATATTGTTTTACTGAGTTAGAAAAAATAGTAACAAAGTTCATTTGGAAAAGCAAGAGGTCAGGAACTTCAAAGAAACGAGGGAAAAAAGATATAAAAGAAATAGGTTCAGTAGTATCAGACCTTAAACTGCATTATAAGGCAAGAACATTGTTGAAATGTAAAAAAAAAATGTCAATTATTTTAAATTAAAATTTTCTTGTATAAATAAAACCTATGTATCCAAGAACAGAAGGAATGCAGAAAATTGGGGGAAAACTTTCATAGACAATCTCTCAGATAGGATATGATTGGGTTGGAATATTGCTGTGGTACAGGAAATGATGAGATGGTTGACTTAGAAAAACATGGAAAGACTCAGACCTATGAAGGAAGATGCTATCCACCTTCAGAAAAATAGGTGATAGGAGGAAATAAGCACAGTAAAATCTTATATATATATGTGTGTGTGTGTGTGTGTGTGTGTGTATGAGTGTTTGTGTGTGTATATATATATATATATGTCTATAGGTATCTATGTGTATAGATAGATGGATAGACAGACCCAATCTTAATTAAGGCTTTATTTAGGGTTGGTGGGGAAAGAAGAGAAAAAATAAAGTAAAAAGTGCACAGCAGAGAACAAAAGAAAACCAACAAGGAAGCAAAGAAAAGCTGGGCAGCTTTGAAGACAATGTGTAGTATTTATCACATAGGTTTTCTTGAAATGGAAACTTATTGTTTTAAACTGAATCCTCTTTTATGGTCTGCTGTGTACATAGCAATGTTTTCTTTTTATTCTTTTCTCATTTGCACTTAAATTAAAAATTTTTTAAATTAAAAAAATTAAAGTAAACTTGTAAGCCCCTTTACTTCAACTGTGAGGGATTCTAGATTCTCGCAAAATTGCTTCCTTATTTTAGAACTTCACAACATTGTTTCAGCAAGGCTGATAAGATTTTTATAATGTTGCCCAAATAGAAGGTCCCCCTGGGAAGCTGGTAAATCCCCAAAAAGCTTCACATATACTGACAAATTCTGTGGTACTTTCCCAAATTCTAATTATTATTATTAACTTTAAAGCAAAATATATCCAATTATAAACTTGACGGTTTGTTTTAATCATGATGACAACATTCTCTATAAAAAGAGGAGTTAATTTTCCAATGATACTGTTGCATCACCTTCTGGGTATCATTTTTCAAATGAACAGCATTTCTTATAGAGTGATTTCCCCAAACTCACAATATAAGTAAAATTAGAAGCCTAACAACAACATAAACAATCTTATGGATTTTTAAAACATAACACACAACTTATTGCCAGTCAAATGACATCAATTCAATTGAATGCATTTCTGGAAATGCATAGAAAATAATTTCAGCCATTTATCAATTTGACATTCTATGGTAATTACATTCAAAACCAGTATAGAGTACTTTTAAAGTAAGTACAATTTTAATTCTTAAACATGTGGTTTCCAAGGCAAAGATACTGAAATAGTTTGTCATTTCCTTTTCCAGTGTATCCCTATTTTACAGATGAGGAACTGAGGTAAATAGGAGTTCAGTGACTTGCCCAGTGTTATACAGTAAGTATCTAAGGTGGGATTTGGACTCAGGTCTTCCTGACTCCATCCTAACCTCTATCCACTGCACCACCTAGCTGCCCCATCACCTTAATGCCAAATATCAAATATACTTTCTATTAATGTCTACTCTACTTTTAGAGGGTCAAACAATACAATTATATCACTTTAAGTGATACTACATTAAAATTTAGGTTAAGGACAAATTCAGTCAAATTAAATTTGGATTTAAAATCAGAAATGGTATTGTTCAAAATCTAACTCTTCCCAAGGACCATTAGCTGCCAGCACCTCAAATTATAGACTCCACTGCTTTTAGTTAGCGTTTTCAAAGATTGATGGTTGGTAGCCTCCTATTCTCATCTCCTTAAAATATTTCAATATTTACAAACATTTTCAAACCATAATTTGGAAATTTATAGCAAAGATATAGAAAAAAAGATTTCCTTTCTTTGCTTGTTTTTCTTTTTCTCCGTAACTCCAATCTGACCAAGGCTGAAATGACAGAAATTATCTTGCAATTTTTTTTCATCTATGCCTATTTTAAAACCTTATCTTCTGTTGAAAGTCTGATCAAATGATCAGTTTAAGACCCGGCTTATCGAGAAGAAAAGTTTATCAATAAATTATAGAAAGTCATAAGTATTGTTTTAAGTATGAGACTTCATTAATCTTCCCCAACATTCTAAGTTCCCTTTCTGCATTTTTTTGTTTTTGTTTTGATTTTTATAGCAGTCTTTATGGCTCAGCTGGGTTTTCCTCTTAGAAATTTCCAAGGTTATCAGCATCTATGAACACTAGACATAACACAGGACAAAGGTTGTCCTGAGAAGCTTGTAGGGATGTGGAGGAGGATAAAAATGGATTCTCTATCCTTGGGTTATGAGTATTTGACCTTCAAAGCCCAACCCTGGTCAAAAATCTATTTGGCTTCCTTCATTAGCATGGGGTCATCCTAAGTGCAGGGTGCAGGTCTGATATTAGGGAATTGGTTCATCGAGGTCACTCAGTCAACTAAATATTATCAGGACAAGGTAAGACATAACACAAATATCTGATAAAGGATTCCATCCCAGCAATTGATATAGTTCAACTGGTGGCCCTTGTATTTGAATCCTAGATCATAGTGCTATATTCACCAGGATATCAAGGTGGCTGCCACCACTACATAGTCAGACACCAGACCAGGTATCTAATTTATTTGTAATAGTCACAGATCTATTGAGGAAGGAGGGAGAGAGCAAGAGTGAAAGAGGGAAGGAAGACAAAGAGAGAGGAAGAGAGAATCTACCAGACAACTAGCTGAATTTCACTGATGGCAGCACTGCCCTTGAGTGATCAGTTCAAGAGGACTACTAATTTAAGGGTACCTATGCTAGTTGTAGCCTCCCCTGAGTCAACCCTGGGGTCAAGGTGTCAACACCAACTCTAGCTTTGACTGTGTTCCACTCAAATCCTAAGGTTACTTACAAGATTCTTAACATGAAGAGTGATCCTGTGTAGGTCAGTCCTGTCCTCCCTTAACCCTGAGATCACAAAGACTTACTTAACATTCATGATCCAGGTGAGCCTACAGGCTTCTCAGGCCAACTTCTTTTTTTTTTTCAGGCCAACTTCTAAAACCACTTCTAACACCAAAAGTGTTGGTTAAGAACAAACCCAGAACTGAAAAAAGAAATTTAAGGTTTATTTAGTAATCTAGCAGAAGGGAAAGGCAAAAAGGTGGTTTGTTCCCCAAGCCTCAATAACTTTTACATTATATAGAGTTCAACAAAGGAGCAAGGAAAGTCATCTGATTGGCCAGGATAAAAGCAATTTCCATATAAGACACTTATGGTTTTTTGAGATATGTAAAGGAGGAAACTCCTTACATGCCTTGCATCAATCTATGTATCCCCTGGAAGGTTTGGAGATCAACATAGTCTGAATGTCCTGAGTTAAGTATTAATTGGTCTCAAAGTAAAAAGTCTAGTCTCTCAGTCATTCAGGGCTTGGCTCAGACAATGCAATAAACTTTCCCCACAACAGCCATAGCCTTCGCCTTGATATCTTTATGCTTAATGTGTCTTGCCTGAGTAGACAATGGTATTGAATATCTGCTCCACTCATCTTTTCAATTTGACCTCCAAGCTTTAAGATCAAATCATTTAGCCTCTATTTTTCCTTAGTATATGTTTTATACTTATTGCATCTGAGTGACATGTTGCTATCATTGTAGAAAGATTCCAATAGATGAAGGAATCATTTATAGTGTTTTGGGAGAGTCATATAATTGTTGTCACCCTTGCACATCAAATGAGTAATATTGTCATGATGTAAACCCCTCTTTAATTTGGAAGCCATATTTAGTTCTACTTAGGAGATATGATCATGGATTTAGGGAAAGGAGAACCATCATGGACTTGAATTGCCTCCTAGAAAAATGCTATATTTTATATCAATTGTATTTGTTATTGTGTTGGTGGCATATTTCAAATAAAGAACAGTTTTCCATTGGACATCAAATACTCTAGCATTCTCACTAGTCTTGGGGCTATTTTATATCAGTTCAAGAACAAATCATGAGTACAGGAAAGAGTCCAAAATTTTGTATTAATCAATAAACTGAGTGTAGATGTAATAGTGCTTTTGGTGTTTTCCCCCAATAATTACCAAATCAATTATATTGTTCTTTATATCCCTGATATTTTTTAGCACACCTTTTTTTTGTTGCTGTTTCAAAATGTTATTTTTATTGTAAGTGTTTATACATTTTGTTTGTAATGCAAGCTGTGAATTCTTCATAAAAAATACATAAACATACAAATGGCCTATATTTGGAGGGATTATCTGGTGTTCTCATATTTTGATAGTAAATATATCGTGATTTCTATTAAAAAAAACCCAATGGGATCATATTTGCTGTCTGAAAGGAAGGTGGTAGAGTGTTTTCCTAATATTTCTTGTCCCATTGCACAGCATTTGAGCCAATGACTATGAATCTTATCCAGTCTGACCATTTGCCAGTTTTTCACAGAGGCTAACATTTCAATCACCTCCCTTCCTATAATTCGATTGTCCATTATATTAATGGTATGCAGAATTTCTGTTTCTCATTTGATCCAATTTGCCTTTTCTTGTGACCATATGGAAGCAAGGAATTTTCCACCTTCTTCCTTTGGAGGTTTTCTCTTATCTAATTTCTTTGCTTCTCAGGTTTCTGCAGTAACATTTTTGTTTGATGTTGAATTGCTTATTTTGTTCTCTGAGCTCCTTGTATGACTGTTACCTTTTGACTTTTGATTCTAGGATTTCTGATATGCATTTCCCCCCTAGATTCTGTTCCACATTTTTCTTTTCTGTTGTCTTTAATTGAGCAATGTGCCATTCCAGTTTTCTACTGTGTATACTAGCTAGCGATTGATGTAATCTTCTAAAGTCTTTCCACAAATCTTCAACAGTTCTTTCACCACCATTTTGCTATGATGATGTTTGATTCTTATCTTTAGGAGTGTTCTTTAATGGTACCTACTCTCATTTTCACTGTGGCAACAGCTGCATAATATACTGATTGGGGCAAAGCCTGAAATAATTTTGGGTTCTTTTTTGCTATTTCTGTCAAAAATTGTGGGAGCGTATGTTGGTTCATGTTAGTGATAACAAATGCCAAACTTTTGAATTACCATTTTGGTACATTGATCTACTTTATGTCCATCTTTTTTTCAAAACAACTTGAGACAACTATTATTTTTAATCATCAATTTCATTTTTATGTATAATTTCTGGAGTTTACATCCAGTGAAGATTTTCAATGACCTCATTTTCTTCAACCCTTTCAGATTTTAGAGCTCCTAGATTTCATCTCTAATTTCATCTAATCTGGAGGAGAAATTATTAGAAGTCATCTAACGGGAAAGAAACTCTTTCATAATTTCTCTGCATTGGTCAGAGGTACATTCTTGTATGACTTGGACGATTGACAAAAAGCAGTATGAACTCCTTGCCTGTAACAGGTAGAAATCTGTTTCCAATTTAACAATATATTACTGTTGCATGTTGAAAGTACATTTTCTTTAGTGCATTTTATGTGCACATATGGTCTGTTGACTTGATGATTAGTACCATAACATTAAACTATTTCCCATAAGGAATGGTATTTCCTATTTGTTCCAGTTTACCTTACCTTCTTTGTAGTATTTGATCATGAAGGAGTGATATACTCCATGTCAAACTGATCATGTTGACAGTTTCAAGTAGGATCAGTCTGCAACCCTGTCATCCAATCTATATCTTTAATTCTTAGGAACAGTTGCATCATACTGGCTGGGATGCCAACCAATGGTATCAACAAGGCCTTCATCATCAAAGTCTCTGGTTCTTGCTAAACTGTAAGAGCTTACATATCCTTGGTACAACTGTGGTGTGAAAAAGGATCATAAGGATATGTACCCTAAAATGTGCTCATATGATTTTAATCTCTTCTGCTAAGTCTCTATGTTTTGAAAGTATTTTAGTCTATACAGTTTGGAGATTATGAGTATCTGTATGGTGACATCTACTAAACATATTGTTTTTATATTTTTTAGCTTGGTGTTATGTCTGGGCAGTTGTGGACAAGAGTTTGGTCTGTGATATAATGATCCAGTTTCATTATAATTTATTGATTGAGTTCTCCAGGATGTTTTGAGGCCTGTATTTGAGGTGTGGGGATTTGTTGTTTGTTAGTCTATAAAAGGTAATAGGATTCATGTGTGTGTGTGTGTGTGTGTGTGTGTGTGTGTGTGTGTGCGCGCGCGCGCGCGTGTGCGCGCGCATATATTTTAGGTTATATAATTGTGATGCATAATTCTAACCCCCAGATCATGTCTTACTAGATATTTGGTAGGTACTAAATTTTTACACCATGCAGTGATGTATTGCAGTTTCTTCTGCTTCCTTGCATTATGAATCAACTATTTGCTCAGTGATTTTCTGTTAAAATATTGTTGACTGAGTTCATGAGAATGCCACCCATAGTTAGCCTTTTAATTCCATTCTTGTAACTTTGCTTTTTCATCAGCTCCATCCAGAGAATTGCCTTTTCTTTTCTTTTTTCCTTATTATCCTTTTTCTCATACTAACAACTTGTATTTGCTCAGTCATCTCCAAGGAGCTTCATGACATCTTATTCATCCCTACAACATCCATGAGAAGGGAGTAATTATTGGATGCTTTAATTTCCCACAGGCAGGGGAAACAGATTTGGGGATGGGGAGAAGGTTAAGTTAATTACTCAATATCACACAAGTAATCTTTTGGTAAATAACTGAGATACATGATCCATATAATATAGGCATCTGTCTTTCAGCTGGAAATTTGATCCAAGCAGTCAAGGTCATTATTTCTTATGGAATAAACTTCGTTTTCTTAAGCTTATAATTTAAAACTCTTTATAATTTAGCCTTACCCTTATCACAAAGTACTATCTGTACCCTTCACTCCATTGAAGCCAGCATAATAGTCATAGAATCACAGGATTTAAAACAAGAAGGGATCTTATAGATTACCCAATTCAGTTCCTTAGTTTCTCTTTCCCATCTCCTGCTCTTTGCTCATCTCTCCTTCCTCCTATTAATGCATCCAAATCTTTCTTATTCTCCACCACCAGTGCGAGTCTTGCATCTTCTATGCAACCTTTGCTGACCATTACTCTCTCCCATGACCTCTCATTTTGTCTGTAACATATATTATCATACCTAGTTGTATTATTTCAGTCTGGTATTGTTTTCTGTCTTATGTGTTTCTGTCTTATCCCCCAGCATAGACTGTAATTTCATTAAGTATAGGAACCTTGATTTTTTTTTTTTGCTTCTTTTGTACATCCCATAAGGCGTAGAATAGTGCTAAACACAAAGTTAGTAGTCAATAAATCCTTTTAAAATTTTTAAAATTCATTTTGAACTTAAAATCAAAAGACAAAAAAGGAACATTTTCATGTACACAGCACAACATAAGAAAGGATTCAATATAAAACCATGAATTCCTTTTTCATACTGTTTACTTTTTTAAAAAACTATGTAATAGAGGCGGCTAGGTGGCACAGTGAGTAAGAGCGCTGGCCCTGGAATCAGGATGACCTGGGATCAGATCTGGCTTCAGAAAATGTGCACCCACACATAAATAACAACTGGCTGTGTAACCTTGAGCAAATTACTTAACCCCAATTGCTTTAAAAAAAAAAAAAGAAAAACTATGTAATAAATACAACACATCATTTTCAAAGCTACCCTGCTTATCTGCACTTCCTTCTAAATTTTCTTTTGTTCTCTGCTGTGTGCTTTTTATTTTCTTTTTCTCCCTCCCTCCCTCCCCACTCTGCCCTAGAGAAGGCTACCATTAAACACAAGTGTGTGTGTGTGTGTGTGTGTGTGTGTGTGTGTTTGAAACCATACTATACACACTTCTATTTATCAGTTATTACTCTGGATGTGGATAGCATCTTCCTCTATAGGTTCTTTGTAGTTGATTTGACTATTTACAATACTCAAAACGACTTAATCATTCAAAGTTGTTCTTAGAATAATATTGCTGTTACTATGTAAAACATTCTCTGGTTCTGCCCATTTCACTCTTCATTATTTCATGCAAGTCTTTCCATGTTTTTCTAAAAATAAACCAGCTCATCATTTCTTATAGTACAGTAGTAGTCTATCACAATCATATACCACAGCTTACTGAGTTATTTCCCAATTGACAGGCAGCTCCTCAATTTCTAGTTCTCAGACACCACAAAAAAGAGCTGCTATAAATATTTTAGAACATATTGGTTCTTTTCCTTTTTCCCCAATTACCTTGGGAAATAGACCTTATAGGGTATTACTGGGTCAAAGGCTACACACAGTTTTATAACTCTTTGGGCATAATTTCAGATTTGTTCTCCAAAATGGTTGGAGAACCAACATAGTTCACCTCATAGATCCACCAACAGTGAATTAGTGTCCCAAGATTTCTACATTCCCCCAATATTTGTTGCTTTCCCCTTATTTTATTTTAGCCACTCTGATAGGTGTAAGAAGATATCTCAAAGTTGTTTTAACTTACATTTCTCTAATCAATAGTGATTTAGAGCATTTTTTCATATTACTATATATAGTACTATATATAGTACTATATATAGTACTATATATAGTACTATATATATATATAAAGTTTTGATTTCTTCATTTAAAAGTTGCTTTCACATCCTTTGACAATTTATTAATGGGGGAATGACTCATGTTCTTATTAATTGGACAAAGGTCTTTATTTGAGATATGAGACTTTTATCTAAGAAACTGTCTATAAAAATGTTCTTTTAATTTTCTGTCTTTCTTCTGATCTTGGCTACATTGGTTTTATTTGTACAAAACCTTCTTTAATTTAATGTAATCAAAACTATCCATTTTGCACCTCACAATACTTTCTAGCTAGTCAATAAATCTTGATGGAGCTTATGGTGACATTGCCCCATGGCACAAGTGGATGCCCATTTGAATAGTTTTACCTCCATGATAGCTTAGTTACCTTCTCTGGAGAAAGCACTGTGCTCTTCACCTTCTGAAATTCATAACTGAAAACAATGAGGAATATGGTGGGAGAAGACTACCAAAGGAAGCATATTGTTGCCAGGTTAGTGTGGCATCACAGCTATTTGATCTAGCTGCCCAAAGACTGGGGCAAAAAGACTGGTTCTATGGAAACAAAATTACATGTGCTTCTGGTCTTTTGCTCTGAGCCATACACACTTGCTCTTCTGCTCCTAAGCTTCTTCTACCATATGAATAAGATCCATATGAATGAGATCATTTAGTAGTGTAGCAGTGGGAACATGGTTCTTAAAATATGTGATAACCACAAAATTCTAGAAAAATCCTCCAATCTCAGAATTCTTTACAAAATTGGCTTTTATCTACTGACAACTATATATTGACCAATTGTCTCTCATTGATTCAACACTTCTATCAGTCTTTCCTACTATCTTTCCAGTGTCTTTCTAAAGACAAGGATGTTGTCTAGGTATACTAACACTTCCAGGTAATTTATGCATCTATAACTACTTTCTCCATCAGTCTTTGAAAAGTGATAGGTGACCTTGAGATGTTTTGAGTCAAATTCTCAAAGTGGTAAAAATCAGTTGAGAGCAGAAAAGAGCATTCTTTTCCTTATCTTCCTTGGCCTTCAGAATTTGAATTCTTAATTCAAATTCCTCCTGAGTACAATATCACCCACAACCAGAATGACAAGACCAACCACTTACAGACCTGTGGTGGAGATGGAGCCCACAACAGCAGCACTGTATGCACAGCATGAGGTAATTGCCAAGGTGAAGCATGTGGACAAGATCCATATTGGAAAATATGAGTCTGATGTTATGTATGTCTGATACTTCTCCTTATTTCCAGAAGACTATGGGGAATAGCTCAAAATTTGACTCTGTGAACAATGCCTAAAGCACAGGAAGTTTGAGAAGAGCTACCATTTCCATTTGGGGTAATGCCACCTGGCAAGTAGATCTACTGAAAGAATAATATCTTGGTGTATGAGATAGATGGCAAAGACTATAAGATTTATTGCCAGAGCCTCTTTCTCTTAGTGAGATTCTTCCTGGACTACAAGACCCTACCCTGTGTTTTGATGTGGAACCATTTGTCTTCTACATTTTGGCCAAGGTAGACTAACAGGGGACACACACAGTGGGCTATTTCTCTAAGGAAAAGGAGTCCTCCAGATCAGAATTCTGTGTTCTGTACCCTGACCTCCCTTCTGCCATTAATGCTGAGACTCTGGCAAATTCTCCATTGCCTTCAGTTATGAATTGTGGAAGGTGAAGAGTGCAGTGCCTTCTCCAGAGAAGCTAACTAAGCTAGCATAGTTATTTCTCCTGGGGACTGCTAGAGATCCTAAGGGACTTCTTGGGAAGTCCCATCCATCTAAGACCTCAGCCAGATGACTAACATCACATAAAATGACATCATCAGCCTTAAAAAACAGCATATTATCTGTTTCATGCCCAAGCTCACCTTAAGAGCACATGGTATAAGAAATCACCCATAATGGAGGATGTAATTTCTCTCAAGTGGCTACCACCTGAACACAGACAAGTAAGGTTGTCTGAGAAGGGAGCAGCGCTCAAGCCAGCTATCTCCTCTTCCACCTCCCCCCCCCCACATCCTTATCCTGTAAGGATGCCTCTTTTTCCAATCTGTAAATATGTGCAGTCTTGTCTGCCCACCTACAAGCCCTAAAACATTTTTTAAATAAAGAAACTTTAGTTTGTCAGTGTGAAAAGAAGAATCCTCTCAATTTGAATACTTAAATTCAAGACAGGGTAGCACTAGTTGCCCAGAAGACAGTCCAGGGCATGTTGAGCCTGAGGTATATATTCACTTCCTTCCTGTTATTCAACATCTGGTAGTTCACCCACACTTGTATCTTTCTATTATTCTTTTGTACTACCACTCAAAGCAATTTATATGGTCTGCCAGACTCTGCGGGTTGCTCCTTAAGTCCATCTCACATCTCACTCCTGCAATGTGAATATATTTGTCTTTTCACTAAGCTTTTGCTTCAATTAATCCTTCTATTCTTCTGGTACTAAAGAGTTACCAAAGTCAAATACTACAGAATACTCTCCTGGGTTTAAATATCACTACTCTGATGATGTGCACTGCCCCCATCTATGCCTCTTCTGATGATCTCAGCATAGCCTATATGGATGGTTAAAGTGCATTTGAGTGACAGTATGGGGTGACAGGTGATTGCTTGTAGCATCCTGCTAGTATTTGGAATAGATTTCAACTGATTTCATTTAGTCTTGGCAATTAATGAGGTTAGAGAGTCTGGACATACCAAGGTATGTTGTCTACTTTTCTGTTGATACCAAAAACTTATTTAGGAAACTTCAAGCTCATCCTGATGTATCCCTAATATGGGTAGTCTTCATCACTCTTCCTCAAATGGCCCTCAAATTATTGGGAAATTATAGTAATTTGAGGTCCACTGTCTAAGATTATATTTTACCCCATGTTCTTTCTTCACAATTATCTCTTCATGAGATCCTATGAGTCCAGGAAGAATAAACTTGTAAGGATTAGAAGATGAGGGAAGGGGATGCCCATCAATTGGGGAATGGCTGAACAAGTTGTGGTATACGCATGTAATGGGATACTATTGTGCTATAAGAAATGAGGAGCAGACGGACTTCATATACCTGGAGAGGCTTATATGAACTGATGCTGAGTGAGAAGAGTAGAACCAGGAGAAATCTGTATACAATCACAGACACACCATATGTGTGATGACCAACTATGACAGACTGGACTCTTCTCAGCAATGGAGTGATATAAGTCAATCCCCAAAGACTCATGATGGAGAGAGATGTCTACATCCAGAGAAAGAACTAGAAAGAACTGAGTTTGAATCCAGATTGAAGCAAACTACCTGCTCTCTTTCTTTTCCTTGTTTGGTTTTATTTCCTCTTTACCATTTTTCATTCCATCTAGTACAATCTGCCTTTGTAACCTGACTAATGTAAAAAAGTATTTGCAGATCCTATATTGGATTGTATGCCATAGTGGGGGGAGGAAGGGGAGGAGGGAACGAAAATTGAAACTCAAGGAATTATGGAATTGAATTTTGCAAACTAAAAGTAAACAGACAAATTAATAAATACAAAAAAATTTTTAAAAAAAGAAGATGAGGGAAATATCATTGTCATTGGGATCTATGTTGACTTTCTTCCAAGCCCCACTTTTTTATTGTGATGCTGTCACAGGAGATGTCATCTTCTGTACAACAAAGGTTTCATCCTCTTCACTAGTTCATCTAACAAATTATCTATCTATCTATCTATCTATCTATCTATCTATCTATCTATCTCTATATCCACCTAATCCACAACTGTAGCAAAAGATGATTCTGCTTTTCTGGTTATCCTTATGAAGTTTCTCTTGTATTAGGCCCTTTTCTTTTCCAAAGAGAACATCTTTGTTCTCTTCGTCTATCTATTCTTCTCTTGGTCAATTGTCTTCCAGCCTTCCGCTCTGTAACTGCAGTATGGTTCACAATGAAGAAGATGTTCCTGAAGTTGGTCATTATTTGCAGAAGTTCTGTGGTTTCCTATCTATTTACTTCATTTTAGATAACTGTGATGGTGGTAGTTGTGACTCAAGGGCCACGATGCACATGTACAGTTCAGAATTGTGTATATGAGGCCTTTGTGTATTTGTTGAAGGCTTACTTTATCTACTTTATTAGATTCCACTACACCTCTCTATATTAGTCCGCAATCAGATATGCACTCTGAATATAAAATCAGATTTTTTTTTCTTTTATAGTGAAAAGTGAAATTGATACATGTAGTCTATGATTCCTGGGCAGTCTTACCATCACTACCATATTACATCTCTTGTTTTTGCAAATGTGCCTGTCATATGATTCCAGGCTTTGTTGTATTAAGGGCATTCTTAAAGCCAAGAGCAGTCCCTGTAAGATCTCCATCTACTTTTTTCTGACTCTGTTGACTTCCAATGCTAAGACTCCCAATATTGTTTTCCAGGGGGATAGAATTCCTGTCTTGGAAATGTCAATAATTTGGGTCTGTAGTATCTCTCTCTGGCACAGGAGGACTGGCCTCTCAACCTTACATACAGGAGAAACGTCATTTTCAGACTTGGGAGTGACCAGAGGTATGCTAGTAAATGCCTTGAGGTGGGGAGTGCAGTTAAACCTGAATTCTGAACATTTCCACCATCATTTTCTTAAGTTTAGATAATTAACAAAACAATAAACCAATCCTTGATTTTCAGTATTTGCCAACTTCTGAAATGTAATTGCTCGCACCAAAAAATTTAGATAAGCTCTCGACTACATAATAGATATAATCCCCATTTTCTTTGTGTGAACGCCTTCCTTCCTCAGAATAGCTTCTGCCTTTTAGAATAGCTTCTCTTCCACAGAAAATAGATTACAGATTAGTTCCCAAGAACACTTTCTACATCAGACGTGTTTGCTCATTAGAATACTTCTGGTGTGGCCCAACCTGACTTTAAGTTACTAATCGTTATTCTGCAATTTTCTAAATCTTTGCTATTCCTTTGCAATATTTTAATAATAATATAAAATATAGAAATATTATACAATATGATATAAAATAAATGTAATATGTAAACACTATATTGTGTGAATATAATGTATGATAAATATAACATATAATATGCAAATATTGTATAAATATTATAATAGTCATAATCTGAGTTTATTCCTAATATTAGCAGACTTCTATGACTTTCAATAACTATAGCACAACAATATATTTCAATCATTTCAGCACCCATCTTTTTAAGAGATTTCTCCATGGTTAAGAAATTTAATAAGACCAGTAATGTTAACAAACTGTAAACGTGGAAGGTTGTATGAAAATAGTACTTATATAGCATATGGCAATGTTATATGCAATTAATACATGTCACATAAACAATAAGCAAGCATGCAAATTAATATCAAGGCAATAGGAATAAACTCAAAACCATGAAAATCAGTATGAACTTTTTCACATACTGTGTTTTGAGCCAAAACCTGTTCCTAGGCACATGATAGATAAATCAACTAAAAAGCATCAATTGAGCATTTTGCATAACAATGTTTTTATGTTAGCAACAGTTAGATTGTGAGAGAAAAGGTTGTCTGGGTGAAGCTTTGAGATACCTCTTACCATAATGAAAAATCAAATTGGAAATAAACAGGACTTTCCTAAAATAAACCCCATAAAAATTACAATAAAGGACCAGGAAATATAATAAAAGCTATGCATTAAAAAACCCCTGAAAACCAAGGAAATCGAAAAACGCATTAAAAAAATACTAGAGGCAAAACAAAATAGAGTACGAAAAAGACAAAATCCAAACAGGATTTAAGATGTGCAACAAAAAAAATCACGAATAGATGTAAAGATATTTAAATTTAAACTGAGACATAAAAGCACAGGGAAAATGAATAAAAAAAGATTCTTTCTAGCCAGTGACAACAAACCCTGCCTGAGCCAGGGAGAGCTCAAAACCATCCCATGCACAATAGAGGATTAAAATGACCCTAAAAAATAGCAAAAATGCAAATAGCTGAAAAAACAGGAACGAAAAAACAAACAAACCCTTCAAACTCGATTCCCAAGGACAGAGTCTTTACCTATAAAGTTGTATATTCATAGTCACACAGATAACTCTTCACTGGTCTTAGTTCACCTATGCCTGAAATGCTCATCCTTACTAGCTCTAGGGGTTAATTTATGTTCATGTTATTCACCTTTTTCTGCTTATAAACCCTCCTATTTATGATACTTAGGGGCGCGGGGGCGCTATCTCAAAATAGCCCCGCGCATTATTATTGGAGTGGAGACGCTATTTGCTCCTTGCCGGTGCCGCAGCCTGCCTCGGGATGTTTCCCTCTCGGTCTAGCCTAAGGCTTTCTCCGGCCCCAGTCTCTGCTTTCCAGCACTGATCACACGATTCATGGCTGCCAGGTTTTCATGGGAATGAACACCCAGTCCCACACATGCTGGATGGGCAGTTCCTCGAAGGGTAGCTCCGTGATGCTGCGGGCTGCATATGCACAAGTGACTGCTGATTGGCTGAGAGACTGAGTCAGTAACACTGGATATTTGTGTGACCGAGACTTGGAAGGGGGAGGCTGAGAGCGTGAGGGTCCTGAACTCCGCATGGGATGGGCCTTCACACCTCGTTCCCATACGTGCATGGGTGCGTGCATTGGATACACGCGCGTGCACCGTGCATGCCATGTGTGCACCGTGCATGCCATGTGTACCCGCGCGCCGCTGTCAGCTCGGCCATGTCCGACTCCTTGGGACCCCATTTGGGGTTTTCTTGGCAAAGGCATGGAATGGTTTGCCATTTCCTTCTCTTCATTTTGTAGGTGAGGAAACTGAGGCAAACAGTGTTGAGTGACTCGCCCAGGGTCACACAAAGCGTCTGAGGCCAGACTTGACCTCAGCAGGATGAGTCCTGCGGACTTCAGAGAGCCCAGCATCTTACCCACCTAGCTGCCTTTATGTGCAGATCCATCCGCGTACGGATACGTCACGTCAAAGATTGGAGAGGCAGCGTGACTTGGCAAACTTCAGTAGACAAAGAAGCACATCAAGTCCGGATCACGGACCGGACGTGTGGCGATTTCCATCTGAAAGAGGCAATGTCCTTGTCATGTGGCCATTTACATGCAAGGATCTTGACAGACTTTACTTAAGTATTGAGGTTTTATTGATTTCCTTTTAAGAGCTGGCTTTTTTTCTAGGAGTTTCAATAATAATAATAACAAACAACTAAATAAATTACTATAATAAGTGTGTGTGTGTGTGTGTGTGTGTGTTTTAAAATAAGACAATTGTAATCTATTTATTTATTTATTTGCACGGGGGAAGGCAGGGCAATTGAGGTTAAGTGACTTGCCCAAAGTCACATGGTTAGTAAGTGTTAAGTGTCTGAGGTCACATTTGAACTCAGGTCCTCCTGACTTAAGGGCCATTGCTCTATTCACTGAACCATGTAGCTGCCCCTGTGTGTGTGTGTGTTTTTAAAAAGAATAGGCTTGGGGTGGCTAGGTGGTGCAATGAGTAAGAGTGCCAGCCCTGGAGTCGGGAGCACCTGGGATCGGTTCTGGCCTCAGACTTAGCACATACACAGAAATGACTGGCCATGTAACCTTGAGCAAGTTACTTAACCCCATTGCCTTAAAAAAAAAAAAAAAGAATAGGCTATGTGTAGCCTGAGATTATCCTTATAGATACAGTTAGAATCTTGTAAATGATTTTCTACAGTAGACCTAGATCCTCACAGTCAAATAATTGGCAGATAATTCTAGCGTATTGTTATTTATTATGCAATGGGGGCCATAGGAGCACAAACAAGGGCACTCATTCTGCTGGTAGGCCATGGTAAGAGGTTGTACTCCCAGAAAGGCATGAAGATATGTAGTGGAAAGCTCCTGCTGGCTGATTCAGAAGAGGTGAGGCTCTTTGGACCATTTCTGGTCCCCTTACCACTTGAAGAAGAGCCATTTAAAGGTCTGCTGAGTCAGAGCTGAGAATCCATTCAAATGCACTTTCTCTTTTTTGCCTTGTCTATGTTCCAGTGAGAGTAATATACTGTAAGCCTCCGAATGAAGAGAGGCCAAGATCCTTCCACCTGAGGTCAACATATGCTCTTAAATAAGACTCTTGTTCTCTGTCTTTCTTTGTTCTTCACTGTTTTAAGGTAAAGAAGTATTGGAGATAGCTAAAACCTTGTGAGCTTCAGAAGATTACAACTTGAGCACCGAAGCCTGAGAGGTTTTAACCTGTTCTTGCATTTGCTGAAAGTGAAACATAAGTAAAGGAGAGGCTAAGGACCTGAAGAGCAACTTTCTTGACCCAACCCAGTGGTAGGAAGGGACATTAGCTTAACTATCACCATATCACATTCATAACTGAACTTGGTAGGCAAATGCTTTGTAGAAACTGCTCTAAGTCTGAGCTCACTGTCTTCAGGGATTAGGGGGTCTCCTGAGAAGAAAGAATGCCCCCAGGAATGGGAGAAAATGTTTATACTTCTGGCTATATCTTTGAAACAAAAAAATTCCTTTATAAAAGCTAATTAATGTTAATTGGTTCAATGATTCTGGGGTACTAAAAGGCAAACCATTCTAGTATCTTTGCTAAGAAAATCCCAAATAGGGTCGTGAAGAGTTGAACATGACTGAAAAACAACTGGAGGGAACCTCCTGGAATGGGGGGTCCAATCAGCTGCATTAGGGAAAGACACCCACACCCTCAAGGGGGTACCCCTAGAGCTCTGAAAAGGAGACATAGACAACTTCACTTTGGGAACCGCTAGCAGGTGTGTGTGGGGGGGGGGTTGGAGGGACAGCAAATGGGGATAGTAAGTCTAGAGTTTCAATACAATTGATTGCAAAAAAGAATCTGTGCCAGTGTTAATGACTCTCTTGCAATAAGGTGTCTCTCATGCACATGATACACTTGTACAAAAGTCCTTGAGAGATGCAATTATGGAGATAACTTTGTTCAATAATCATCTCAAGGCAGTGGAAATATTTGGAGAAAGAGCACAATGATCTCTTCTCTTTCCTTGGCCTTCCCCTTCATGGGGATAGAGCCATTTCCCCAACGTCTGCCTCAGATATTCCCATTGGTGTGAACATTCCCTTAGTCTTGATTCCACTCCTTTGGTTGGGGAGGAAAAAGACTGAGACTCTTTAAACCTGCTCCAATCCAAGGCTAAGACAATGCCAAGAGCATTTAGTTTGGCTACTGCCATGACCTTGAGCTTGTAAGAGAGAGATGGCCAGAGCAAGAGGGTCTAACATCTCCCTGTCTGGCATGGACTGAAGTGGCAAAACTCCCTTTGCCCTCCTCCAGCTTCACACTGATTCTTTCACTGGTCCTACTTCCCATTACTTTTTTTTAAAAGAGTCTGGTCACTTTCTTCATCATCCAAGTGTTCTCAAAAAGAAATTGGTTCCTCTAAGATACCATTCAGTATATGGGGAAAGACTCAAGTAGTGTCTTAGTGGTCATTAAAAGAAAGTGCCAAGGGAGTCAACACAAATGAAAGGATATTTGTTGAAAGTTATTGAAAGCATATTATTAAGAACCCTGAAAATACAGAGATGCCATATGGATACATATGGAGACATTCTGATATCTGTATGGATATATCTTAATATATATGTGTATGTGTATACCTATATATTCTAATATGTGTGTATGTCATATATGTGTATATAGAGAGACAGAGTCAGAGAGAAGATGGACAGTGAACTGGGTTCAGAATTGAAAAAGGAGGAGAGAGGGCTGACTGGCATTTGGGAAATTGTTCAGAACTTCCAGTGATTTCGACCTATTCCCTAGCACATAAGCCACCTTTTTAACATCAGCGGAATTCCTGTGATGTCATATGGCTATAAATCACAGTGCACCATGGTCTCAGAGGACTTCAAATTGTGGGTAATTCCAAAAGTAATGGAAAGGAAAAGGGTGGTACAAGTATGGTGCAGGCTGTTACCAATGATGATACCTGTCTGAAAAAATGGCACAAAATACATCACTGTGGAAGTCAGAAAAAGAAGTGGGCTGGCCATGTAGCAAGAGGGGGAATGAAAATGGAGAGTTCAATGTTTTCACCAGAATCTTTGAAGTACTAAAAGACCCAGATATAGGCTTATGGTATACTTTGGAGACCTTTCATGGAGTGTTTATGTCTAATTTGGGGGAGAGGGGTCTTGATTAGGGTATGGCCTATAAAAAACAGGGGCCCTCTGCGATATCTAGGTGGCACAGTGAATAGAGCACTGGCCCTGGAGTCAGGAGAATCTGAGTTTAAATCCAGGTTCCAAATGCCTTGCTTCCCCCCTCCAAAAAAATGAAAGAAACTGTAAGGATCCCACCTTACTGGGCTGACGCCAAACTTACCTCTCCAATCGCCTCCATGATTCTGGTCACCCCTAAGACCTGGGTTGCCTCCACAAACCCCTAGGAGAGTTCCTTTCCAGTCGCCCCCATGACTCTGGCAGCCCCACTATGACCTCTGGTTTGCCCCCATGAACCCCTCGGGAGAGCCTGCTCCTCCCGAACAGACAAAGGAGTCTGACACCAAGGTGTAATATATCTTGCTGTTTATTCTCTTTCTTGTTCACAACCCCCTCTTCTCTCTCCTCCTTCTTTTATCTCACCTCCCTCCTTTTATATTCTCCCCCCCCCACTCTGTTCCCCCACGTGCCTCAGCAGCAGGTTCCTCACGGTAGCAGGGTGCTCCCCTGTTAGCAGTTCATGCTCAATACCCCGTAATCCTTGAACCTGTGTTAGTTCAAGGGTGGGGGTGCAGGGCAGAAACACACACACAGGTGCCTCTAACCCAGCCTGAGTTGCATTGTCATTTGCCTGCATTCTCTGTGAGTTCTCAGAGTTCAGGTAAAGTCTTAAAGGGCCCTAACAAGAAACAGGGTCTCTCTGGGGAAGGGGGTGTACAAGGGAGCCTTAATACTTGGGTGGGCTAACAATAGCCATAGCAACCTAGCTGTTTTAGTACCAAAGTACCCTCAAACAAAAATTACTCCAACTTCTTGAAACCACATAGATGTAGCTTATTTCCTTATAAATCTCCCCAATTTAGAAAAAAAAGATCTAGAATGTGACCTGAACATTTGTGAACTTTGGAAAATTATTAGTAATAGTAAACACACTCACTCATCAGCTCTACATTCATCTAGTTTACTCTGGAAAAGTAAAAAGCTTTCTTCCTATTGAATTTGTCTTCCTCTCTCTTAATTCCACTCTTCATATTTATAGTGAGAGAAACTCATGTTCATTAGCCATCTAGTATTTCAAGGATGGCTTCAAATAGCAGAAATAAAAGCAACCAACTGAATGAATAGACTTTCCGAATTTCTGCTGCATTTGTCCCCATATCCTCACATCTTACTCTCTGGTTGGAAGAAAACGGGAAGTTAAGTCATGCAGACAGGAAATGAATAAGGTAAAGGAGAGTAGCTGTTCCCCTTCAGAGATGGAAGGGGGAAAGAAATGCTGTGAGCTCTGTTTGCACATTTCAATGACCCCAAAGTCCGAAGGTTCCACTTGTTTCAGCCTCTAGTCACTTTCTCAACTCTGTCCTATTTTTGTGCCTTGTTGTAATGCCATGCACAAAAAAGCTTCCCAGAAAATGCTACTGCGAATAGCTTTTAAGGTTCTGATTGCGATATTAATAATGGTAATATTAATAGTTTAATTAGTTACACTATTAATTAATAATGATCACTCTATTCCATAACAAATCAAAGCAAAACTTTTACAGAAAATCAAGGTACAGCATTCACAATATTACACTTATCACAGAAAATCACAATATAATATTCATAACATAGTCTTAAGGTACAATAGTCAGTCTTCCACTCATGGGACAGCTAAGTCAACTCAATCAGTCACTCATCAGTAGTCTCAAAGTACATAGTCAAAGTCTTCCACTCTTGGGGTAAAGTCTTGATTAACTCAGTCACTTCTTCAGCAATCAATTACTAAGTATCATACACAGAACCCCACACCCATTAGGTCACTACTAAACTATAATTCCATAATTACTCCATACCCAAGGAGAGGTCTTTTCATCTTGACTTGGGGCCAGTTCTCAGATTCCCTGGATCCCCTTCCACGGTCCCAGATTCTACCTGGATTCACCAGCCTGTCACCAGGGTTTAATAGCAAACAGCTCCCAGTTCCTTGTCCAGCTCTCTGGGCAGGTTCTGTTCCACACTGAAGTTCACAGGGTCTGGTCTATGTCAGATCCTTCACCATTTCTGCTCCAGGGAATTCAAGGCTCAACCAAGCCACAAACAAACAAAGTCTCAGCATCCCAGTCATGCTTCAGTCACCTGAACTCCAGGCTCCAGGCTCTTGGCTCCTATTCAGAAGAAGCTCCAGCACCACAAGTTGTCAGGAAATTCTGGCTCAGTTCTCTCTTCTATAGCTGCTCTGCCATCAGATCCTGGTCTCAAGAAAATTCTGACTGTGCCTCTCTGGGGCTTTCCTTATATATGCACAACATTAGCTTCCTGTTTCAGCCAACCCCTTCCTATTATATCAGTAACAGGAGACAGGAGTTCATACTTTATGTTTCCCCAGCAGAGGCTTGATCAGTTACTAAGTGCTACATACCTACTACCTTTACCAACACAAAGGAATCTTCAAATTCAAATTACATTACCATTGCACTTGTCAACCCTTTATATCTTATCCCAGGCTCTTCATCTTTCTTGTCTTCTGCTTCTCCCTGTCACACACCCTGGCAATAAGAGAAGGAGATCAACTAACATGGATGAGAGCCAATATGGACCCTCCAAAGCAGAGCTCTTTCTGTTTCAGTCTGTCTACTTGAATACCCAGGATTATCTGTGGAAGTTCCTCATTAAAAAATCATGGGAATCCTGGGAATCCTCATTCCAAGGCTTAGTTTTGCAGCCCATCAAGTCTCCATTGTTACAAATCTAGAGGGGGTCTGTGCTGAAACAAGGGCTACAGAAAGAAATGCACAAAAATTATATAGGATGAGAAGGCATATATAGGTGGCAATCCTAGTGGAAAGAGGACCCACGATGATAAGATCATGGATTCATTAAAGTATCAAATGGATTACACACACACACACACACACACACACACACACACACACACACACACCTATTCTCATGCTGCCTTGGCAGCTAGATGTGGATAGAATGCTGGGCCTAGAGTTAGGAAGGCCTGAATTCAAATTTAGCCTCAGACACTTATAGCTATAGGACTCTGGGCAAGTCACTTAACCTCTGTCTTCCTCAGTTTCCTCAACTGTGAAGTGGGGACAATAATAGCACCTACCTCTCAGGATTGTTATGAGGATCAGATGAAGTAATATTTGCAAAAGTACCTAGCACTTACCTTACACTACAGAGTAGGCTCTTAATAAACACTTATTTTCCTCCTTCCTTCCTATTTCAGTGTCTTGAAGTAGACATAGATTCTCAAACCAGTTGGGCAAAAACCTCTGTCAAGTCCTACCAAGTTGGAAAGGTTTTACTTATAGGTTTGGCTATGGACCATATGGTCCAATGAACATATGTTCATTGTCTGAGGACCAGCCTCATTAAGTTTAGAGGGGTTGATTATCCCAAGATTAACAACAAATGATGGTCTCTCTCTTTTTTTTTTTTGGCCATAAAAACTCACAGAAGACTAAATATCACAGTTAGTTCCTCTCGGGCACGGGCTGTCACAATTATGTAATTCTATCCCCAGTGCCTAGTATTTGCCACATCTTAAGGGCTTAATCAATTTTTGTTGCTTGATTGGCAGAGGGATTACACAGCCAGAAGGAATCATAGGGGTTTTGAAGCCTTGAAGTGTTGTATACTGTCACATCTGAAAAAAAAATAATAATCCTGATGATGTAAATAACATTTTTTCCGAAACATTTCTCTCTCTCATCTCATTTGATCCTTATAACCTTCCTTTGAGGTAAGGAGGCAGCAGTATAGTTAAGGGATACTGTATTTAAAGGTTCATAGTATCCCCCTCTTCCTTCAAAATAAAACTCAAGCACAACCTTCTACATAAAGCCATTTCTGTTCCGCATCCACAGAAGGTATTTCCCCACCAGGGAGAAGGTATCTTAGTCTGTATAGCTAAGATCATAGTCCTGGACAAAAACAAAACACTACTTAATTCATGTACCATTGATGGAGGTATGAATTGGTCCAGTCTTTTTGGAAAACAATTTGGAACTGTTCCATTACTAATCTGTGCACACCCTTTGACCTAGCAATACCACTACTAGGCATTATAGCCCCCAAAGATTTTTTTTAAATAGGAAAATCACCCATAAGTACAAATACATTCATAGTGGTTTTTATTTTTCTGTAGCAGCAAAGAACTGGAAATTTATGCCCATGAGTTGGAGAATGGCTGAACAAGTCATTTGTATATGAAAGTAATAGAATACTGTTGTACTGGGAAACTCAAGAGTTAGTGCAGATCAAAATGAGAAGAGCCAGGAGAGCAAATTATTCTGTGACAAAACAGTAAAGTAAACAACTAGGAAAGCCTTGAGAAGCCCAGTAAATACACAATTCCAAAGGACTAATGATGCAGCATACTTAGACTCAATGTATAGAATGAGACAGGTTTTTGGACTTGGCCAATTCAGGCATTTGCTTTGCTTGACAGAGCATATTTCTTACACGGATTCTGTTTTTCTTTCTTCTTTCAGTGGGGTAAGGAGTATGGAGAAAGGTAAGAAAGAGAGAAAATAGATTTTTGTTCATTAAAATATTAATATTTTATTTTTTCTATTTTTTTCTTTATTAATTTGTTTGTTTACTTTGAGTTTACAAGATTCAGTTCCCTGGTTCTTTGAGTTTCAAATTTTCTTCCCCTCCCTTCCCTCTTCCCTCCCCCGTCCTCCCCTCCAGTGGCATATAATCAGGTATAGGATCTGCAGATACTTTCGAATTAGACATTGGTCAGGTGGAGAAGAAGGATTGTAACGGATGGAATGAACAATGGGAAAGAGGAAACCAAACCAAACAAGAAAGAGAAAGAGAGCAGGGAGTTTGCTTCAATCTGCATTCAAACTCTGTTCTTTCTGGTTCTTTCTCTGAGTGTAGGTATCTCTCTCCATCATGAGTCTTTTGGAGTTTACTTATAGCCCTGCATTTCTGAGAAGAGTCTGGTCTATCAAAGCTGGTCGTCACACATATGTTGTATCTGTAATAGTGTACAAATTTCTCCTGGTTCTGCTCCTCTCACTCAGCATCAGTCTGTATAAGCCTCTCCAGGTAGATATGAAGTCCATCTGCTCTTTATAAAAAATTAATTTTTAAAAAAGAAAATGGTGATTGACTTCATTCTACTGCAGGGAATATCATATACCCAGATAAATAAAGACAAAATATATGCAAAGTGATTCAGGGGCTAGGGTGAGTTGAGAATGACCCCCCAGGTCTCTTCTGGTTCTACATGCTATGATTCTAAGGAGAGAAAGTTCACCATTTGATAAATGGGGAAATTGAGAAAACATAGAAAAACACAGAAACACACACAAAAAAGATTAAATAATGTTTCCAAGGTCACATAAGTCAATAATATTTCAACAGAAATAAAATTTCAACAGAAAACCAATGGGACTCTTTTCTGCCAGTTTCTTTCCAACTGCTTTAGGCAAATGCCAGCAATGAATCAAATGAATTTAGGATGGAACTTCCCAAAAATCAGGGTTTTAGCACAGAAGCTGAGATTGGGTGTAAGCAAAGTAGGAAGCCTCTTAAAGTACAGTATCTGGGTGGAGGAAAGCAGGTTCAATGAGGTGCACTTTTGAATAATACTTTTCTTTCTGGAAATGTAAATTTTTAAAATGCAAATATTTTTAATGCCAGAAAAAAATCTAATCTCCAGAACTACATGTAGGTATTTTTACCTTGCAAACATCCAAAATTTATGTGTTAAAATGAAGTCTCAGAGCCTCAGTTGGATAATGCACAGTGGGTATAATTTTCAAACTTTTCCAGGGAGCAAAATGTCTTGCCCTGGCTTTGCTTCCATGACAAATCCATTGTGGGTGGATGTACTAAGCTTCTGCTTTGTCTGACATTTCCAGGGCATTAAATGCACGAGAATCTATGACTTGCAATGAAATCCCTGCTTGGAGAGACATAAGTGTACCCAGTCAGAGACCAGCATGGATTCCAATCTTTGCTTGGAAATTCTAACATTGCAAAAGCTATATTGATCAGTGACCCTGTGAAGTAGAATTCCACAGGCAGCCTGCTTCAATCTCTAGCTGGGCCTGGCTTAAACCTGTAGCCCTGAGGTTTTTTGATTTGTTAGGTGGCAAGGATCAAAATCAATCAACCAATCAACTGACCAGCATTTGTTAAGTGCCTATTACCCATGTTCAGTCCTGTGGACACAAAGACAAACATGAAACTCCTTGGCCTAAAGAAGCTTCTATTCTGTTCATAGGAGACAGCCATAAAGGCAGCTGGGTGGTGCAGTGTGTAGAATTTCGTGCCTACAGTCAGGGAGCCTTACACACTTATTGTTGTGTGACCCTGACCAAGTTAGGTAACCTCTGTCTTCCTCAGTTTCCTCAACTATAAAATGGGGATAATAATAGCACCTTACCTCTCAGGGTTGTGGTAAGAATCAAATGAGCTATCTGTAAAGTGTTTAGCCCAGCTTGGCACATAGTAGGTGATCAATAAATAATTGTTTTTTTCCCCTTCCTCTTCACCAAATAAATACAAACTAATGTGGGTTGGTGAAAACTGAATATTTTTTTTTTTTGGAGGGCAATTGGGGTTAAGTAACTTGCCCAAAGCCACACAGCTAGGTTTTTATTTTTGTGTGTGTTAAGTGTCTGAGGTCAGATCCGAACTCAGGTCCTTCTGACTCCAGGGCTGACGCTCTACTCACTGCACCACCTAGCTGCCCCTGAAAACTGAATATTAATAGCTGGAAAGGCACCAGAAATAAAACTATTGTATAAGGTGGTGACTAGGTGGCCTGATGGATAGAGTACTGGACCTGGAGTCAGGAAGACTCATCTTTCTGAGTTCAAATCTGACCTCAGACACTTACTAAAGTGTGTAAATCTGGGCAACTAATTTAACCCTGTTTACCTCAGTTTCTTCATCTGTAAAATGAGCTGGAAAAGAAAATGGCAAACAACTTTAGTATTTTTTGCCAAGAAAACTGAACAACAACATACAAGGGCACTTACAATAAACTTTGGAAGAAACTAAGGTTCCTAAGGAGGAAATAAGGAGGGTGAGCATGGGGGACAGCCAGTGGCTGCACAACAGGGAATGGAGTGTCAACGTGTGAGGAAGGAATAGCGAGGCTAATTTGGTCTGACTGTAGAATACATGAAGAAGAGTAATGTGTAAAAAGCTTGAAAAGGGAGGTTGGGGCCAGGTTGGGAAGGGCTTTAAATACCAAGCATTCTGTTTCCCCTCACTGCCTGGAAGGAGGCCCAACTACTGACCTGGTTCTCCCTATAGTGAAAGAGGTTTTCAGGGAGAAAAGAAAATGTGTTATTGGTTTTGAAGCTACTGGCTGTGCTTTCCTTCTGGTAAGCCAGGAAATCTGGAGGCTCAGAGTGAAGCCCAGCTGTCAGTTGCTAATTACCTGCTGCAAACTTGTTAAAATCACCCAATCTGTGGGTTCAGCTCCATTCACACAATGGACATTAATTTGTAAAAATCAGTAGTTAAATAAGGCAGCTGGAAATGAATCGACAAAACCTTTAAAATTAAAAGGACTTGGTAAGAAAAACACAGAGAAGACCCTAGAGTCCAGGGGTGGGAACCTACAGCCTTTCAGTCACATATGGCCTTCTAGGTCCTTGGGTGTGACCTTCTGACTGAATCCAAGTTTTACAGAACAAACCCTTTTATTAAGGGAATTTATTCTGTGAAGGATTCAGTCAAAGGGCTGCACTTGAGGACCTAAAGGGTCAATATGGCCTAAAGGTCACGAGTTCTCCACCCCTGCATGGCCTAGACTAACGTTGTCATTATTCCCCAAGCAAGAAGAGAAAGGAGGTTTTTTTTTCCAACCTTTTCAACCTTTCAACCTTTAAAAAACATAGGCATCCAATGTTACACATAGACTAGATGTTTCCAAATGATTAAGAGTGATGATGCACAAATCAATCCTTCCTTAATGGAGTGGAAAAAAATAATAACAATAACAGCTGTGGAACAATAACGCCATGGAATGCTTTACAATTGACTGGAAGGTTAACATAATTCCTTTGGATGCCGAACTTTATTGTCACGAGCCTCGGTCCAGTCCTGCTCTTCTACCTGAGAAGAGCGAGGAAGGTTAAAATGCCATCTCTTCTTGGATATACTATGGCTCGTGGTTGGGGCCTGACCAAGATGCCAGCCTTTCTGAACAGCCCTTGAGCTGCCAGGATGAGGTGGGCAGCGTCATGACTACAGCTGTCAAACACAGTTGTGACAGGCTATCAGATCAGCTGCAAGCTGAGGTATTAGTCCTCAGTTATGCCAGCGAATACATACCAAGATGAATCACCCTGGACCTTTCCAGATGGGGGTTCGGATGCTGGCCTATGGTCCTGCCACTGGTCTGCAGAATCTAGTTATACAGACATTTTGTGCCATAGCTCATTTTCAGCTTTAACTCTAGTCTGCAGACCCAAGCACACATCCCCTGGTGAAAGAACGATTGTGAATTTTTATCTTCTCTCCTCCAACATCAGTCTTACTTCTGCCAGTTTTGAGAAGGGACCAGCGTTCAGCACCCTTTTGACAGCAAATCTAAGAAAGGTAAAGCTGGAGGAGGTGAGACTCCCTTTAGGCTCTCTGCTAATTGGCTTCCCTTCATACTGGTGGATTTCAACATTCACCTTGATGCTTCCACAAATACTCTAACCTTACAATTTCTCAGCCTCTTCTAATCCCATGGCTTGCTCTTTAACTCTGCCTTGCTAACGCACAGAGAAGGTCAAACACTGGATCTCACCATTACCCAGAAGTGCAGGTAATTAGAGACTCTGACACTTCTCTATCTGACCATAATGTTCTATGATTTCATCTCTGTCTATGTCTCACTCTTCCTCAACTTTTGTTGTTGTTCAGTCGTGTCTGACTCTTCGTGACCCCATTTGGGGTTTTCTTGGCAAAGATGCTGAAGTGGTTCTGCCTTTTCCTTCTCCAGGTCATTTTACAGATGAGGAACCTGAGGCAAAGAGGGTTAAGTGACTTTTCCAGGGTCGCCCAGCTAGTAAGTGGCTGAGACCAGATTTGAACTCAGGAAGATGAGTCTTCCTGACTTCAGACCATTACTCTATGCACTATGGTGTCACCTAGCTGTCCTTCCCTCAACTTATTCACTTTCACTGAGACTTCCAGGTCCTCCACCAATCCATTAGTTGCTCTGACTTCACTCCTTTTTCAGATCTCTACCCTGTAGTTAGCCAATTCGATTCCACACTGTCCTCTGTTCTCAAATCCCTAACTCTCTTAATTATCACTGCTCATCTCTTGCCAACCCCAGCCCTGGATTACTCCCACAAAATGCCTCCTCTGCTTTACTCACAGGTTACCAAATGGAGTTAGACCAGGAAATTACACAAGCATGCTGACTAGGGACATAAATCCATGCTATTCTACCTCATCTGGGCCTTCCCTACTTCAAAGCAATCCCCACTAACCAGTTTCCTATTTTGCTTCCCCAAGAAGCTATACCAAACCTTCCCTTCCCTCAGGCCTCCCATAATTTGCTTCACACAACACTCCCCCACTGAGGACTTTGCTTCTTAATTTACTAAGAAAATTGAGGCCACTTAATGGTCTTATTAGATGAGCTGCTTCTCCCCTTCTCTACATTTCAGAACCTTGACATCATCCCGTACTTTCATCTCCTTTCCCCTTAGGAAGAGGCAGCCCTTCTTGTTACCAAAGCTACCTCCTCTTTACATCTCCTTGAGGATATCCCTTCTTTTCTCTGGAAATTCAAAACCCATTTCTCACTACCTTCAAATATGACTGAGGGTCCTTAAGGGAAAACCCCCCAAACTTTACTAGATTCACTAGACTCAACCATTCCCTCCCTCCCCTTCTCAGCTATCCTCCTAGAAAAAGCTGTCTGCATTTGCTGCCTCTGCTTTCTCTGTCCTTTCAATTGCCCCTGAATCTCTTGTAATCTGGCTTCCAAATTCATCATGCAACTGATATTTCCCTTCTAAACTTATCATCAATCTCTTAATTGCTGGATCTGAAGATATTTCTTCAGTCCTCATCCTTCCCACTTTCTGCCATGTTTGAAACCAATGACCACCATCTCTTCCTGGATACTGTTTCTTCTCTGGATTTTTATTACCTACCTGCCTACCACTCTTTCCCAGTCTCCTTTGCTGCCTCATCATCCCTATGCCCTCTAATGTGAGTGAGTCCCAAGAGTCTACTATAGGTCTTCCCCTCTCCCTCTGCATTCTCTCAGTGATCCTTATCAACTCCCATGGCTTTCATGATCATCTTTGTGAACATAACTCACAGATTTATATATCTAGTCCCATCCTTTCCCCGAGCTTCAGTCCCACCTTATGAGCTGCCTACTGCACATTTCAAACTGAATGTCCCGGCAATATCTCGAATACAATATGTGCAAAACCAAACCTTTACTTCTAAATCCCCTCCCCTCCTTCAAACTTTCCTCTTTCTATGGAAAGTGCTATCAACCTTCCAGTTTCCCAGGTTTGTAACTTCAGCATTCTCCTCAACAACTTCTTAATCCCTCTCACCTCATATATGCAATTAGTTGTCAAATATTGCCATTTCTACCTCCAAAACGTTTCTCATCTCCAACCTCTTCTCTCTGTGTACACAGATTATTGTCACAACTTCTCGTTTGGTCTCTCCCTCCCTCAGGCCACCCTCTACACTACTGCCAAAATGATTTTCCTTAAGTATAAATCTGACTATGTTACTCCCCTACTTAATCAACCTTACTGGCTCGCTATTGCTCTTGGGATAAAATACAAATTCATCATTTGGGCTTTTCAATCCTTTCACAACCTTGACCCAACATATCTTTCCAGCCTCATTGTATGTTATTTCCCTTCCATACCCTTCCATCCCTTCAAACTGGCCTTCTCTCTGTTCCTCACACATGATGCTCCACATCTTTGCACTGTTACCAGCCCCAAGGCTAGGATGAACTCTTCCTCGTCCCATGCTTATTGAATCCCCAACTGCAATATAAAACCTTTCCTTATCCCTCAGGTTATCAGGGCCTTGTTTCTCTCCTTAACTACCTTGCATTTATTTTCTTTGTATTTATTATAAGCAGCAGATAGAGCACTTGGAATCAGGAAGACATGGGTTCAAATCTTGCCTCAGATACTTCTGTATCTAGCTGTATGACTATAGACAAGTCACTTAACCTCTCTCAAGCTCAATTTCTTCATCTGTAAAATTGGGATAATGATGACACCTACTTCAGAGGAGCGTTGTGATGATCAAATGAGAAAAACACTCTGAAAACTTTGAAGTCATATATAGATGACAGCCATTACTATGTATTACTTATATATGTTATTGTTCTGTCCCCTCTTGGAATGTAGGTGCCTTGAAAATGAACTATTTCATTTATATCATGTTTATATCTCCAGCAGCTAGCACAGTGCCTGGGACACTGTCAGTTGCTGAATACATTATTGTTGATTGATTGACTGTTAATATAGCTCTCTTGTTCCCCTAGAGGAGGTGGGAGGTAGAAACAGGGCTATAAATTGGAAGACAGAGTGAAAAGTAGAAAATGGAAAAGGAGAAAAGAATTCAGAGAATAATGGCAGCGATTGGGGGCAGGGTAGCATTAGGGAATTTCTTAGCCCAGCTTCTGGAAGAGCCCACAGAGAACTTTGCCTATCAGTGGGTTCAAAGACAGGAGATCAAACAAATAATCAAAATGAAAGGAAAAGAGATTTGTTAGCATGCTAAGGAAGACCTCTGGCTGGCTGTAGCTTCAAACTCTAAGATTTCAACCTTGGTTTTTATAACTTCTCAGGTTCTCTTATAGTACACATGTATAAGTAAGAAAATTTTTGTTATTTTTAGAGTTTAGTTTCTCAGGATCTATGGCCATGGTAATGTCTAGTTTCTAGGTGTTAGATAATAACTCCCATAATAGCCCCAAGGATCCTAGATGGTAATTCCTAGAATCATAATGATAGACAGTCCTACTGAGGCTGCACCATGAGATATGGGGTGACATAATGTGTTATTTACTATACCTGTGCAGAATGACAACATTGCTAAAGTTAACCTGCGAGCTTAATGTTGGAAAGATGCTTCCTTTGTCTGTTGCCCTATAAAGCAAGTAATCACTGGTCAGTGAGTGGGGAAACCATGGGTAATACATAGAGGAATGCATGTACCTGACTCAACCAGCCCCCACTGAAGCTTGAGGGAATTTAGGGGAGTCCACAAGCTGTGCCTGTCTCAGTTGACCCCATTGAGATATAGGGGGAGTTGCCCAACCTTCATGCTAGCCCCTGAGAGAAGGGTGATTAGGGAATGCTGTTAGTTTTATTAGGGAATATTAGGGAATGTTAGTACTCCCATTTTCACAACCTTCTGAGAAGACTAGATTAGAATAAAACTGATTATTAACCCCTCTGAAGGTGTCTGCCTATCTGATCAGATGGAGTGAACCTGTTAGAGGTTGGAGTCCCAAAACTCCAGGGCTTCCTGTGTGTTATCTGTGAAACAACGGGCAATCAGCAGCATTCTGTGGTAATTACTAGAGCAATGCAGTGCTATTCTGCCCTACAAAAAATTGAATTACTGGATTCCATAAGGGAAAGTTCATCTGTTTATCATGGTCACCTGCTTATCCAACCAGACTCCAGTGCTCAAGTCCTGTCTAGGGGTTTTCACAGATGGTTGGCAGGAAAGCCCCTCCTGAAGGAAAGACCAAGATTGCCATTTTAGTCACAAAACATATTTCCAAAATAATATGTCTTTTCTCTGTCCACAGAGACAGGGAATTAAGAAGAAAAAGGAAAAAAGACATATCAGGGGTAGAGGATGGGAAAATGACCTGAACAGATTTTCAAACTCCTATCTTAGAGGCTGAAGGAACCTTACTACTCACAAAGTAATTTTAATTTAATTTAACAATAATAAATTTAATTTAATACTTCAGTAGGCTAACAACCAATCATATTCTTATCTGCCTCATGTTTTAAAAACCATAACCAAAATTCCCTATGGGAAAACATCATCACCCTCTGTTAATCTAACATGGCGGTGTGCATCACACCTCCTCTTCACATCCCCAGGAGGGTCTGTTTGCATGAATAGCCCTGCTTGCTAATAGCTGCTGGGACTGCCTCATTCTTCTGCTCATACTTCACCAATTGATCTACCCAGACCTGTAGGGTGGTCTGGTGGTGAAAATCTATAGCTTGACGATGCCTGATAGGGCTTTTTTTTTTTTTGGTGGGGTGGAAGCTATTCTCAGAAGACCTGATTTAATTGAACGTGAAGTAAGCTGATCATAAAGGAATAGAGCAGGTGGAGGGGACAAGAGAGAAAGAAACATAGGATGGAGAATGGGATGGAGAATAAATATAACTCATCAAACCTATCTCTTAAAAATTGTACTCTTTTCCTCCATCAGGGAAATGACCATAGAGAGAATGGGGCTAAAGGTGCAGATTTCACCACATTATCCATCTGAAAGATCACAAAGGGTGATCTGGACATGAGACCTCCAATTGACTCAAATGATTTTGCAAGAGCAAATTACCTGTAGGCTCTCTCAGTCCACAGCATCCTGCAGCTGCTAAATCCTCCCAATCACTCTCATCAGGCCATACCCTCATTAGCCATTGTTCTAAAGTCTCATTGCCTTGTTAAAAATTTCCCTTTCAACCACCCAAGTTCCTTAAAAGCTTGTCCACTCCCTAACTCCCACATATTAGTTCTTCCCTGAGAAGTAGAAGGGGGGAGGATAGTAATAAGGTTGAGTCTCTTTTACCACCTTCTCTGATTCCCAATTATGTTTACCCTTATTAGCCTGTTTTATAGCCCTCAATTTCTTAGGCTTGAAAGCAATCTCCAGAGAAACCTCTGAGTCAGAAAGCCTGCTTTCCTCCAATAGCCTAATTTGTCCCTGCCTCCCTTATCATTGACCTCTTTATCTGTTTAATCAGCAAATCCATTTGATGGGCCCTCTGACTTCAGTGCATTTTTAAAAATTAAAAGCTTGTTTACTGCTGTCTATATTTTCTTAATCTTCAAAGACAACTTATATTCTTGCACTGGCAATGTATTTCAATAGATGTCAACAGGAGACAAACATTGTTTTGGCATCTTTGCTTTCCTCTAATATTCATAATAACAGTTCTGCCAGATTAAGAGAAACTTTCTCAGCATTCCCAAAAGGAGGTTCTCAGTATCTGTTTCTAACAGCCCCCCACTCTCTTTTTTCCACGTTTCCCCCATTTAAAAATTCATTTAACCAAGAGGCCTTTGCAAGAATGAAAACAAATCAAAAGCCCTCTCTGCTCACGGTGCCAAATACTGTGGGCTAAAGTCTAAATTTGGCTCAGTCCAGCAGGTTCAAGGTTAAAAAAAATGCAACAAGCCCTCATGAACCATAAAATCCAATTAAAAATTACTTTATAGTTAAACATCAAAAGCACATAATTCAAGAATAAAAAAAGATATTAAAAGATATTAAAGATATCACCAAATCAAGAACTCAAAGAAATTACCTTAAGGCAGAAGGAGCTCAGGAAAAGACCAGAAAACCTTCCCCTCTATGCCCATCAATTTGGGAATAGCTGAACAAGTTGTGGTATATGGCTGTGATGGAATACTATTGTGCTATAAGAAATGACAAGCAAGTCACTTTCAGAAAAGCCTTGAAAGACTTACATGAATTAATGCAAAGTGAAGTAAGCAGAACCAGGAGGACATTGTATGCAGTAACAGCAATATTGCATAATTATCTACCATGGATGACTTAGCTCTCAGCAATACAATGATCCAAAACAATTCTGAAGAACTCATGATGAAAAATACTCCTCACTTCCCCAAAAAGAACTGATGGAGTCTGAAAGCTGATCAAAACATACTTTTTAAACTTCCTTTATTATTTTTTATATTCTTAGTGGGTATTTTCTTTTGCAACATGGCTAATGTGGAACTGTTTTGCATTGACTGCATATGTACAATCTATATCAACTTGCCTTCTCAAGGAGAGAGGGAAGAGAGGGAGAAAGAGAATTTGGAACTCAAAATTTGAAAAAATTAATGTTAACATCTTTTGTTTACATGTAATTTCTTTAAAATAAAAGTTAAATGTTAAAAAAAAATGGAAGAAAAGCTTCCCTTCCACTCTAGTCATTCTATCGTTTAGGTTACCAGATGTGTAAGCCAGTGTGATAGGGTGAGTTTAGCACAATGGAGCTGAGCAGTGGGAGATCTGGCCACAGCCCCTGCAAAAGCTCCAGGAACCTGCCCAAGTTCCCCTTACATGTGAAGTCCTTTTTATATAACACTCAACAACCCTGTGAGGTAGTGGCTATAATTCTTCCCATGTAGCTAAGAAGGGAATTGAGGTCCAAAGGTTAATTGATTTGACCAGGTTAATGCACTAAGTCTCTGAAGCGAGATTAGAACCTGTCTTCCTCACTCCCAGTCCAGCCCTCTGTTCACTCTTCTCTTCTGCTTTCTAGAGGGTAAGTTCTTAGAGGCAAGGATTTCCCAGAATATGAAAAGGTCTCACATGGGTAAAGAGAGGCTCTGTAGAGGAACTGGCCTCTGAGGCAGAAAGACCTGGGTTCAAGTGTTGCTACTCTCATATACTGGTTGCATGTGTGATTCTGGGCAAGTTAAGTTTTCTACAGCAATGCAATCAGGGGTCCAGACCAGAAACATACCCAGCGATAACAAGGTTCAAGTGCACTTGCTGATGGCTGACCCTTTTTCCTAGTATTTTTTTAGTGCCTTAAGGTTTTGCAAAGCATTTTACAACTACTATCTCATTTTATCCTTACAACATCCCTGAGAGGAAGGTGCTATTCTTATGCCCATTTTACAAATAAGGAAACTTGGGCAGAAAGCAGTTAAATGACCTAGCCGGTACACATAGCTAAATAAGTAAATCTGAGGGCTCAGATTTACTGTGGCCCACTTGTCAATACAAATGTTGCAAATGTTCAGATTCCTTAAAAGTATACCCAAGATGGTGGATCTTTAATAAACTTTGTTTTAAAAAAGTATCTGAGGCTGGAACTTAGGCCTTCTTGACTCCAGGTCCATCAGTCTATATACTGTACCACCTAGGACAGGGGGTTATGAAAAGTTTAGATAAGAAACAGTTCCTGATTTCAAGGAGGTCCTAGTGTAGAGTGCAGGTCACCATTAAGTGGATCAGGAATGTATACATTAAACACATGGTCAGCATGAGAGAAAATCTATAGAATGGATATGAATGTGCATGTGTGTGTACATACATACATATATGTATATATTCAGATTATAGAAATTATTCTATATATATGTTGTTCATCCTTCATTTCCTTTCTTTCTTTTTTTTTTTTTGTCTTTTCTTTTGGAGGGGGGAAGGCAGGGCAATTAGGGTTAAATGACTTGCCCAAGGTCACGAAGCTAGGAATTGTGAACTCAGATCATCTTGACTCCAGGGCCAGTGCTCTGTTCGCTGTGCCACCTAGCCACCCTTCATCCTTCATTTTCAAAAAGGACCAGTGGCATCACAGGGTGATGTCTTGACTTGTGAGTGAATTGAACTTAAGTGAAGCAGAGGTGCTCAAAGTCACCAACCTTACTTTATCTTATGACTCATTGAAGTTCAGGACAAAAGTCAAGATGACTGGTAGTGGCCCACTATACAGGATACAGTGGATGTTGATTCCTGGCCAAGCTCCAAGTGCTTCAGCCACCTTCGTGACCCTGGGAACCAATTGTTCTTATGGACCCATTCTGCAGAGAGGGGAAGGGGAGTGTTCACATGTGTGGGGTAGACATCCCTCAACTCGCTGACAGGTTTGAGGTCTGTTGGTAACCCTCAACCTTGTTTAACCCATCTGCTGAGATGGTTTTACTGGGGTGACTGCTGCACATGCTACAGCTTCTTGGAAGCCTGGGTAAGAGTTGGATAACAGGTGGGCACCCTAAGGTGGATGAGCGGCCCTGAAAAGGGCTTGGCAAGCCCTCACACCAGAGGTGTTAGTCCTCCCTAAGAACCTATATATGTATGTATGTATGTATATATGAAGGCTGGTAAATTTACTCTTTCAGTGCTCTATCAGGGCATAATTCTTTTGATATCCTCTTTTAACTGTAATGCAAGTAATTGGTTTTTTATAGGGTCATTGTAAGCGTTGCTTTCATTGCTTTTTATATCCTAGACATATGTAGACTTTATTTGTGTGCATAGTCTGTTGGTTATTTATTATGCATCATTATTTATTTAGAAGGAAATTTCTAATTGGAATAATTGTGATGTGGTGAAGATTGGTTATTTGTTGTGGTTTTTAAAAATATTAATTCAAAGTATTAAATAAATTCAAAGTGTCCTTTGGATAACACCCATTCACTTCCTCTGTAAGATAGGGTGACCTCCTAGAAACAGACTGATATAATAATAATAAAAAGCATGGGGTTTGGAATTGAGAGATTCCAAGAAAATATCAACATATTGGATCACTGAAGTGAAGATAGGTCAATTCAATTCAATTCAACTAAACTCAGTTGTAAGTATTTATTCTAAGTGCCTGATGGGAGATGCTGGAGATACAAAGATAGAAAAAAACATCACTGATTTCAAGGAATTTGCATTTTAGTAGGAAAGCAAAAAGGGATTCAACTTGGACATGGATGGGTGTAATACAAGGCATGCTCAGGCAATAGAGAGCACTGACAACCAGACAGATCAGGAGTAGGTCCTACTGTGACTGGGACATAATAGAAGGCTAGGATTCTGAAAGGCAGAGAGGAGGAAGGAGTGTTTTCCAGGTATGGAGGATGGCTTGTGTAAAAGCACAGAGGTGAAACCATTTAGAAAACAGCTAACAATCCAGTTTGTCCAGAGCATTGGATTTAAGAAAGGGAATAGAATGGGAGCCAAGTTATGGAGGGTCTTAAATGTTAAAGTAAAGAGTTTGTATTTTATTCTAAAAGCACTAGGGAGCCACAGAAAGTTTTTTAATCAGGGGATTGTGTCAGTTCTGTGACTCAGGATTAGAATTTAGGTTGTTATGTTGTGGATGGACTAGAGTGGGAAAAGACTGGAGGTAGGGAGAAAAATTCAAAGCTCTTACAGTAAATCTAGGCAAGAGATGATTAAATTAAGGCAATGGTCATGTTAATGAAAGAAGAGGGTAGATGGGAAACACAGAATCACTAAGACTTAGCAACTGATTGGATTACAAGGCAAGGAAGAAGGCAGGAGCTGGGGAAGGGGGAAGGAGAAGGGAATCAATATTTTCATAGTGCCTGCTATGTTCCAGGCAGTATGCTAAGCACAGGGAAGGCCCTCTACAGATATTATCTCATTTGATCCTTACAGCACTCTGTGAGGCAAATGCTGTTATTATTCTCATTTTCTAGTTGAGGAAACTGAGGTTAAGTGATTTGCCCAAGGTCACAGAGCTAGTAAGTACCTGAGGCTGGATTTGAACTTAGGTCTTCCTGACTCCAAGCCCAGTGTTTCATCCACGATGACACCTAGTTGTCATAAGAAGACTCCATAGTTATAAACCTGAGAGACTAGGAAGATCAAGTGTCCTTAAATAAGTTCGATAGGGTAACTCGGAGAAAGATGCTTGGGATTTATTGAATTTAAGCTGCCTACAGGATAGCCAGAAGGTTGGATCTAGCAGGTATCGGGAGAATGGAGGTTAAGGCAGAGCTCAGGGCTGGATCTGTGAACCAGGGAGTCATCTGTACAGAGATGATATTTGAACCCATAAGGGCAGTGGGAAATCACCAAGGGAGAGAATTACAGAAGAGATGAAGGGACTGAGTCATGCAAACTCTCTGAACCTTAGAGGTTTATGGTGAAGAAAGTGTTAAGTGTTTATATTGAATTACCTTTAAGAGAGCAAATATTTGTAAAGCAGAGTCCAGATAGTAGAGATACACAGATGAAAAATTACATTCCCCACCCTTGCAGAACAAACAGCATTCACAGTTATGATTATGTTATTTAGTTATGGTGAACCACCTCCCTCCTGTTTCCTTCTCCATTCACCATCTACAGAGACAAAGGATTCTATGATTTAAAGCCAGAAGGAACCTCCAGGAATACTCTCATTCTAGAGATACAGAAGCTGATACAGAGAGATGAGGTGACTCATCTAAAGTCAAATAGGTAGAAAAAGCTGGGCCAAGATATTTATTTAGGTTTTCTTATTTTCTTTGCCCCCAAGCCCTCCCACACCCCACACCCCACACCTTTTCTATTTCTGTAGAGGGAAACACCATCCTCCCAGTCCCTCAAGTTCACAAGGTGCCATCCTCTGCTCCTCACTGTGGCTTATCCCCCACATCCAATCTGTTGCCAAGTCCTGTCAGTTTCAGCTTTGTGGCATCCCTCTAGTGTGGGATGTGTGCCCCCCACCTCCTCTTCTCTACTCTGATACCACCATCACTGTGGCATAGACACTCATCAACTCATGTCTCCATGATTGCAATAGCCTGGTGGGTCTTCCTGCTTCAAGTCTTTCCTTACTCCAATCATCCTCCTTTCAACCACTAAAAGTGATATTCTTATGTGGAGGGCTGACCATGTCACACACACCCCCCACCTCACATACACACATGCACATACCCCTACTAAGTAAATTCTAGTAACTCTCCATCACCACCAAGATCAAATACAACATTCTCTGTTTAACATTTGAAGCCTATGAAAAACCTGGGCTCCTCCTACCTTTATAGTCTTCTTTTGTTTTATTCCCCACCATAGCACTCCCCCATCCACTGACAGCAGTCTCTTTGCTATTCCACAAACAAGACTCTCCTTTTCTTTAGGCATTTTCTCTGAAAAAATTCCATGCCTGGAATGCTCTCCCTCTTCAATTCCACATATTACTTTCCCTGGTTTCCCATCTCCTCTTGGAATACTTTCCCAACTCTGCTTAGTTCTAGTGCATTCCCTCTCTTAACTATTTCTTCTTTATCCTGCATATAGCTTGTTTGTACATATGTGTTTATTTGTTGTCTCCCTGTTAGATTGTGAGCTCCTTGAGGGCACGGACTGTCTTTTGCCTCTTTTTGTATCCCAAATGCTTAGCATCATGATTGGTATATGGTAGGTCAGTAATAACTGTTTATTGACATTGACTTCTGACTCAAAATTCAGTTCTCTTTTCATTAGAAATTGCTGCTCCTGATATAGCAAAACCAAGATTGAGAGGAAGTGCTATAAGAAAACTGGAGGTAAGGAGATATCACTTTCTGGAAAGGCTTGCCATGAGGAGGTACCAGAGATACCTTGAAGGGATGGGAGGGTTTCAACAGTTTAAAATAGGAAGGGCATGCATTTGAGATGCAATCTTTCATTAGTGCAGAGAGGTGAAAAAGGGCAAGGCAAGATTAAGGGACAGTTGATAATTTAATTTGACTGAATTATTGGAGTCTGTGAAGATGAACAGTGAGAAATAAGACCGGAAAGGCTGATTAGGACCAGATTATGGAAGGTCTTAAATTGTAGACAATGAGGAACCACTGAAGATTTTTTTTAAAGCAGACATTATTAGAAGTTGTTTCAGTTGTTTTTCATCATGTCTGACTCTTCATGACCCAATTTGGGGTTTTCTTGACAGAGATACTGGAGTAGTTTGCCATTTCATTCTCCAGACCATTTTACAAATGATGAAACTGAGACAAACCCGATTAAGTGACTTGCCCATGGTCACACAGATAGTATTTGAGGCCAGATTTGAACTCAGGAAGATGAGTCTTCCTGACTTCAGGTCCCACACTCTATCCACTGTACCACCTAACTGCCCCATTAGAAGTTTAGGAGGATTAATCTAACAGCACTGTTGCTTTTTTTTTTCCTCTAGGCAAGACAGAACCATTGAAAGTTTTTGAGGAGAGAAATGACCAGAGACAGACAAAGGCATGAGAAAGATTACTTTGGCATCCATGTGAAGAATGGATTTGAGAAGAAAGAAATGGTAGGCAAGACAATTAGTTAAAAGGCTACTATAGGGGCAGCTAGGTGGTGTAGTGAATAGAGCACCTGTCCTGGAGTCAGGAGGACCTGAGTTCAAATCTGGCCTCAGATGCTTGACACACTTACTAGTCGTGTAACTTAACCTCAATTGCCCTCCAAAAAGCAAAAAAAAAAAAAAAAGGCTACTATAAAAGTCCGAGTGAGGAGTTGTGAGGGGAGTCATAGCAATGTGAGTGGTGATGATGACAATGAGTGCATATATAGCTCATGCATTGTGGAGACAGAATCAATAGAAATCGGTAGCTAATTGGATGTTGAAGGTGAAGGTAACTAAGATTTTGGGCCTGTTTCTTAGGTTAAAGGTGACTGAAAGGGGCAGCTGGATGGCAGAGCGGATAGAGCACCATGCCTGGAGTCAGGAAAACCTGAGTTCAAATCCAACCTCAGACACTAACTAGCTGTATGACCCTGGACAAGTCACTTAACCCTATTTGCCTCAGTTTCCTAATTTGTAAAATGAGCTGAAGAAGGAATCTTTGCCAAGTAAATCCTAAATGGGGTCATGAAGATTTGGTTATGATTGAAATAAATTAACACCAACAGAAAGGAGGGTTTGAATTCGGAAGAGAAATGATGGGTTCAGTTTTGGACATGTTGAGTTTGGAGTGGCATTAAAACATTTTAGTAGAGATGATAATGATAGCTACCGTTTATATAAAATTTACTATGTGCCAGGGATTGTGCTAAGTGCTTCACAATTATTTGATCCTCACAACAACCAAGAGAGGTAAGTACTAATGTCCCCATTTTACAGATGAGGAAACTGAGACAAATAGAGGTTGACTTTCCCACGGTCACCCAGCTAGTTAAAGCATCTGAGGCCAGATTTGAACTCAGGTCTTCCTGACTCCAGGCCTATCACTCTAACCATTGTACCACCTAGCTGCCCCATAGATCCTTAGAAATGTGATACTGGAAACTGATAGGGCTAGATATTTGAGGGTCGTTTGCACAGGAGTGGTCATTGAAGTTTAGGAAAAAGCAAAGGGAAAGAAGACTGCCATAAGGAATACCCATGATTAGAGGGCATGAGGATGATGATGAATCATCAAAGGGAACAGAGTTTTGAGACTTGAAGGAGAAGAGATGAGATAACTCACAGTGGATAACCTAAGATGAGATATGTAACTGAGACAAAGGGGAGTTGGGGTCTTGAGAGATAAGGTGTGGGATATCACTACTGGGAAGGACCCAGTTAAGGTTATATAATAGGAGTGTAATGGACAATTCAACATGCTTTCCTAAAATCCTCCAACAATAGTAGGTGCCTCTGGAGGAAGAACAGAGAAAGCAAATGATGGAAGTGAAGGGATTAGTTGAGCAGGGACAATGGAGGGACTAGTAGGAGTAGGAGTAGGAGAGTAGGAGACAATGCCTTGTTGAGATGGTTGACTATAAGGCCAAGACTGAAGGGACTGAGAAGAGATCAGAATAGGAGTGATGAGCTGGGGGTGGGGGGAGAACAGTTTGGGGAAGATTGTTAAGGTTGAAAATAGATGAAATAAAATGGAGGGGGAGGTCACTGGAGTTGAGGAGGTTGATGAGCTGAGAGCTCACCATGAGTAGTGTTGTCAGAAGGCAAAGGTGGGGACATGGTATATGAATGTGAGGGAATATTATTGTACCATAAAAAAGCACAAATATGATGAATTTAGAAAAAACCTGGAAAGACATGTGTGGACTGATTCAGAAAGAAGTGAGAAGAACCAGGAAAATTATATTGTAAAGGAAAACAACTTTGACAGACTGAAGACTCTGATCAACTCAATGACTAGTCGCTACTCCAGAAGACTGGTGATGCATCATGCTTCCCACCTCTTGGCAGAGAAGTAATGAACTAGAGATGGAGAATGAGAAATACATTCCAGGAATGGCCGCTGTGGTGGTTTGTTTTACTTGGCAATACCTATTTGTTACAATAGAAGACTTTTGGGAGGGAGGAGAGAAGCGTTATTGGATAAGAAGTGGGAAGAATACTAATTGTGATGCAGAGAGTGACAGAGAGAGAGCCCATGCGTGCAGAAGAAAGAGGGGGGGAGGGAGGAGAGAGAGAGGGAGAGAGGATAGAGACAGGGGAGAGGGAGAAAATGAAGGGGGGAAGAGAGAGAGAATAGAAACAAAAGACTATCCAGGAAACATTTAAAAATACACAGAAGAGAACAGAAGGAAGTTCAGAAGGGGATACCAACAAGCAATGAAGCATCAGTGCTACTGTGTAAAATTTATTATATCCTTTAAAAATAAGCTGTATGTAATAGAGATCCTCAGTTTCATATACACTCATTTTTTCTATCCATATTCATGCTTATTGATGTTTGTCAGGTTCCTAATAAAAAAGAAAATTTAATTTAAGAAAGAAAAGAAAAATGATAGTGATCTATCTGCGGAGTTATTGAAGAAAGCAGAAAAATGACCTGGAGGACAATAAGATAGGTATTGATATGAATCTTGATAGAGAGCAGGAATGAGGGTTAGTATGAGAAGCTATTTAAAAAAGGGAAAAAGAGTTAAATCTCCAAAGTACTCTGATACTCCATATGTAATCTTGGGCAAGTCACTTAACTTCCCTGGGTCTCAGTTTCCTCATCTGTAAAATGAGGGGATTTAGGTCTCCAAGATTTCTTCTAGACCTATGTCTACATTCCTATGGGATCCTGTGAGACAATAAGCTGAGAGTTCAGAGACTACTCCCCAATATTTAAAATGCTAGCCACCCAGCCACTATCCTTACCTGACCCTGCTGGAGGCTCACCTGCCTCTTTGACTTTAAGATGAGGGTTAAAGCCTCTGTTCTCTGGGGATATAGTCCTGGAGACCAGAATTCTTTTCCTATGAACCATCCTCCAAACAAACTTTTTTTTAAAATGATATTTATTTATTTTTTAATTTATAGAATGAAACAAGCACTTCCATAACATAGTACAATTAAAAAATTACATATTAAATACACAACAAAGTTATCGTGTAAATTTTCAATTTTCCTTCCTTTCCCCTGCCCCACCCCAGAGATGGCTATGATTAGACACAAATATGTACATATACATATACATGTAAAATTATTCTATACATACTTCTATTTGTCACTTCTTTTTCTGGATGCAGATAGCATCTTTCTTCATATGTTCTTTATAATTAATTTGGGTATTTATGATAGTTAAAATGACTTGGTTGCTCAAGGTCATTCTTAAAACCATATTGCTGTTACTGTATACAATGTTATCTTGATTTTGCTCATTTCTCCATTATTTTGTGCAAGTCTTTTCATGTTTTTCTAAGATCATTGATTTCATCATTTCTTGTAGCACAATAGTATTCCATCACAATCATATACTACAACTTGTTTATCCATTCCCCAACTGATGGGCATCCCGAAAATTTCCATTTCTTTGCCACCACAAAGAGAGCTGCTATATACAACCAAGTTCTTTTTCTATCTCTCACTCTCTACCTATGATTTAAGGATCAAAACTTTTAACATTCAGTCATCAGCGCTGAGCATCCACTATTACTATTGAGCCCAGTGGGGGAGAGAGGGAATCCAAATTATGCAAAGACCCTGGGCTAGCCTGTGGTTAAGGGGAATGAGATATTTTCCACAAGCTGGTTTGAGTTCTTGAGTAAAACTTGTGCCTGCCTCCCTTTCTGCACCAGTGAAGTTGACAGCCTGGGCTTTCCTCCAATTGTCCATAATAACTCTGAAGCTGAATTGCTCAGCCCGGGGGATTCTCCACATCTAGATCTGGCTGTAGCAGGCAATTGAGCAAAATCCTCACAGTCTCCAATACCAGTTCCTTGTTTAATCTGTCTTCTTGTTATTTTGAAGCCCAGAAGAAGGAAGAGTCTGGATGGAGGGACCAGATGCACTGCTCTGAGAATTAAGACATCCCTACATTCATAGATGATGACTTTGGCAGGTTGAAAAAAGTTGGACTAGCTTGATGTAAGTAGACAAGAGGTCAGCATCCCATAGCCTCAGGGAACTTGGAAATGCAAAAAAATCAGAGAGGATGGTAGAGGGAGCTTGCAGGAGCAGAGAAAGGAGTTCTTCTGCCACCAGGAGGCAGAATTCGAAGAAGGAACTTGGAAGGAATTTTTTCCTGAAGTGCCACAGGAAAGGAATAAGGGGGCCAAGTGTTGGGTTCTAATTCCATTGCTAAGATAGGGATGGGGAAGGGAGGTTAAGGTTACAGAAAAAGTGATAGGGGATTTTGGCTTCCTTTTAGATAGATTTAACTAGACCTGCTGTCCTTTCTATGCATGTTTACCTCTGTTCAAGTTTGGGGTCTGCATGTATCAATATTTCTGTACTTAAGGAGAGGGGGTAACTGGAACATCCAACTACTACATTGGAAAGCTAGGATATATTTTTGATGTTGACATGGGCTAATTCTATGGCTTTGAGCTTTGCTTGTGAGACAGTTTCCTAACTTGTCAAATGGGGATAATAAGTGTAGTGGAGGTAACTGGAGGAACTCCCTACCCCCAACCGCTGGGCATGGTTCCAGAGAAACACATTTTCTGGCTCGGTGCTGAAGGACTTGTACTTTAGGATGATAAAGCAGTTCCCTTATTGGCCCCTAGATCCCCATGGGGGAGGGAAAAGGGGGAAGCTAATACATCAATGAGGACTGGACATTTAGCAGGAAGTTACCCACTAAGTAGATTTAAAAAGTCTATCTTAAAAAGTCATCACCCTTTCTCTTTCTATCTATTGAATATGTAGGGCTTCCTTGAGCCCTTCTTTCTCACTTTCATCCAGATTAAAGACCAACATCTTACACCATATACCAAGATGAGCTCCAAAAGGTGTTACGTCATAATGAAAACTAGAGGATCAAGGAAGGAATTACCTGTCAGATCTTTGGATAGGGAAAAAATTCATGACCAGACAAACTAGAGATAGATGGAGATCAGAGAAGGTAGAGAGTATCACAGAAAGGAAAATGAACAATTTTGATAGCATGAAATTTAAAAGCTTCTGAACAAATAAAATGAAGGCAGTTAAAATGAGAGGAGAAGCAGGCAAATGCAGAGGGGGTATCATTGCAGCAAGTTTCTCTGATGAAGGTCTCATTTTTAATACTATTGTTCTATAAGAAATGACGAAAAAGATTGTTTCAGAGAAATCTGGGAAGACTTGTATGAACTAATGCAGAGCAGGGGTGAGGAATCTGAGGCTTCGAGGCCACATATGGCCTTTTAGGTCCTTGGGTACAGCCTTTTGACTGAGTCCAAGTTTTACAGAACAAATCCTTTTATCAAGGAGATTTGTTCTATGAAGTTTGGATTCAGTCAAAGGGCTTCACTTGAGGACCTAGAGGGCCACATGTGGCCTCAAGGTCAAAGGTTCCCCATCCCTAGTCCAAAGATAGGATCCTTAGAGGGAAAGGATGGCTGCCATCTAGACTATGGGGTTTTACATAATCTTTATGCTCCCTCCCTCATGGGTTTTTTAAAACTATGAATTAAGAAAATGTCATCAAACATGAACATTTCAAGGACCACAGAAGAAACTACGACTTTCTATTATATATAGTTTGCTTTTAAAATACATATTAAATTTAGCATGGCAATAACAAAAATCACTCTATTTCTCTGTATCTCCTTCTGAACTTCTTTCTAGTGTTCTGTGTAATTTAAATGTTTTATTGATGTTCTTTTCTTTTCTTTTCTTTTCTTTCTTTTTTTGCATCGCTATCACTACCTATCAAATCTCTACTCCCCAAATATAAGTCCTCCCTTATCCCAAATAAGCATAGTCAAACAAAACAAATGATCCCATTGGACCATGCCCAAAATGTTATGCTTCATTCTAAAGCTCTTGGCTGTCACACTCCTGTCAAGGGGGGCCAAGCATGTTTTATGATTGTTCTTTTGAAGTCATGTTTAGTCACTACGTTGATCAGAGTTCTGAATTCTTGCAAAGTTGTTCTTTACATTATTGTGATTATTATATAAATTGTTCTTATTCTGTTCACTTCATTTTGCATCAATCCATATAACTTCTTGGGTTTCTCTGAATCCATATCTATGACAAAATAGCAGTCCTTTACATTTATATGCTAGTTTGTTCAGCCTTGCCTCTGGTGATGGGCATCCACTTTATTTACAGTTTTTTGCTATGACAAAGAGTGCTGCTATGAAGAATTGTGTACATATTACTTCTCTGTTTGACCTCTTTGTGCTGTCCATCTAGTGGCAGTATAGCTGGGGCAAAGGGTTTGCACAGTTTAGTGCTTTTGGAGAATAGTTCCAAGTTGTTTTCCACAATGGTTGAACAAATTCATAGCTCCAACAATAATTCATTAATGGACCTATCTTCCAATAGTCCCTCCAATAAGTGTCATTTTTTTTTCTTTTGACATCTTTATCAATCAGAGGTGTGTAATGTGGAGACCTTCACCTCTCTCTCCTATGGTAGTTTTCCTGGGAAAATCTGAAGACCCTCTCTCTCCTCTTAGAGAAACCAAAATTGTAAGGTGAACAAAACTTCATTGTTGGACCTGGTAACATTACAGGAGACTCAACACTCGACTAGCTTTGTGATCTATTTTTCTTTACTTCTCTGCTTTGCCTACAACCAGACAATCCTTAACCTTTTACTCAAGTAATAAAGTTTCCTTCATTCTTAAAGAAATGTTCTAGGGGGTGGCTAAGTAGCACAGTGAATAGAGCACTGGCCCTGGAGTCAGGAGACCTTGGGTTCAAATCCAACCTCAGACACTTAACACACAAACAAAAAAACAAAAAAAAACCTAGCCGTGTGACCTTGGGCAAGTCACTTAACCCCAATTGCCCTCCAAAAAGAAAAAAAAGACTGATTTAGGGGCAGCTAGGTGGCACAGTGAGTAAGAGCATCTGCCCCAGAGTCAGGATGACCTGGGATCAGATCTGGCCTCAGAAAATGAGCACCCACACATAAATAATGTAACCCCAAGCAAGTTACTTAACCCCAATTGCTTTAAAGAAAAAAAAAGAAATGTTCTAGTCTGGAATTCTCTTATTATTGATGATTTGGAGCACTTCTTTATGTGGTTGTTGAACAATTTATTCATATCCTTCAACCACTAATTCATTTAAGAATGGTTCTTGTTCTTTTTAAAAATAAATGTTATTAGTATAGTTTGTCTTTTATATCAAAAGCATTTCTTCCAGGTGCCCCTTCCCAGCAAACCAAACTAATATAACATAACATTTCTGAAGATAAAATAAAAAAAGAGGGAAACAAAGCACATTATCAATGCGTTGAGAAAGTCTGAACACTCTATACCCATGGACCTCTTTTCTCTGCAAAGTGTGATAAGAGCACCTTCTTATATCTCTTCTTGCAACCATCCTTCTTGTTTGTAATTTTGAAATATCTACTTTTTTTTTTTTTTGCTTTTTGGAGGGCAGTTGGGGTTAAGCAACTTGCCCAAGGTCACACAGCTAGGTTGTTTTGTTTGTGTGTTAAGTGTCTGAGGCTGGATCCGAACTCAGGTCCTTCTGACTCCAGGGCCAGCATTCTACTCACTGTGCCACCTAGCCACCCGAAATATCTACTTTTGATTATTTTGTGGCTGTTTCCATTTACATTACTGTAGTCATTTTTCTATTGTTTTCTTGACTCTTTGGCTGTTGTTTTGTATATTTGTATTTAGATATTTTAGATGTGAGAAACACTGCAGATATATTTTCCTAGTCAATTGCTTCCCTTCTAATTCTCATGCATTGATTTTGTTTGTGAAAAATCTTTCCAAACAATTTTAAAAGACTTTAGAATTAATCAGTGAAATGACAAACCACAGTTCCATTGGACCAAGGATGGAGCATACTGCCCATGTCCAAACAGAAAAATTATGGACTCTAAATGCATAACAAGACATATGTTTTTGGATATGATCAATGAGAGAATTTGCTTTGCCTGACTATGTATATTTGTTATGAGGGTTTTCTTTTCCCTTTTTTTTTGCTTCAACTTGGAGAAGAAAGAAAAAATAAATACTTTTTAATTAAAAGTATAATTAAATTAACTTAAAAACAAGATTTTTCCATTTTATGTAATCTAAATTGTCCATTTTATATTCTAACATCACTTCTATCCTTTGTTTAATTAAGAATTCTTCCTCTACCCATAGTTGTGAAAGGTTTTTCCTTACTGTTTGATTGCTTCTGGACCTAACCTGTATATAGGAGGTTATCCTTTTCATTTCCTATGATCATCTCTGTTCTTTATCTATAAGACTACAAGTCACTCCCCAGTTGATAAATGGTCAAAGGATATGAACGGGCAGTTTTCAGAGAAAGAAATTAAAGATATCTATAAGCATATGAAGAAATGCTCTGTCACTATTGATTAGAGAAATGCAAATTAAAACAACTCTGAGGTACCACATCTCTCCAGTCAGATTGGCTAAGATGACAAAACAGGAAAATGACAAATGCTGGAGAGGATGTGGGCAAATTGGAACACTAATGCATTGCTGATGGAGTTGTGAACTGATTCAACCATTCTGGAGCGCAATCTGGAATTAAGCCCAAAGGGCTATAAATAATTTCATACCCTTTAACCCAGCAATACCACTTTTAGGGTTATATCCCAAAGAGATCATAGAAGTGGGAGGAAGACTCATATGTACAAAAATATTTATAGCAGCTCTTTTTGTGGTTGCAAAGAACTGGAAATTAAGGTGGTTTCCATCAATTGGGGAATGGCTGAACAAGTTGTGGTATATGCATGTCATGGAATACTATTGTGCTATAAGAAATGAGGAGCAGACGGACTTCATAATGACCTGGAGAGACTTATACAAACTGATGCTGAGTGAGAAGAGTAGAACCAGGAGAACTTTGTACACAATCACAGACACAACATATGTGTGACTTTGATAGACTGGACTCTTCTCAGCAATGCAGTGATATAAGTCAATCCCAAAAGACTCATGATGGAGAGAGATGTCTACATCCAGAGAAAGAACTAGAAAGAACTGAGTTTGAATCCTGATTGAAGCAAACTACTTAACCTCTTTCTTTTTATTGTTTGGCTTTATTCCCTTTTGCCATTTTCCATCCCATCTAGTACAATTGGCCTTTATAACCTGACTAATGTCTAATGTGAAAGTATCTGCAGATCCTATACTGGATTGTATGCCATCGTGAGGGGAGGGGGAGAAAGAAAATTTGAAACTCAAGGAATTATGGGATTGAATCTTGTAAATTAAAAGCAAACAAACAAATTAATAAAGACAAACAAAAAAAAGAAATGTTCCTCCTACTCATCATTATGAGAGCTTGTTCTTTCTCTTCCAATTTGCATATTATAATCCAAGTCAGGTATCCTATTCATTTAGAACTTGGTATATATGGTGTGATTGTTTATCTAAATTCCATTTCTGCCAAAGTACTTTCTAATATTCACAGGAGTTTTTGTTGAATAGGGAATCCCTACCACAGTAGTTGGTGTCCTTCGATTTATTGAACATTATGCTATGGAGTTTCATTTCTTCTGGGTGTTTTTGTACCTAATTTGTTCCAGTGATTGACTTTTATATATTTTTAAACAGTACTAATCATTTTAATGACTGCTGCATAACTTGAAATCTGATACCCGTAGGCTCCCTTTCTTCTCAGTCTTGGATGGGGTTCCTAGGCTCGGGTTTTGTCCTTGAAACAGTTCTAATGCTACAATGTAGCTAGAGCTACATTGGTAGCTCTCCTTACATAGTTTTTCATGGGAAGACTGGGTCCTGCTACCCTTCTATTCTTACTTCTGCAGCCCTTGTCTGGAATGGGAACCTGGGCCTAGACCTGGTTTCTGCCTCTTGCCCCTCTCCCACTGGACTGACTTCTGGCCTCTGTTCTTTTGGTCTCTTTGTACAAAATCTACTCATGGGGCTACGGTTTTGGCTCATTTTCCCAACATGTGAAAAAGTCTGCACTAGCCTGAGCTCCTTCTCCTTTTGATCATCTACTAGAAGGTCTGTGGCTTTGACTTTGTTGAGATATCGGCCTTGATCTGGCCCTGCCTACCTGAGCTCACATTGACTTCACAGATTGTTATGACAAAAGCACTTTGTAAACTTTAAAAGACTGTGGAACTATTATTAAAGTTATCTGTAAAATGAAAAAGTTAGTCTAAAATGGAGACTCCAAGGTCTCCTCCAGATCTGGCATGATTGATGCTCTCAATGTGTGTACAGGTGCTCATGTAGATAGAAGTGTTTTTAGATGGGGCAATGTGTGTGAGTTTGAGGGTTCCCATTTGTAACTCTGTGATGGTGTGTGGGGGTCATATGGGAAACTCCAGTTTTACATCTTACTGACTTGCTTGCTTACATATCATTGACATGCCATTGTGATGGATAATTTACCCATTTCCCCCAACTCCAAGAAACCATATAAAAAAGATAAGGAATACTAAGTTTAACCTGTGACCTTAACCTTAACCTTAAGAGTCTACCCTCTGCAGGTGTAGCTCCCATTGAAGACCTTGGAATCCAAAATAGCCTACAACAATTAGACTTGTGGAAGGAAGTCTGGAGCAGTTATAATAAACAACAACACCGTGTGGAGATTTTGGCACAGAGCACTGGGCCATTTCCCCTAAATGCTGAGGATCACTAGCCAGTGTACTTGTGTGTACCTGTCACATGTGTGAATGATGCCAGTGTAGTGCCCAATTTATGGCTTAAACTTGGATTTTTCAAAGCTTTTGTATCTCCACTCTACTGTCCCTCATCTATCCTACTATCCTCCCCCATCTACCCACCCAAACACACAACCTCTAAATCCAGCAGCTCCAAAGAGGCAATGTGCTGAAATGGAAAGAGGGAGGAATTCTTAGAGGACCCATGTTTCAACTCCTGTCTTCCTCACTTCATACCTGTGTGATCTTGATCCGCTCAACCTCTGCTTGCCTCGGTTTTCTCACCTTCAACCTGAGGGAACAACTATGAGGTCTCTTCCAGTTCTAAGCCTAGGAGATCCCTTTACAATGTCCCATCCCTACCTAGGCTTGGTGATGTGGTTGGAAGCTTGATGGCTCATTCAGGTATAAGCAATACAGACGCAAACAGCCTGTCCACAGCACCTCACCCACTGAGTTACTCATAGTCCCTGACACACTTCCCCTGCCTCCCCTCCACCTACACACCTACACACACACACACACACACACACACACACACACACACGCACGCACACACACGCACACACACGCACACACAAACACACATCCTACAGCAACCCCACCCTATTTTCCTCCCTCCTCACCCCTTGGTGAGAACTAGCTTTGTGAATTGGAAATGACTTCATTAAGCCGCAAGACTATTAAACCAGGAAGAGGAAATGAGCCGTTTCTAATCTCCACGTTCATCCTTAGCACTCAGGGATCTCTACGACGCTGCAGAAAACCCTCGCTAATTCCAGCTACCGGAAACTCGAGCCCCAGAGATCTGCTGTTTGCTGGAAAGGCAAACTGTTTGAATTCCGGCTCTGATAAGTTACACAGAGCTCATCCCGGACCATCCTCCCACTCCACCGACCCCTCACCCCCACATACACCCCTGCTGGCAGGGCTAGAGGTTCCCCAGGGTTCAGGTGCCCCCTAGCAACAGAGTCAGAGTTTTAAGGAAGCAGTGGTGCTGGGGGGTCGAAGTGAGGGAGAAGGGGGTATAACAATTCTCAAACCTTGGAGCCCAAAATTTATTTCTACAACCCCACACCCAACCCTTATCCCCCATGACTGTCCTGGAATGATGGAATGAAACTGGCGGTGTGTGTGTGTGTGTGTGTGTGTGTGTGTGTGTGTGTGTGTGTGTGTGTGTGTGTTCTCTGCATCCCCTGATCTAGGGACTGACTAGGGGAGGAAGAGACAGGAGATAGGAATTCAGAAAGAGTCTCAGGAAGGGAATAGGAATGGGGGAAAGGGGTTGTTGTGTTTGTGTTTGTTTAAAATTAGCAATTAAACATCTAGCAAACATAAAGACATCCCCATCTCCTACCTTCACCCCGAGTCTCACTCGGCCAGAACCTAAAATCATCCCGTGGTACTTCTTCACTTCCCATGCCCCGTCGGAAATTCTGGAAGAGCACACTAGCTTTAAGCCCTAAAGGTTTAAATCATAAGGAAAGGGGATTTGGGTTTGAACTGTATGAGTCCAGTCATTTCTTACCCTGTCTGAGCTTCAGTTTTTTTTTTTATCTGTACAGTAGGTATAGTGGAACCTGCACTAACCTGTACCTAACCTGTATGTAGGAGATATACCTACCTCTCAGGGTTAGTGGAAAAAATCAAGTGTGATACTGTCTAGGAAAGCTCTTTGTAAACTGTAAAGTGTCGTGTAGGCATGAAGTCCACTTGTTTTGCTCCCCTGTCCCAAGGGGGGAGTGGGAGGAGAGAATGAAGGGCCAGGTTCAACAGATGGGGAAATAACTGGGGCGGAAGGGAGGAGCTAGAAGAGAGGAGGAGGTGAGGGAGAGGAAATCGAAGGGGGTTGTAAGGACGTTCGGGAAAGAGGGGAAAGACCCAGAGTGTCTCTTGGGGATGGGATGATGCGGATGTAGGAACATCCCCTTTCTTCACCCCCGTTCTAGCCAGATCCCCTTCCTCTGGAGTGGAACGGGTCACTAGACAATTAAAATGGGATTCCTGCCTTGATGACGTCCGCACCGTGAAGGCCCCTCCCGCAGCAGCATAAAAGCCTGTGAGGTTCCGCAGTCTGCTCGGCATTTAGGGGGTGGACTGACAGATCCACGGCTCTGAAACTCCCAGGCACCGCAGCACGCAGACTACTGCGGGAGAGTCGGGGAGTAGAGAGGACTTGTCCGGTCCCGGGAACACTGGGACCCTTCCAATCATGCCAGGCAATATCCCGTGGTGCTTCGTGGTCCTCTTCGCCGTGTGCCTGGAATGCCTGGCCCAGAATTTCGGACAGACCCGTTTCATCTGCACTTCAGTGCCGGTAGATATGGACATGTGTACCTCGGTCCAGAGCAGCGGCAGCGCGGAGGACCTCAAGACCAATGTGTTGCAGCTCCGTGAGACAGTACTGCAACAGAAGGAGACCATTATGAACCAGAAGGAGACCATCCGGGAACTGACCACCAAACTGGGCAGGTGTGAAAGCCAGAGTTTGCTGGAGAGCGGACCCAATGAAGCCAAGCCTGGAGCGGGCAGAAAACAGTCGGGTTCCGGGAAAAATACCATGGGGGATCTGTCCAGAACCCCTGCTGCGGAGACTCTCAGTCAACTCGGGCAAACTTTGCAGTCTCTCAAAACCAGGCTAGAGAATCTCGAGGTAGGTGCTCCATCTTCTCTTAACACGGAGCTGTCCGTGCTCTGATTCACTCTGTTCTACAATTTTCTCCCTTCTCCCTGAACCCCTTTACAGACAGGTCTCTCCTACACACACGCGCGCGCGAACACACACACACACACACACACACACACACACACTCTCCTGTGTTGTCCTTTATTAGGTGTTGTCTGGATGATTTCACAAGGTTTGTATGAAGTTTCTTTATGGGCTCCAAAGTGCAGAGGCTTGTATTGATTCTCTGGAAGACTGTCTTGGCAATTAGCTTCCCGGGAAGCCTAGACGCTGGACAGCTCCATCTCGCACCCTTTAGCTCTGATTTCTCCCCAAGCCTTCTTTACTGTATGGTTAATAATTTTGTTGTTGTTGTTGTTCGTCGTCCCCCCCCCCCTCCCCACCCCCTTCTACCTCTGCAGCAGTACAGTAGACTCAATTCTTCAAGCCAGACCAACAGCCTTAAGGACATGTTGCAGAACAAGATCGATGACCTAGAGAAGCAAGTTTTGTCTCGAGTGAATAGTCTGGAGGAAGGGAAGTTGAACCCCAAGAATGAGACTGAGGAGAGGGTCAAGATAGAAAGCACTCTAACATCCCTCCATCAAAGGATCAGTGACTTGGAGAAAGGTAAACACTACTCTGGACAGGAGGTGTGGATTATAGATTGGATTTCGGATTGATGATCTCGGTACCTCCTGCAGCCATCCTCTCCTCAACCCCACCACCCTCATTTTTACTTTCCAGCAATCATTTAAGCTCTTAATCTTTCCTCCATAGTACCAGACCCTAAAATTATCCAGATCTTAGCACTAATTGCTGTTGACAGCTCCAGTGAGAGAGAGTAAACCTTCTCTGGTCAACTGAATTTTTATCCCGAATTTTAAAAATTTATCAGAAGCTTTGTTGGTTAATTTAGCCCATTTTGACTTGGGAAACCCCACCCATTATGTTCTGTTCTTGGCACATTTCATCAGGACTATAGCTGAGCTCAACCAGCATTCTAACCTAGTCCTACCCTCTCACTAAGATTCCACCTGGGCTATATAATAGCATTCTATCTGAGTTTTCCTGCTGTCTTCATGGGATTCTGTTGGCACTTCCCATACATTCACAATGCCTTCATGCTCTCACAGACACAATCTGCAGTTTTTCCACTCTATATAACATAATCCAGTGCATATTTTGCTCTCCCAGAAGATTTTGTTTCTCAAACTTCAACAAACTGGGTGATTATCACTCCCATCCAAACTCCACATACCACGTCTTGGGCATATTGATTAGCAGGAGCAACTCTTTGCTTGGTGTCAGAAATCAAATAAGGTTGTAAAAGGGAGAGAGATGATTCCCAGAGCTCGTGACACGTGATAGGGATTAGACTGCAAAATGTGCTGGAGGGATTTAAACACTGCCATCTTAAGGCCTGTTATGTAACTGGAGGGGGGGGGGTGAAATAGATCATTAGAAAGAGAGAAAGGAGGATAGGGAAGTGGGAGGGAATATGCAGAGAACATGCTCAGGAAAAATGAAACAACAAAACAAGAGAAGCAAGAGACCTAGAGTCAGCTAAACCAAGTGGGGATCTGTAAACCTACAGGGAAGGACGTTTGAATGGAACAAGTACAGAGGGCAGAGAGATAAATGGAAGTAGGGGGGTGAGGAAGGGTTAGGAAAGCCACTCAACTGAGTAGAGTGGCCTTGCTCACGTCCTTCAGACTTGCTGGGAAGTAGGAGGAGGGATGCGGAGGCGGGATGTCCTCGGATCTTGCCCTGCCTGCTATGCCTCCCTCAGGGAAGTCATCAGGCGTTTCCCGGTTTCCTTAGTCCAGAGTGAGTCCAGCCTCCTGTCTCTTTTCCACTGTACAGGTGCACAAAGATCTGAGGTCCTTATTGTATGTAGCATGTAGTCTGCAGTGTGAACCTTGCTCCTGTGTGTGTATACATCAAGATTAATCTGTTTATACACAGACTGGAAATGGCTGTAATCAGTTACTATGTGTACACACCAGGACATCTTTATGCAGGGTACCATGAACTATGCAAGAACTATGAAAATATAGAGATGCTTATATATAAGGATGCCTAGGTTTATATATCTGGGATTGATGCTCTATTTATTCAAGCTTTGTCTATGAAATATAGTGACTCGTTTTTAAACAAATCAGCTTATACATCTAAATTAGTTTTGTCCCTTCCAAGTGGTTACCGAGATGGTTATATGCAATGCTGTTCAAAACATTTTGGATATTCCTTTTTGGTACTATCTTCACAGCCTGGCATACATCTTGGAAATATCCTTGTTGCTAGAAAATGCACCCCTGTGAAGGTGAATTAAATTTATTTTTACAAATACTCAAGAGTTCCCCACACTCCTATTTGATGAATAAGGTGATTGATAAAGATGGGAAATACTCTTTTTGATAACAAAATGAAGTGTGGCTGTAAAGCAGTGAAACCAACCCTTCTAAACTAGCTCTGAAGGCAATTTCCAAGAGGCATTTTGATCTGCATCAGTATCCCTGAAGTAGCTGTCTAGCCTTCTGACCAAATACTCTGGAAAGGGACAATCTTCTTTTGGATATAGAAGCTCTGGTTTATTTGACAATAAATCATTCTTATTCCTTAGTAACACTTTCCACCCACTTTTGCTCAAAATGGGCATTTATGGGTGTTTTGCATATCCCATTCTTATACACGTCTATAAATGAATTCTAGGTGTACAGGTTGTTCCACTTATTTGTCTGCAGAGTACATACATACGTCCATAGCTAGTACACGCTCAGTTCCTCTCTATTTTTTCCCAGGTCAGAAAGACAACAGGCCTGGGGACAAGTTCCAGCTCACATTCCCACTGCGAACCAACTATATGTATGCCAAGGTGAAAAAAAGTCTTCCAGAAATGTATGCCTTCACTATCTGCATGTGGCTCAAATCAAATGCCTCCCCTGGAGTGGGGACTCCATTCTCCTATGCTGTGCCAGGTCAAGCCAATGAGCTGGTCCTAATCGAATGGGGAAATAATCCAATGGAGATCCTCATAAATGACAAGGTAAGAGCCCCTGAACCCCTACCACTTGTAGACGTTGGACTTATTTAAAAGCATGTCATAGAATGCTTCAGTTGGGACCCACTTCTTTTACAGATAGGCCTAGGAAGTGGAACGATTCAATGTCCCACAGCTAAGTAGTAACAAAGAAAGAAGGAAGCTTCAGTATGCCAGCAGATCATTTAGTTTAAGGATCTGCCAGGTGGGCTGGCAGTTTCTAGAACCAGACGCTGAACTGAATGGAATTCATATCTTGCATTGTTACTGGGTTTCAAAGGAGATGAAGGAGGGAGTCTGCTCTTTCTCTTTAAGTGGAATTCCCTCTTGCTTTAACTTGGATTTCTTAGAATAAAGTGGAAAAGAAACCACTAAATGGAAGTTTCCCAAGAATAGGGTGTGTGTTGTATGTGGTACATAACATATACTGAAAAAGACTGAAGGAAAAGAAGCTAGTGGTCTTTCTAGAGCTTAATGGAAGGATGTGGTAGAGACCAGAGAAAGAAGGATTGGTTTAAAATCCCCTCATCACCTTGAGGTCAATATGGTTCAGGGCCAATCCTGGGCTAGAGTCCAAACTCCAATAATTCCAGGCTAGACACTGGACATTACCAATACTGAATATCCTGAGTCAGTTCCAGAGTTGTGCTAGGAAAGAGAAAGAGGTTCAGACAAATGGACTCCTCATGCTTTCCCAAACCAGTTCCAAAATCTAAGACTGACCCCCAAACTGAGCTTGCCTCTTCAATCCTATGGCCTAGAGATATTCACAAAGTGTATTGGACCCCTGGGAAATTCTCAGACAGCACCCTGACCCCTGTTTTTCCTCTCCTTCCACCCCTACTTCCTGGCATGGGGCTAGGCCAGGGAGACTGGCCCCCTCATTGTCAGTGTGGTGGTCATTCTGATAGACTTACAGTAATCAGATCAGGCTTAAGTCCTGACACTTCTTAGCTGTCTGATATGGGAAAGCTACTTAACCTCTCTGTAAAATTAAAATAATAATGCATGTACCAACACCCTTTTACACCTTAAAGCAGTTTATAGCAAAGAGTTGTTGTTCTTCCCTGAATTCTCTTCTATGACAGTCACCAATAAGCCCAGGAGTTAGTTTATCAACCAACCATTAAATATCCACCTTTCCCGATGCCTAAGTTCATATTAAATAGTTAAAGCCTAGGCTTGGAATCTCAAGACATCTAAGAATCTACACTTTTCCTGATTGCGTGACCTTAAGCCAATTGCTTGGCACCTCTGGACTGCCATTTAACCCTAAATATGAAGAATAATAACACCCTTAATAATAAATATGAAAGTAATAATAATAAATAAATGACAACAATAATATCCTTCTCTCTCCTCTCACTCCAGAGGAAAGTTGGAAGATTAGTGAGATCACATATGGGAAAAAGGTCTGTGTGTTAAGATTGCAGTGCCATCTATGTTGATGCGCCTGTTCATTCTCTCCAGTACCTCTTCTGCAGAATCTTAGGACTCAGAGAGCTCTAAACCTGGGATATCGAATAATTAAAAAGCAGGAAATCCTCAAGGAAAGACAATTCAGAAGGAGGAAAATGGAATGGATGGAGAAGGCATTGGTGAATTCCAGCCCCAACCCTATGTCTAGCCAAAGCCTTTGTTTTTCCAAGTTGCTGCAGTCAACATTCTGTCTAGAATTATGTTTTTGAAAATTGATGGACCAGGGCTCTTGTTAGGTTTTCCTGTTGGGGATACTTTGACAGTATGGATTAGGATGATGAGCAAAAGATAAAGAAAGGAGACATATCAGGAGACCTATCAGGTCCATCTCCAACTCTTACTTCCTCCCCTCCCCTCTACACTCACACATTTGCCTTGTTGGCCAATATAAGGAACTTATTATTTGGCAACAGATATTTTGTATATACTGCATGCTGGGATGATGTGACTGATGTCTATGTATCTTAATGTCTGGGTTAATATCTCCAGGCCTAGATGATGAGTTTAGGAAAAATATGGCATTTGATCACTTAATAAATTATTTTTGTAACTGATTTAATAATAAAAACTGATGTTTCTATAGTGCTTTAAATTTTACAAAGCACTTTACATATATTGTATCATGACAACCCTATGAAGTATGGACATTACTATCCTCATCTTATAGATGAAATAATTGAGGCCAAGAGAGTTTAGGTAACATGCCCATGCACCCACCACTGACTAGTGAGCATTAAGAATGTGAACCTAAGTCTTCTTGATTCTACATCCATCATTGTTTTCACTACACCACACTGTTTATTATAATAGAACTAGAAGTAATCATAATATGAATAACAAAGATAAATGAAAGCACAGCGCCTTGTCTTTGGAAGGGAGGTGTTTAATCAATGTTTGCTGTACTGATGGTTTAAACAGCAGTGTCAAAAAGCTAAGACCAAATGGATTTGAGCTGTGAAAAGGAATAATAAAAGCACTATTTTCCTTTCCTGCCTCAGGTGGCAAAGCTACCATTTGTTATCAATGATGGCAAGTGGCATCACATCTGTATCACCTGGACCACACGGGATGGCGTCTGGGAGGCTTACCAGGATGGCACTCAAGGAGGCAATGGAGAGAACCTGGCACCCTACCACCCAATCAAACCACAGGGTGTGCTTGTATTGGGCCAAGAACAGGTACTGGTCAAGTGGGGACTGGGCTAACTGGGAGGGCAGCATCTAGGGAGGGACCTGAGATGTCCATGGAAGAATTTTGATCAGAAGATAGGGTTCTAGGCTAGAAGGAAAGGGGGACAAAGAAGTGGTGAAAATGCAATCATTTTCTTCTGGGAACTGAGGGTCATGCATCATAGCTAAAGGGGAAAAGAGTTAACAGTGATAATAATATTACCAATAATTCACATTTCTTAGGGGCAGCTAGGTGGCACAGTGAGTAGAGCGCCGGCCCTGGAATCAGAAGGACCTGAGTTCGGATCCGGCCTCAGACACTTGACACACACAAACAAAAACCTAGCCGTGTGACTGTGGGCAAGTTACTTAACCCCAATTGCCCTTCAAAAAGCAAAAAAAAAAAAAATTCAAATTTCTATAGAACTTTAAGACTTAAAAGCACCTATATCATGACAATGCTATGAAGAAAGTAGTGCAGATATTATCTCTATTTTAGAGATGAGGAAACTTAGTATCCAAGAGTGACTTGACCAGACAATATTCCTGATTTTGATGGCATTATAAGGAACTCAAGTACAAATGAACTGTGGCTTCAGACTCCTGGTAATTGTTGTTATTGTCATTATTGCATTAGGAAGACCTGAGTTCAAATTTTGCCTTTGCTATAGTTCTGTAACTATGGGGAAGTCTTGAAACCTCTCAATTGTCTAAGGCTTTAAATTAAAGGTATAGAAATGAGTATGGTGTGTAGATCTCCTTAAGTGGAAGGAATTTCCACACTGAAAGTCCCCCATACTAAGGAAATCACAGGTATGAACCAACAAAAATTATTATTATTATTACCCTGATTTAAAAATAAACAAATGAACTTCCAATTCACTGTATCAGTTTAGTTCCACCTGCAAAAAATGTTTCATAAAATTACATTTTATTCTTTAAATTTCACACTCGAGTGAAAATTTCCTAGTGTAAAGATACAAAGAAAAATGCAAAGATGCTGAAGCTGCAAGTAGGAATAAAGGCATAAAGCAGAGCACTTTACCATGAACTACAAGGAAAAGGTTCGTATTTTCTCATTAGCTAATTACTCTAATTACAAAAATTACTAACTTGATTACTCATTTTGATTGGTTTTGATACTGAATATTGATCTGGGTATTGTCTTATAAATTAAATGTTTATTAATAAGTGATTTACTTTTTGGTGGCATCTAGTGGGGAGTTCCCAAGTCTTGGGCTCTTTTTTGCTCATTCTCAACATTCAGAATATTCATTCCTGGGCTGAGGAATTAGAATGGGGGAGACAGAAAGAAAGGGACACAGGAAATGACGAGCAAGGACAAAACCTTGAATGTCCCTTGTTCCTGTTAGATCTACCCATACACCAGGTTCCAGGCTCCAGCTCTAGAAAAGTTAGATTCTATTACATCCTCCTCTTTAGGAAAATGCACCAGGTTCAGGGTATATATAGGGACATTTTTATTCCACATGATCCCTGTGGAATAGAGGGAGACCCAGACAGAATAGAGACAAAGACAGAGGCAGAGACATATAGCCAGCCAGAGTTAAATTCACAGTAGACTCCACAGGAGAAGAAAAGGTAGACACAACTTCTCTTTAAATCTTTCTGTTCTCTCTCTCTCTCTCTCTCTCTCTCTCTCTCTCTCTCTCTCTCTCTCTCTCTCTCATCTCTTTCTGTCTCTGTCTCTACTATCTCTGTCTCTGTCTCTCTCTCTCACACACACACAATATCTCATCTTTATATATAATTTTAACATTTAAAAATACTCCGTTGCTAAATACAGAAATGTGGATAAACAGAAAAAATATACAATGTATATATATTGCATGAACATTCACAGAGAAAGACAGTCTTCACAATTAAGCAGAGAGAAAGATACACAAACAGAAACATAAAGGCACACAGAAGGATACACAAACAGCCCTAGGATGACTAACATTCCTAATGAGACAGCAAACCAGAACCATTTCCCTGACCCTTAACTACTTAACTACTACCTTCCACCTCCATGTTTTCTGTATTTCTTTGAAAGGATACTTTGGGTGGTGGGTTCGATGCCACACAAGCTTTCGTTGGTGAACTGGCTCATTTCAACATCTGGGACCGAAAACTCACCTCTGGGGAGATCTACAACCTGGCCACCTGCAGCACCAAAGCTCTGTCTGGGAACGTCATTGCCTGGGCTGAGACCAACATTGACATCTATGGCGGGGCTACTAAGTGGACATTTGAAGCTTGTCGTCAGATCAACTAACTGCTTTGGAGCTGCTCTCTCCCTTCTTCCTGCCTGCCCCTCCCTCCCATTCCCTTCCCTGCTTAAGCAGTTCTGACCCATTTGTCTTTTCCTCTCTTCCTTAATGAAAAATTAATTAAGGACATTTCCTTCCCCTTCCCCAAAACAATCCTCCTTGTTTTGTTTGTCTCTCCCCTGAAGCAGAGTCACTTGTCTTGTCAGTCCCCAAAGAACAATACATTTCTCTTTAGGAGCCTTGGACTCAGTTCCTCAGGCATCCCCAGTCCACAGTAAAAGCAAAGGCGCCAAACTTTTCAAACAAGTAGGTGAAAAGGTTTTTTGTTTGTTTTTTTTTTTGGTCAGGGGAAGGGGGCTTTTCTTTTGGAATGAAGCTTTTTTCCCCTTCCTTCTCTATATTACTTTCTGGCTTTGGGAAATTTCACAACTGGTCGAATTCCTGTATTTGCCAACTTTGTTAGATGCCTGAGTGCCTTTGGGCTAGTGCAACTTCATGAGCACACACATTTGTCTTCATTTGCAACCCTTTTTAAGAAGGACATATCTCTATATTGATATAATAAATGTCTTTTATGGAGTTTGTTAAAGGCCAGGGCATGTCTCCAGAGAGAATTTTTATTTTGTATTAAAAATGAATTCTCTTTGAATGACTCCGTGCTCACATGGCACTTTGAACGTCTCTGCCTACTCCCATGGCGATAGGAAGAGATGATTCTTGTGGAGGAGGAGGAAGGGCACCATTGGCCTCAACATTCTAGCTAACCCTGTTGGCAACCATTGGCACCTGACCTGTTCCTCAGCTCTCTGCATCTAAGGATACACCAAAGCTAGGGAAGCCATAATGCTCACTTGTGCTTTGTGCCAGGCTCTTTCCTAATATCAGGAAAAGGATTGTGCCCCTTTGGGGAAGCACTGTGGGAAGCCTGTGGGAAAAGCCTCACTCTCTTCACTTCACTATGTCATATGAGGCTGCAGCTTGCTCCTTCCCATTTAGCTGCCAGTCGGGTCCCAGGTACAGTGTTCCAACCCTGGTAACCCACAAGAGAGGAGTACCCCATCTCATGTCCCAGGGAGACCACATCTTTATTCCCTCACCCTCCTTCATACTTGGTTGAGTCTTGGGACCATAGTATCTGGAGGTAAAAAAAGACCTTAGGAATGACCTAGTCCAACCCTCTCACTTTATAGATGAGGAAACTGAGGCTCACAAAGGTGAAGCAATTAGCCCAAGGTCACTCAGTTGTGTGTATCAAAGCTGGGATTCAAATCCAGACACTCAGACTCAAATTATGGCGTTCTTGCCACTACACCATGCTATTTGGAGAGTAGAAGGTCTGAGTAGATTAGTTTAATGGAATTTCCCCTGCCCCCTTCATTTTATAAGAAAACTGATATGTGACTAAGATCCAGCCCCTTTCTAATGGGGCTCAATACCCAACCAGGCAACCCAGGAAGGCTTTTTACTTAGATATTTTTTCTCTTGCCTCCCAATATTTCTAGAACTAACCCGCAGAAGTTAAACAAGCCTTCATAAAGCAAAGATGATCTGGGTTAGATTTCAAAGACAAGTTTCTAATTTCTGAGACAAGTTTCAACTGCTTGGTCCCTCCATTCCCTCTTTAGTTTTATAGAACCCAAGTCCAGCAAAGCCAAACTTCCTTTGGTTGTGTGGCTCACTGAGGCCTTTCCCCCCACTTTTTGATGTTATCTAAAAATTCTCCCCTTGTCCTTCCAAGTAGGAGGGGAAACTATGTGTGTGAGAGAGTGTGTGTGTGTGTGTGTGTGTGTGTGTGTGTGTGTGCAAGAGTTGAGAGAACCATGCCCATGTTTAGTGTGAGCTCTGCTTTTTCAGCCCTGTGGGCACCTCCCATTGCTGTTGCCAGAGTCTAAAGAAAACCGGACTTGTACATCTTTCTAGAAATTCATTTATTACCACCTGGCTTGTCTGCAGTCCCAGACATTTCTGCAGCAGAGACAGGTGTCTAAGTCTCACCTCCCTCATAGGGTCACCTGTCTCCTTAAACACAGGTCCATTTCATGTCTAAAGATGGGTGTGTGTGTGAGTGCACGCACACACCTTGTGTATATGTATGTACTTATGTATGTCTGCTCAGCACATAGCCATTGGTTCTGAGATACATTTCTCTTTTTTAAAGGGCATGGCTTAGATGACAAGATGTATGTTGTTACAAATGGTGACTGGCACTCTTCCATGGTTATGTTTCCTCAAAGCCTCGTGGCTTGTGACACCCTTGGATTTGAAGACGGCTTCTGTGTTTGCATGTTTTTCTGGATGTTGTGTTCCTTGCTGCCTTGGTCTGGTGTGTTCATTCCTTTGTCTGCATGGGTTCTTGCAGAGTTGTGTTGTTTGCTGAGCTCCCTCTCAAATGTTCTGTGATCTATGTGTAGCAATCAGAAATGGCTGTATAATCCAGGCTAAGGGATAGATAAAATCTTCTCCCCAACACGCACTCACTCACTCACACACACAAAACACATACATATGCACACAAACACAGAAATGAAGGTGAGACCAAGCTCAAATGATACCCAAAGCAGGAAGAGAGAGCTTGGAATTGTCCCTCTAGTCCAAGAAGGCCCTGCTCCCTCACTTTCTCTCTTTGTGGAGCTGTTGTATAATGTTGGCGAAGGGCCCAAAGTGTACTCGGTGCTGTCCTGCCTGCACCTACCACCAGGCCCACCCCCTACCTACTGGACCCCAGACCACCCTCTGCCCCTAACCAGGCATGGTGGGAGCTGTCCATTCAGGACCACAAGCCATTCTCTGTCTTGGAACTAGTCAGACAGAGCTTATCCCTTATGCTTATGCCTTTCCAGCATCTCAACACATTCTCTCCACACCTTTACCTTTACTCCTCTCCCCTTCCACCACTATCTCTCACCCACCCCCGGGGCTTTGGAGCTGTTCAAAATGGCTCTAAAACATCCTCTCACCCATCTCCCTTTCCTCCAAGCTCTCCTAGAGATACACAGGATGGCCGGGACTGAGTCCTCAGCACCCTTCTTCATCCCCTAATTGGGGTCAGTGCCAAGCTCCTCAGCTCCCTCACTGTGTTTGTATTTGGCATGCTGCTTGCCCCAGGTAAGGCAGATGACAAAGCCACCAATCTAATCCACTCAGTTTCCATATACTCCTTAATCCGATTGATGTTCCCTCTTGCACTGAATAATACATGCCTCTCTCAGGTAATGCCATTTTATAAAATAAGGAGATAAAAAAACACTGTTGAGACAGTGTTTGTTTTTGCCTAGCCAGTGTCCGACAGCTCCCAGAGGAATCTGAATTGGGAGAACTGTTGAAATAGCCTTTCTGGTCTCTTGGGAGCTGAGATCCCACTTGGATTTTAAGCCTTCTTGCTTTTGATAACACAGTATTATCTCTCTTATTGTAAAAGAAAAAAGTTTATTACCAAACAAAAGTATTTTTATGAGAAAAAAAAACAAACATATAAATTAACATATAATTTCTCCCTTAAAAATATTTTTCAGGCTCTACCAAAACTTAGACTGGTATGTGTGTATTTTGAAAGAAAGATAGTAGATTTTGTATGTTTCCCTCCCTTTAGCAGACTCCCCATTTATTTTCTAGGACTGCAAAGGTCATCTCGTCACCAGCCCTGGGACCTGAGGCCAAGGGGTTAGGAGTACTTTGGAGGGGGGGAGAGAAGATGTGTGGGAGGATGTTTTAGAGCCATTTTGAACAGCTCCAAAGAAGTTCTGCCTGTTTATCAAGAGTACTGGGGACTAAGACAAAGAAGAATTTAAGGTGAACCCTTTGTCCCAGAGCTGTTTCCATTTAAGGGGAGTGAGCTGGACATTTGAATGTCTATTTCATCCCCTTAAAAGTAAAGAAATTGGGGCTATTGTTTGAAACAACAGCAACAAAAGACAAAAATTCACAAACACAAAAGAAAAACAAAACAAAATAGAACTTAACCTTTTATAATCTGCCATCACTAAAAAAGCTACCCGGAAGCCCTCGCAGTTTGATCTATTAAAATACTTTACAATTTACATTTGCTCAATAAAGGACTGGAAACACATTGCTTCCATAAGCAGTGAACTTTAAGTGTATTGCTGAAGGGGGAACACATCATTGAGGAGAAAACAAATTCAACTCAAATAGTCCCAATTTTGTCTAACTTGCAAAATAAACAGCAGTCCCACAAAATAGCTAACAACCCCCCAACCCTCCTATGGTTGCTCTTGATACAATGTATATACTGTATAGTGTTAAAGAGAATCTGTGTATCTTACTTTTTCATTATTTGCTAACCAAAGCTGTACATTTTTCATATATGATCTGCAGCCATTTGGGTTTCAAATGGGTCAGAGTCATGGGACCTGCCACCTCCCATCAGCAGTTCTGGAAATGCACTGTTTCTACTGGTATTCTTGCTTTTCTTTCCTTCTTTTTCATTTTCTTGCAGAAACTACATGAATTGTTGAGTTTATTTTTACACAGTAAAGAGTGAAGAAAGACTGTGGTCTCTTTTCTGGAGTATTATTTCACTTTTCTAGTGAACTTGCAAATAAGCCCTGATCAACCTAACTTCAAATCAGGTTACAAAAACCTTTACATACATTATTTCCTTTGACCTTCAACACATCCCTATGAAATTGTCAGTGAAAATATTACCTTCTTGATTACAGGATCATAGAATTTATAGCTAGGAGACACTCCAGATCAGCTAATTCAACATCTTTATTTGACAGATGAAGAAAATGAAATCCAGAGAGAAGTGATTTATATGTAATATTCAATTTAATTCAACAAACATTTATTAAGCACTTATTATGTTCCAGATGTGCTGAACTAAGGAATGGAGGCTCTCTATTGACTATTATATGCTTTTTCTCTACTGCAGATACAAAGACAAAATGAAGTAGTCTCTGCCCTCAGAGAGCTTACCTTCTATTGGGGAAACAACATGTATACAAATAATTAAGTACAAATATGTGTGTGTATACACACATATACATACATACATACATACACACACAAAGTGATAACACAATGTAAGTGTCATTGACTAACTTTACAGATGAGAAGACCAAGGCTCAGAGAGATTAAGTGATTTGTCACTGAGCTAGGGTTGGAGTTCCATTCTTCTGAGTCTTTTCTACTATTTATGTGGAAATAATGGAAGAGCAATTCCCCTTTTTTCTATAACTTTCACTTTACAAAAAGCCCAATACTACTAGCTTTACACTTAAAGCAGAGGGCAGAGATTATTGTGCCCATCTTATATATGAAGTAACAGAGTCCTAGAAAGGGTGGAACAACTTACTCAAGTCAACGCACAGCAAGTCAATGGAAAATCTGGGTGCTAGGGCCCAGGTTTTCTGATCCCCAGTGAGTACTCTGCTGGTCATTTCTTCTCCTTGGATAGAGGGATGCTTCCACAACTATACTAATGGTATGCTGGTTTACCCTAAGACTTAAGCACCCCTTTTTTACCTTCTCCTTTGTCCAGGGCTAAATGATTTTTAGTCAATGTTCTGGTGTCTCTTGCTCTTGGTATTATCATTACTTGGTTCTCTATATCTATTTCCAGACCTATTTCCAGAGTGCAATAGCCCAGTATTTTCTACATTTAGGTCAGAGGAAAGGAAATCATTTCCTTGGGGCAATCTAGATAGCCTATGATCTTTCATTATATGGCTGCCAAGCAGACAATGTCTAGGGTCTCAAAGCCTTTTAACTAGAGCTAAAGAATATCGAAACTAGACAGAACCTTAGGGACTATCTAGGCTCACCCCTTCATTCTATTGATAATAATAATAAGTATATAATACTTTCAGGTTTATAAAGTACTTTCTTCATGACAACCCTGTGCAGTAAGCATTTATAGATGAGGGAATTGTGTTCAAGAGAAGGGAATGTTAATTCCCTTACATAAAGTCATATAAACTCTAATGCATTTAAATTAAAACACCAGTCAAAAACCCATAGCATTTCCTAATACACTTAGGGAAACTCATCACCAGGTGATGAATTTGGTGGCAATGGCAATCTCTGAAACTCAGAATTTTTTGAAACAGGCACATTGTTCTGAGAAGACTAAAGGTTTCAAAATTCTAGTCCCCTCTTTCTCCCTTTTCTCCTCCCCACCCAGTGGAAGTGGTTACATTTTTTAGGGGGTTTCAGTGTGGTTGTACCTAGAAGCAAAGTAATGGATTAAAAAATAACACTTAAATAAAAGTATAGTCATGTGGGTTTGGAAATGGTTAGATTCAAAGGCTAGTTATTAATCGTTTGAAATCAGCTTAGAAGGTGATCTCTATTGCAGTGTCCCAGAGATCTGTACATTTTAATAGTTTTAATAGTTTCATCAATAAATTAGATGTAGGCATCTCAAATCTACTTATGACATAAAACCGAGAGACATAGCTCGTGCATGGAGTGATCAACCTAGGATCAAAAGACATTGGATCAAATCTAGTATGATGGAAGTCCTAAGTGTAATAGGCCAGACCTAACTTAGGCCAGTCTAAAAAACCCAAAACCATTTTTGGGTTCGGGCCTAGAACAGAATAAGATGTTTTTAGGATATCTAACAGTTGACAAAAAGACGTTTACTAAGCACTAACATGGAAAAGATATTCAGCAAGGATACAGAATTGGTTCAGTTGGGCTTAAACTTCCTGTCTCTGAATTTGCCATGGTGGTGTACCAGTGTGCAGGGAAGAATTCCTAATTTCTTTTGTGCACTGACTTTTGGACTCAAAACACTCAGAACCTACATTAATAGTTCAAGGCTTATCTCCCTAGTCTAGCTAATTTTTAAGGGTGGTTTCAACACATTTGGAGGAAAAACTAGGCTACTTTTCCAAGCAGCAGGGCCTTAGAAAAAGCTATCCCTGCCTATGTGGCAGGGCCTGAGGAAAAACTAAGGACCCTAGTAGATACTGCTCTTACCAAAATGGGGATCAATGTAAAGTCTTACATGTGAGTTCAAAAAATCATCATCACATAAATAAGATAGAAAAGACATGATTAGACAGAAATTTTCTGAAAAAGATCTGCTGTCTTTAGTAAACCCCAAGCTCAACATGAGTCAAGAGTTTGATATGGTAGCCAAAAAAGCTAATATAACCTGTAACTGCATTAAGAGAAACATAGTAAAAACAACAACAACAAAAAAAAACAAAAAAAAAAGAAAAAGAAAAAAAAAGAAACATAGTATCTGGGATTAGGGAAGTAATTGTTCCTCTGAAATCTGAACTGGTAAAACCACATCTGGATTATGATGTGACATTCAGGACACTAAAAGATTAGTAAGGATATCAACAAACTGGAGAGTAGCCAGGATCAATCAATCAATCAACAAGCATTTATTGAGTGCCTACTATGTTCCAGACATATAGCATTAGCAGAATGGTAAAAGGCTTCAAGATCATGCCATTTAATAATAATAATAATAGTAAGCATTTATATAGTGCCTACCATGTGCCAAACACTTTACACTTGCACTTTGGTCCTCACAATAGCCCTGGGGGTAGTTGTAATTATCCCCATTTTACTGCTGAGGAAAGTGAGGCAAATGCAGTGACAATAAGTCACTTGCCCAGGATCACAAAGCTAGTAAAGCACTTGAGGCTGGATTTGAACTAAGATCTTGATAACTCCAGGCCTAGCAGTCTATCCTTTGCACCACCCAGCTGGTTGATAATACTGAGGATGTTTAGCCTGGAGAAGAGAAGACATATTCACTTGTCTTCACCTATCTGAAGGATTGTAATATACAAGAGGGATTACGCTTGTTCTGTTTGGCCCCACAGTCAGAAGTAAAGGCAATGGACAAAAGCCGCACAAAGGTACATTTAGGCTTTTAATGGAGGGAATAAATTCTCAACAATTAGAGCCATTCAAGAGTTGAATGGGCTATTTCAGAGCTATCTTCCCACTATTACTTAGAGTAGTACTACTCACCTGTTGTCTTTGCTACTGGGGGAAGTCAAGGCTGATGGGTCACTAAAGTTTCAGAGTTCTGAACTCCAGTAGGGCTAAAGTCAATTGGATGTCCTCACTAAATGGTGAGTGTCAGTGGGGAATATCAGGCTACCTAAGGAGGGGTGAACTCACCCAAGTCAGAAAAATGGAGCAAGTGGGAGCTTCCATGCTATAATTAAGATAGGGTTACCGTACCTCAGCCTAAATGAAATAAGAAGACTCAGAAAACAACATTAGTTACTATTACATATAATAGGAGATGCAGGAGATGCAATGGTAAGAATGCCAGATTTGGAATCAGAAAATATCTGAGTTTTGAAATCCAACTCTACAACTTAATAGTTATATGACCCTGGGCAAGTCTGAAATCATTTCCTGCAAAATAGGAATAATAATATTTCCTCTATCTTCCTCAGGGAGTTATTGTGAGGAAAATACTTTGTAAACCTTAAGGTGCTAGCTAAATAATTAATAAACTGGCATTTACATGATGCTTCACTGTTTACAAAACACTTTCCATACACTATTTCTTCCCAATAAGAGATAGGCAAGGCAGGTATTATAACAACAGATAAGGAAACAAAGATTCTGAGGGCAAGTCACTTTCCCAAGGACACACACTTTGTAATTGGCAAAGCTGGGTCTTAAACTTATGTCTTCTTGAACTCTTCCTCTTGTCTCACAAGATGGTCCACGTATGTTAACAACCAGATTCCTGACCTGTGGTGAGCCAAAGAAGCCTGAGCCAGGACTTCAGATAATTACCCTGATATCAGTGGACCTGAACAACAAAGACCTCTTCGAGATGCGACTTTTCACTAAGTCAGCTCCGGAGTTCTTTTGATATGGGTTACACTTATAAGGATGGTATTTGAGTTCTGAGGCTAAGAGGCTCTGCCCCAAAACTTTGGTTGTCCAAAACATTTGCAAGAAGTCAGTTCTTGTGCAGATGTTCTTGATGATGCGGCCTTGACCATTAGGCTTTGAGGCCAGCTCTCAAGAGCATCCTTTCAGATGTAACTGACTGAGATAAGAGATAACTGCCCAAGACTCTATGGCACCTAGGAAACAATAGGCCTTATTACCATGCTATTTCCAGGATACAACAGACTAAGATAATGATTTCTCTTCCTTCCCGTCCTTTGTCTCTTTGCTCTATAAAAACCTTTCCCTGAGTATCAATAAATGGAGTTCATGGTTCTTCCTTGAGCTACCCACATGGCCTGGTCATTTCTTATTCACGTCTCCGGATCATGCTAAGTGCTGGACACTGAGCAGCCCACGGCACTGACCTAAGAACCATGAAGGATGGGAGAAGAAAGGAAGGCTATGGCTTAGTAGCAGATCTAGCCTTGAGTAGTTTCAGAGGTCCAAAAATCCATCCCATGAGGATGGAGTCTTAGGCTGAATTGTATGGCATGGCTGTCCCCACCCACCTCTGCACTGCCACTCCATCCCTTGGAGTGCTGGCTTATGGGAGCCTCAGACCTAAGAAAAGCTGGAGGTACTGAGGTTGAAGAGGACAAACTCTCTTACCTTTGCTTTCTCTGCTGCCTAGGAGATCCACTTGAGGCTGAGATCCTCCTTTCTATCATTCTCCAATACTGTTTCTCAAAAGCAGTTGCTGGATCAAGGTCTTTTTTTCCCCATGTCTTGATAATTAGCTCTCCTGTTTTCCCTGGTGGCAAAAGCCCTGGGCAGTGTCCAGGTTCATGGTGCTCTTCTTCAACATTAAGACTTACTCTCCTTGTCACTGGTGAAGTAGATTCCCAATGAATTTTGCAGTCTAGCAGACAGGTCAATTTTCCCCAGACTTACCTGTCACACATTCTTCTCAGAATGGACACTGCAAATAAATTGTTCCTAACAACATTCTTAAAACCTGAGAATCATCTCTCAATTCCTCCAAGGAAGAATATTTGCATTTGAGGAATCAAATCCTGGTTTCATTGTTCAGGATATTATTCATTGGGGTATATAAACACAAATGGCATCCCCTGAGTGAAGATAATTAAAGGGTGGGAATTAATACTGCATGAAGGCACGGTTTTGGCTCCTTAACCTAGCAGGAGGAGATCCCTTGCCCTGTAAGATCAGGATGTGTTCAATATTGGTGTTCTGGGGAAAGGATACTTATGCAGAGCAATCAAGAAGTATTTAACAAGTACTTATTATGTACCAGGCACTGTGTTAATAGTCCCTGACCTCAAGGAGCTTACATTCTAATGCTAGAGGACAACACATAAAAGGGAGCTGAAAGGAGATGAGGGAAGGGAAGAGTGAGCACCCTAACAGAGATATGGTGGTGAAAGCCCAGAAAGTCAGGAACATAGCCAGGAGGGTTATGAAGCATAGTCAGACTGGGCCCATCTCCAAAATGGAGGCCATGGAAGGAACTCAACAATGGGAGAGGGAGCCCAGCATAATGGAGGGATGTTACAGGTTAAGAAGGCAGCTGAATTGTGGTAGCGAATCCTGGAGTATCAGAAAGACAGCTGGGAGGGGAATGAGAATGTTCATTTGTCCTCTTTTTCCATTGGGCCAGAATCTAAGGTAAAGTAGGTACTATCTCAGTGAGTTCTCAGAGGTCTTCTGAAAGAGTCTTGTGGATTTCAGGGATGTGAATGCAGTTGAGGGTCCAAAGAAGGGGCAAGATCATCAAATCTATCCTCCTTCCCCTAAGATGGGGTGATATTCTTACCTGTCTAATGAGGGTAGGTCCTCCAATGTCAGTGAGGCTGCTTCCTGTCAGATAAGTAGTCATTCAACTATCATTAAAAAATCCTTCAGTAGTGGCAGCTAGGTGGTGCAGTATGTAGAGCACCAGCCCTGGAGTCAGGAGGACCTGAGTTCAAATCCTGCCTCAGACACTTAACACAAAAACTAGCCATGTGACCTTGGACAAGTCACTTAACCCCAATTGCCCTACAAAAAGCAAAAAAAAAAAAAATCCTTCAGGAAATGGGAAAACTGTTACCTCCCCAAGGAAACTCATTCCACTTCTGGACAACTTAGGCTGTTTGGAATTATATAGAACTATCTGTTTCTCTGCCACATTTCTACTCATCTCTTTAAGTAGAGTAGGAAATAGAGTACTGGACTTATAGTCAGAAAGGCCTGGGTTCAAATGCTGCCTCATACACCTCTACCAACTTCAATTTCATCATCTGCAAAATAGGGATAATAATAGCACCTACCTCATAGGATTGTTCTGAGGATCAAATGAGATAGCATTTATAAAGTACTTTGCAAACTACAGCAACTTATCACAAGAATAATATACTTTGATCAGGTAAGATTTATTCCAGGAATGCAAGGATGGTTTAATATTAGGAAAACCATCAGTATAATTGATCATATCAACAATAAAACTAGCAGAAACCATATCATTATCTCAATAGATGCAGAAAAGGCTTTTGACAAAATACAACATCCATTCTTATTAAAAACACTAGAAAATATAGGAATAAATGGAGTCTTCCTTAAAATAATAGGTACCATCTATTTAAAACCATCAGCAAGTATTATATGTAATGGGGATAAGCTAGAAGCATTTCCAATAAGATCAGGGGTGAAACAAGGATGTCCACTATCACCCCTCTTGTTCAATCTGGTACTAGAAATGTTAGTAGTAGCAATTAGAGAAGAAAAAGAAATTGAAGGAATCAAATTAGGCAAAGAAGAGACTAAGCTATCATTCTTTGCAGATGATATGATGATTTACTTAGAGAATCAAGTAAAAAACTACTTGAGACAATAAATAAATTTGGCAAAATTGCAGGATATAAAATAAATGCGCATAAATCCTTGGCATTCCTATATATATTTTTAACGAAATCCAACAGCAAGAGATAGAAAGAGAAATCCCATTTAAAGTTACTGTAGACATTATAAAATATTTGGGAATCCACCTGCCAAAACAAACCCAGGACCAATATGAACACAACTACAAAACACTTTTCACACAAATAAAGTCAGATCTCACTAATTGGAAAAACATCAATCACTCGTGGCTGAGTTGAGCTAATATAATAAAAATGACAATTTTACCTAAATTAAATTATATATTTAGTGCCATACCAATCAATCTACCAAAAATTACTTTTTAGAGCTAGCAAAAATAGTAAGAAAATTCATTTTGAAGAACAAATGGTCCAGAATATCAAGGGAATTAATGAAAAGAAATGCTAGGGAAGGTGGCCTAGCCATACCAGATTTTAATCTGTACTATAAATCAGCAGTCATCAAAACTACTTGGTACTGGCTGAGGAATAGAGTAGTGGATCAATGGAATAGATTGGGTACATGAGACTCAGCAGTCAATGACTATAGTAATCTACTGTTTGATGAACCCAAAGACCCCAGTTTTGGGGATAAGAACTCACTATTTGATAAAAACTGCTGGGAAAACTGGAATAAAGCATGGAAGAAACTGGGCATAGATCATTATCTAACATCATATACCAAAATCAAGTCTAAATGGGTACATGATCTAGGCATAAAGGCTGATACTGGAAGCAATCTGGGAAAGCAAGGTATAGTTTACCTGTCAGATTTATGGGGAGGGGAAGACTTTATGACCAAACAAGAGTTAGAGAGCATTATAAAATGCTTTGATTACATTAAATTGAAAAGTTTCTGTACAAACAAAGCCAATGTAACCAAGATTAAGAGGGAAATGGGAAATTGGGAAAGAATTTTTACAGCCAGTGTCTCTGATAAAGGCCTCATCTCTAAAATATGTTAGAGATATATGAGTCAAATCTATAAGAATACAAGTCATTCCCTAATTGATAAATGGTCAAAGGATATGAACAGGCAGTTTTCAGAGGAAGAAATTAAAGATATCTATAAGCATATGAAAAAATGCTCTAAATCACTATTGATTAGAGAAATGCAAATCAAAACAACTCTGATCAAATCAAAACATCTCACTGGTCAGATTGGCTAAGATGACAAAATGGGAAAATGATAAATTCTGGAGAGGATGTGCAAAACTTGGAACACTAATGCATTGTTGGTGGAGTTGTGAATTGATTCAAATATTCTGAAGAGCAATCTGGAACTATGCCCAAAGGACTATAAATAATTTCATACCCTTTGACCCAGTAATATACCACTTCTAGGGTTGTATCCCAAAGAGATCATAGAAAGGGAGGAAGACCTATAGGTACAAAAATATTTGTAGCAGCTCTTTTTGTGGTGACAAAGAATTGGAAATCAAGGGGTTGCCCATCAATTGGGGAATGGCTAAACAAGCTGTGGTATATGCATGTAATGGAATACTGTTGTGCTATAAGAAATGAGGAGCAGATGGACTTCTTATTTACCTGGAGAGGCTTATACAAACTGATGCTGAGTGAGAAGAGCAGAACCAGGAGAACTTTGTACACAATCACAAACACAATGTATGTGAGACAACCAACTTTGATAGACTGGGCTCTTCAAAGCAATGCAGGGTTATAAGACAGCTCCAAATGACTCATGATGGAAAGAGATGTCCACAGTCAGAGAAAGAACCAGAAAGAACCGAATGCAGCCTGAAGCAAACTACCGCTCTCTGTTTCTTGTTTGGTTTGGTTTCCTCTTTCCCATTGTTCATTCCAGTGGTTACAATCCTTCCTGACAACCTGACTAATATCCTATGTGAAAGTAGTTGCAGATCCTATACTTGAATGTATGCCACCACGGGGGGGGCTGGGGGGAGGGAGGGAGAGAAAATTTGAAACTCAAGGGATTGTGGAACTTATTCTTGTAAACTAAAAGTAAACAAACAAACTAATAAAGACCAAAAAAAGAATATAAGCACTACAGAAAAAAATTACTTTGCAAACCTTAAAACTATATAAATGTTGTTTTTCAGTCATTTCAATCATGTCCAATTCTTCATAACCCTTTTGGGGTTTTCTTGGCAAAGATTCTGGAGTGGTTTGCCATTTCCTTCTCCAGCTCATTTTACAGATGAGGAAACTGAGGAAAACAGAGTTAAGTGACTTACCCAGGATCACACAGATACTAAGTGTCTGAAGTTGGATTTGAACTCAGAAAGATGAATCTTCCTGACTCCAAGTCAGGCACTCTATACACTTGGTCACCTAGTTCCCCTGCTATTATTATTAGCTATTACTATTAACTCTTCTAGTTTTGTTCTCTGGGTCTAAGCAAAACAAGTGAAAATCACCTTCTACATGACAGTCTTTGAGTATTAAGGTAACTATCACTTCATACTTCTCTCTGCCTCACCCCAAGTCTGTTGTTCTCCAAACTAAGCATCATTCTTCTCCATGAATAAATCCATTTATGGACTATTTTTCATTCTTTCACCATCCTGGTTGCTCTCCTCTGCACATGCCCAGAGAAGAGACAGGTATACATTCCAAGTCACACAACTCCTTGACCCCAAAAGGAGAAATGGGAACAAGTATTTAAAATTAACTCATATTTATTAAAATCAAATTTATTTATTGTTCTGTGGCTGGCACTATGGCAAGCATTGTGGAAAAGAGATATGAGATATGGTACCCACCCTTAAATAAAGATTGAACAAATGAAAAAATAAGAAGATTCTATACGGTAACATAAACTCAAATATTTAGGAGGATGGGGTAGACTTCAATTATTGTTGAGTCCAGGGTAGGGGTGCTCCATGTGAAGCCAGTGAGGGTGGAGATGGGACTGAAGGATGTGAAGGCTTTGAATAGGTGGGCAGGAGATCAGAAAGCATTCTAGACTGAAGGAATAGCAAAAGCAAAGTCTCAGAGTGGAGGATGAGTCTAATGTGTGTGTGGGAAGATGTAAGTAGACTGGTTTGGCTCAAGCACAGGGTAAACGTAGAACCCTAATGAAAAAGATTGGAAAAGTAGAATGGGGTCAGTCTTTAGAGGGCTTTGAAAGCCATGGAGGTGCTAGAATCAACAGGTCAATAAGCATTTATTAAGCCTTTATACAGTGCTATGCATTTCGGACACAAAGGCAAAAACAGTCCCCTCTCTCAGGGACATTCTTTTTTTGTTTTAATTTGAACATTCAATTTTATAAGATTTTGAGTTCCAATTTTTTTCTCCCTCCCTCTGTTCCTTCCCTCCTCTCCCCCTTCCCCAAGACAGCAAGCAATCTGATATAGATTACACATACACAATCATATTAAACATTTCCACATCAGTCATGTTGTGAAAAAAGAAACAGAACAAAAGAAAAAACAGAAAAACAGAAAACAACAAAAAAGTGAAAGTATCATTCTTTGATCTGCATTCAAACTCCATAGCTATTTCTCTGGATATGGATAGCATTTCCCATCATGAGCCTCTTAGAATTAAATCATTGTATTGTTGAGAAGAGTTAAGTCTATCATAGCTGATCATCATACAATGTTGGTGTTCCTGTGTGCAAAGTTGTCCTGGTTCTGCTCAGCACTTCACTCAGGATCAGTTCATGTAACTCTTTCCAGGTTTTTCTGAAATCTGCCTGCTCATCATTTCTTATAGCACAATTCCATTTCATATATACCACAACTTGTTCAGTCACTCCCCAATTAAGGGGTATTCCTTCCATTTCCAATTCTTTGCTATCCCAAAAAGAGCTGCTATAAATATTTTTGTACATAGGGCTCTTTCCCAGTTTTTATAATCACTTTGGGATACAGATCTAGAAGTGGAATTGTTGGATCAAAGGGTATACAGTCTGATAGCCATTTGCGCATAATTCCAAATTGCTCTCCAGAATGTTTGGATTGGTTCACAACTCCACCAACAATGCATTAGTGTTCCAATTTTTCCACATCTTCTCCAACATTTATCATTTCCCTTTTCTGTCTTATTACCCAATCTGGTGTGAGGTGGTAACCCAGAATTGTTTTAATTTGCATTTCTCTGATCAATAGTGATTTAAAGCATTTTTCATATTACTATAACTTTAATTTCTTCATCTGAAAACTGCTTATTCATATCTTTTGACCTTTTATCAATTGGGGAATTATTTGTATTCTTATAAATTTGACTCAGTTCTCTATGTATTTGAGGAATGAAGCCTTTATCAGAAGCACTGGCTATAAAAATTGTTTCCCAGTTTTCTACTTTCCTTCTAATATTGGTTGCATTGACTTCATTTGTGCAAAATCTTTTTAGTTTAATGTAACCAAAAATATCCATTTTGCATTTCATAATGCTCTCTGTGGTCTTGTTTGGTCATAAATTCTTCCCTCATCTATAGATCTGACTGGTAAACTATTCCTTGCTCTTCTAGTTTGCTTATGATATTACCCTGCGTGTCTAAATCATGTATCCATTTTGATCTTATCTTGATATATGATGTGAATGTTGTTCTATGCCTAGTTTCTGCCATACTATTTTCCAGTTTTCCCAGCACTTTTTGTCAAATACTGAGTTTTTATCCCAAAAGCTGGAGTCTTAGGTTTATCAAACAGCAGATTACTATAGCTATTTACTACTGTGTCTTATATACCTAACCTTTTCCACTGGTCTACCACCCCATTTCTTAGCCAGTACCAAATAGTTTTGATGATTGCCACTTTATAATAGAGTTTTAGATCTGGGATGGCTAGGTTACATTCCTTTGCATTTTTAAATTAATTACCCTGATATTCTTGACCTTTTGTTCTTCCAGATGAATTTTGTTATGATTTTTAAAATTTCTGTAAAATAATTTTTGGTAGTCTGATTGGTGTGACACTGAATAATTAAATTAATTTGGGTAGAATTATCATTTTGTTATATTAATTCAACCTACCCATGAGCAATTGAGTTTTCCAATTGTTAAGATCTGACTTTATTTGTGTGAAAAGCATTTTGTAATTGTATTCATATAGTTCCTGAGTTTGTCTTGGCAGGTAGACTCCAAAATATTTTGTATTGCTTACAGCTATTTTAAATGGAATTTCTCTTTCTATTTCTTGTTGCTGAGCTTTGTTAGTATTATGTAGAAATGCCAATGATTTATGTGAGTTTATTTTTTATCCTGCAACTTTTCTAAAGGTGTTAATTATTAGTAGTTTTTAAATTGATCCTCTACATCATATCACCATATCATGTGCAAAGTGACAGATTTGTTTCCTTATTGCCTTTTCTAATGCCTTCAATTTCTTTTTCTTCTCTTGTTGCTAAAGCTAACATTTCTAGTACAATACTGAATAATAATCATGCATCCTTGTTTCACTCCTGATACTAGTGGGAAGCTTCTAGCTTATCCCCATTACATATAATGCTTGCTGATGGTTTTAGATAGATAGTAGTTGTAATTTTAAGGAAAACCCCATTTATTCCTATGCTCTCTAGTGTTTTTAATAGGATTGGGTGCTAGATTTTGCCAAAAGCTTTTTTCTGCATCTGTTGAAATTATCATATGATTTCTGTTAGTTTGGTTATCGATATGGTCAATTATGCTGATAGTTTTCCTAGTATAGAACCAACCCTGCATTCCTGGTATACAATCCCATCTGGTCATATTATATTATCCTGGTGATAAATTGCTGTACTCTCTTTGTTAATATTTTATTTAAACTTTTTTGCATCAATACTCAGAGAAATTGGTCTATAATTGTCCTTGTTTTGTCTCTTCTTAGGTATCAGCATCATATTTGTGTCATAAAAAGAATTTAGTAGGACTTGTTCTTTGCTTATTTTTCAAAATAGTTTACATAGTATTGGAATTAATTGTTCCTTAAATGTTTAGTGAAATTCACTTGTAAATCTATCTGGTCCTATAGTATTTTTTTCTTAGTGTGGTCATTGGTGGCTTCTTCAATTTCTTTTTCTAAAATTGGATTATTTAAGTATTTTATTTCCTCTTCTGGTAATCTAGGCAATTTAGGTTTTTGTAAATATTCATAGATTTTCCTTAGATTGTCAGATTTATGGGCATAGAGTTGGTCAAAATTGCTCCTAATTATTGCTTTAATTTTCTCTTCGTTGGTGGTGAATTCACCCTTTTCATTTTTTATGCTGGTAATTTGGGTTTCTTCTTTCTTTTTTAAAATTAAATTAATCAAAGTTTTATTTCTTTTATTAGGTTTTTTCCTTCATAAAACCAGCTCTTAGTTTTATTTATTAGTTTAATAGTTTTCCTACTTTCAATTTCATTAATCTCTCATTTGATTTTCAGAATTTCTAATTTGGTATTTAATTGGGGATTTTTAATTTGTTCTTTTTCTAGCTTTTTTAGTTGCATGCCCAATTCATTGATCAGGGAGTATATATTCTAATGGGGAAGGCATCTTGTATATTAGGTACATGTAAGATAAATACAGATTAGAGAAAGGAAAGTAATCTATGAGAGGAAGCTTTAGAAGGTGGGAAAACTGTTTTAAGTCTCTCTCCATTCCAGTTTATATTCCACTCAGGCTTCACATTAGCTCAGATCTGATCATGTCATCCCACCCACCCCCCCATACAAGAAATTCCACTTGTGTCTTCCTATCAGTCCCAGAATAAAATATAAAATCCTTTGTTTGTCATTCAAAGCCCTTTATAACCTGACTCTCTCCTACCTTTCCAGTCTTGTTATACTTTATTTTCCCATTCCAACTCCAAGTACTCTGAGATACAGTGATATTGACCTCCTTGCTAATCCTCACACAAAACACTCCATCTCCAGACTTTGGGCATTTTCACTGGCTCTTCCTTATGCCTGGAATACTCTCCCTCTTTCTCCTAGCTTCCCTGTATTCCTTCAAATCACAGCTAGCCATATTTGACCTATATTGAATTGCTTACCATTTTAGGAAAAGGGCAGGGGAGAGAGGAATGGAGGAAAACTTGGAACTCACAATTCTATAAATATGAATGCTAAAAATTGTCTTTACATATAAGTGGAAAAAATAGTAATATCTGGGCGAGATAATTTTTTTTAAATCACAGTTAAGATTTCACTATTGGAAATTCTGAATCTCCCTTAAAGTTAATGTTTTACCTCTGTTGATCTCTAATTTTTTTTTTGTGTGTGTGTGTGTGTATCTTGTTTGTATATAGGTGTTTTCATATTGTCTCCCCATTAGACTGCAAGCTCTCTGAGAACAGGCAATGTCTTTTGCCTTTCTTGTATCCCCAGGCCTTAGCACAGTGTCAGGCACTTAACAGTCAGTGCTCAATACATTTTTATTAACTGGCTACATAGGGTTAGTTGCTCTATCAGAGCCCAGTCACCACTGGTGAAATCAATAACTATGGTTCTTGCCCGACCACACTCACTTCTAGAGGCCAGCTCCTGGGAACATTACACTCACCTACGAAAATAGTTTGCTATCAGACAGGCAGGCAGACAGAAGTGGTGACTGAAGAACCACTAGCTTTCTGGAGGTAAAACTGACTGAGGCTGTCCTTTGAGCCAATAAGCTTCTAAGCAAACCATCAGAGAGTGAAACCCCAAAACCCAAGAGAAGTTGGTCATATGGGGATATATCCTACACTCATACCAAACAGGTTTTTTTTTGTTTTTGTTTTTGTGGTTGAAGGCAAGGCAATTGGGGTCAAGTGACTTGCCAGAGGTCATGCAGCTAGTAAGTGTGGCAAGTGTCTGAGGTCATATTTGAACTCAAGTCCTCCTGACTCCAGGGGCGGTGGTGCTCTATTCACTGTGCCACCTAGATGCCCAGGTTTTTAGTGACTGTGGAAACAGAAATACTGGTTATGAAAGGGGATGAGATATCTGAACTCAGTCAGGGAGAGGACTGTCGATCAGTCAGTTGAAAAATCATTTATTAAGCCCTTACTATTTTTCAGGTATACTGCTAAGTCTTGGGTTTACAAAGAAAGACAAACTTAGTCCCTACCCTCAAGAAGCTCATACTCTTAAGAGAATGACAATGTACACACAGCTATATGTATGGTTGTCATTTAGATGGATATAATGTATGTATATATACATATACATGCATATACATATATGCAGTGTCAATGGACTTAGACTTCTGATTACAATGGGACAATTCCTCAACAACCAATCACTGTTGCTCTGTCCAACTGAAGAAACACCTGCCCAATGGTCCTATTAAGATTATTGTTGTTCTGTTGTTTTGGTCATGTCTGACTCTTCATGACCCCATTTGGAGTTTTCTTGGCAAAGATTCTGGAGATTCTGCCATTTCCTTCTCCAGCTCACTTTACAGATAAGGACCTGAGGCAAACAGGGTTAAGTGACTTGCCCAAAGTGACTAGACTACCCAGCTAGTAAACATCTGAGGTCAGAATTTAACTCAGGTCTTCCCGATTCTAAGCCTGGCACACTATCTACTACACCACCTAGCTGCCCTCCTGTCAGGCTTAGGGTTCAGATTTTGCCACACTGGATTTTCTTACTTGGATAAGCCAGAGTTTCCCCATAAATGAAATACCTGATGTCCCCAAATCTTTTATTCTTGCATGGTTGCCTCCTGTTTTTACTGTAATAATTGCCATGGATATTGCACTTTAGAGTTTAAAAAGCACTTTACATTATATTTCAAGTATCATAACAACCCTATGAACTAGGTACTACAGGTAGTATCCCCATTTTGACAGATGAGAAAGCTGAGATACTGTAGCAGAGATGAGCTCAGGACTCAGGTCTTCCTGATCCAAGTCCGGCACTAAATAATTCTGCCTCCCTCTTAGACAACCCTAAATCCTCTGGGGGGAGTGTGCCATATGTTGGACTTCCATTCCCAATCTCCTTCAGCTGACATGCTCCCAGCTCTACTTAGGAGCCTCCCCTCCCATCCCCATCCAGAGGGAGAGATTCTGGAGCTGAAGGTCACTGACTATGAAGAAAGAAGAGAGGAGGAGGGAACACAACCTTGGAACCAGAGCTCTTGACTCCATTTTCTCAGTCTTTTCACACAATCAGGACATAAGGGCTCTGTTGATCTCAGGCTTCATGCTCTCTCTGGAACACATGCATGCCATGGGGACTCAGAATCTGAGGATTCAGAGACAAGGTATGAGAAATCCCAGGTTAAAGTTCTGAAGCTACCAAAGCTGTGTGACTTTGGGAATGCTGTTTAACTTCTCTAAAGCCTCAGTCCTCATCGGGAAAATAAGGAAAATAACAACCACTCTCATATTAGTGATGAGGATCAAGTGGATTAGTATGTAAAAATACTACGATTGTTGTTGTTATTCCTGATCCTTTGACAGGACTGTTTTTCATAGCTCTTCCCACTCCCTGGCCACCCATGCTTCCCCCACCCCCATGCTTCTTACATACCGGCTTCTCATCATTCCCCAGCAGTTGTCCTCTGGAATTTGGTTCAAGGTGATGAGGTGAGACCAGGGTAATGGCAGTTCCATTAGTAGCTTGGAAGAGAAAGAGAGAGAGAGAGAGAGAGAGAGAGAGAGAGAGAGAGAGAGAGAGAGAGAGACTGAGACTGGTTTGTTCGTTTGTTTATTTGTTTTTTTGTATTTGTAGCCCTAGCAATGTGCCTGGTTCCTCACAAGCTCTTAAGTGATTGGGTGATTAGTTGAATGACTGGTTGGGGGGTATTGGAGAGAAGAAGAGGGGTATGGCAGCTTGTGGTGTCAGACTCAAATAGAAATGAACTGAACTATTGGCAGGATATTGACTTAGAAATTGACCACATATTAATGTTATCCAGGTTCTATTTTATTTTTATTTTTTCATCAAATATTTCTAAATTACATTTGGTTCCAGGGAGTGTGGCACAGTTTCACATCTCTGGCATAATAGATAAAGTGCTGGACTCAGAGTCAGGAAGTCCTGGATTTGAATCCTGCTCCAGATATTTACTAGCTGTATATTCCTGGGTAAGTCACTTCACTTTACCGATTCTCAGTTTCTTCATCTGAAAATGGAAATAATAATAGCACCTATCTCACTGAGATATTTCGAGGATCATAAATTTAGAGGGCAAGGGCCTTGGAGGCCATTAAACCCAACCTCCTAGGCTATACTAGGTGGCATAGTATGTAGGGAACTGGGCTTAGAGCCAGGAAGACCTGAATTAAAATCTGATCTCAGACATTTACTAGCTCTATGACCCTGGGCAAGTCACTTAAAATGTCTTCCTCAGTTTCTTCAGGTATATAAGAAGGATAATAATAGTACCTACCTCCCAAGGTTGTGTTGAAAACTGAATGAGACAATAATTGTGAAGCGCTTAGCACAAGTGCCTACCAAATAGTGGGTACTTAATAAATACTTATTCCTTTTCCTCCTTTTATAGATGGGGAAACCAAAGCTCAGCAAAATCAAGTGACTTGCCCAAGGTCACCTAGGTAAAAAGCGTCAAAGGCAGGATTTGAACTCAAGTCCTCTGGATCCAAGTCCATTGTTCTTTTCATTGGCCTACACAAATTAGATAATGTATCTAAAGTGTTTGAAGCACTATAAACACTAAATTGACATTTATAAATGTCAATAATTATTATTACCATGACCTCATGGCTTTTCTTTAGTTTTATCTATAGGAAGTCAAATGTTAAGGTGTTCCCACCCCCAACTCCCCCACACTGATGAAATAGACACCTATGGCAATTCCCACTTTGACTTATGGAGATCTAAGTGACCTGAGGTCAAAGAAGTCAAATGATCACTTTCTAGGATGTGGTCTTCACACCATTGAAGCCAGTACCCTAATATTCCAATGACTCTGTGATCTCATTGATGAGAATGCCTCCCCCCCATTAATGTAGTTCTTTGGGACTTTTGTCTTTGTCCTCCCATGAATCTGCCACAGGGGATCCACCCAGGATTTTCTTTTTTTTTTTTTTGTTTTAACAAGTGCTTTATTAACTTCTGGTTTACATCATTCATTTCCACCAGATTTTGAGTTACAATTTTTCCCCATTTTCCCCCTACCCACCACCCCAGAATAGCAGTCCCACAAGATATCCCCTCATCCAATCTGCTCTCTCCCATATCTTCTCCCATACCCCCTTCGACTCTGCCATTAGGGCAAGGTAAATCTCTGTGCCCCAATGCCTGCACATCTTATCTCCCAATTACATGTAAAATAGTATTAATAATAGTATTTATATACATTTGAAACATTTAATGTTAAAACTTCAAATTTCAGATCCATTCCCTTCCTCCCTTGTCACCCACTCCCTCTGGGAAGATAAGCAATTCAGTATGTGTTGTACATATATAGCTATGCAAAACATTACCATAGTAGATATATTGTAAAAGACTGGCTATATTTCCCTCCCACCCATCCCACCCCCCACCTGGTCCATTCCCTACTTTGATCCTGTCCCTCTTCGATAGTGGGTACTTCCAACCTCCCCTCCCCCCAAGAATGCCCTCCCCTCCATCATTCCCCCCTCTCATCCCCCTTCCCCCTACTCTCCTGCAGGGTAAGATATCCCATTTAGTATGTATGTCATTCTCTCCCTGAACCAAATTCAATGAGAATATGGTTTTGCCTTTTTGCCTTCTTCCCCTCCCCTGCAACTACTTTCCCTTGCCTCTTCTACATGAGATAGTTTACCCTACCCTGTCTCTCCCCATCTCCTCTTGCCACTTTCCTCTCTCACCTCTTAACTTCACCCCTTAAGTATCATCCCTTCCCTCCAAATTCAACCTGTGCCCTCTATCCATGTATACCTGTAAACATATATACACACATTCACATATGTATTCATATGCCCCTATACCCTTCTTCAATTGTTTTCATAATGAGGAAGGTTTCATCAGTCACAATTATTGTTTTTCCATGTAGGAATGTAAATGGTTCAACTTTGATAAGTTCCTTTTGATTTCTTTTCTCTGATTACCTTCTAAAGCATCTCTTGCTTCTTGTGTCTGAATGTCAGATTTTCTATTCAACTCTGGTTTTTTCTGGTTTTTTCCTCAAGAATTCTTGAAAGTCCTCTATTCCACCGAATGACCATATTTTCCCCTGAAACAAGATACTCAGTTTTTCTGGGTAGGTGATTCTTGGTTTTAATCCCAGATCTTTTGCCCTCTGGAATATCATATTCCATGCCCTTCAATCCCTCAGTGTAGAAGCTGCCAGATCCTGGGCTATTCTGATTGTGTTTCCACAATATTCAAATTGTTTCTTCCTGGCTGCTTGTAGTATTTTCTCCTTGATCTGGGGATTCTGGAACCTGGCTATAATATTCCTAGGAGTTTTCTTTTTGGGATCTTTTTCAGGAGGTGATCTGTGGATTCTTTCAACCTCTATTTCCCCCTTAGGGCAATTTTCCTTGAGAATTTCTTGAAGGGTGATTTCTAGGTTCTTTCTTTGATCATGGCTTTCAGGTAGTCCAATAATTTTTAAATTATCTCTCCTGGATCTATTTTCCAGATCAGTGGTTTTTTGTATGAGATATTTCACATTGCCTTCTATTTTTTCATTTGTTTGGATCTGTTTAACAGCATCTTGATTTCTCATAAAGTCACTAGCTTCCATTTGCTCCAGTCTAACTCTGAAGGAATGAATCTCCTCAGTGAGCTTTTGAGATTCTTTTTCCATCTGGCAAATTCATCTTTTTAAGGTATTCTTCTCCTCATTGCCCTTTTGAGCCTCCTTTGCCTAGAGTTAGTCAATTTTTTAAGGTGTTATTTTCCTCAGTCAGGCTGTTGACTCTCATTTCATACTTTTCCTGCATCCTTCTCATTTCTCTTTCCAATTTTTCCTCCACTTCTCTTATTTGGTTTTTAAAATCCTTCTTAAGGTCCTCTATGGCCTGTAACCCACTCATATTTTCATTAGGGGCTTTTGGTGCAGGACCTCTGACCTCACAGACCTCCTCCTATTCCATGCTTCAATCCTCTTTGCCCCCAAAATAGGAGTCTAATGTTGCATTTTCTGTTTATTTTGTTTCCTTTGTCTAGGCATGTTGCCACTTAATTACTTGATTTTGGGGCTTGTTGCCACAGTAGGATTCTGCCACCAGACAGGGGAGCTTCCGTCCCAAATGTTGGGGTCTTCACAACTTCTGGAGGCATTAGTTGGGTGGCCTCCATAAAGCCTCCATACACTCTGGCAAGCTGGATACCCACCCCAGACCTCCCCCCCCAGACCACAATCCAGATCCAAGCAGGTTAAAGCAAGAGCGATTAACCCCCAGACTGATTGCTGGATCTCCCTATAGTTCACAGACCAGGAGCTGAAGCTGCCACTGAAGCTGCAAAATGGCTTCTGTGCCGAGGTTCCTCAGCTGCTTCTTGCCCCCAGGGGAGGAAGCCAACGCGTTCCCCAAATACTGGTCCCAAAGTCCATAGGGCACTAACCTCTCATTTTGTCCTAGGCGTATCTGTGTTGATAATTCTGGAATTGCCACAGCTGTTGGTGTTCTGGGGTCCCTCTAGCCAGCTGCTGGCCTGGCCACCCTTGGGCTAAATCGTGGCTCATGCAGGCCTGGGCTGGGCTCCCAGAACATTGCGCTGTGCTGTGTTGGCCACTCCCTGCAGGGCTGCTGGGCTGTCCTCAGTGGGAGGTTAGCTTCTCTGTGTCTTTTTGTGGGTGCTGGAGCTCCAGAAGTTGTTCAGAGTCCACCCTTTACATTGTTTGGAAGTGGTGTGGGGGGGAGCACCTTGGAAGTGCTGTTTCTACTCTGCCATCTTGGCTCTGCCCCCCTTTCTTTCATTTTCTTGATATTGCAGTGGGACATCCAGGCTGTCCATGCCTTACCTGGCCCTTCTTAAACATGCCTTTTGTTGGCACTTAGCCTTTGGTTTAAAAATATTTTTCATAGGACTCCTTCCAACTATTTCTTCTTTAAACACTTCAAGTTTCTGTGATTTTGTCTAACAGACTATAAACTTCCTGAGGGCAGAACTGTTCCAATTTTCGTTTTTGTATCTCTAGTACCTAGCATAGAATCTTACACATAATAAAGGAGCTTAATAAATATTTATTCTTTTTTTTTTTCTTTTTGCTTTTTGAAGGTGGGAGGGCTGGGTAATTGGGGCTAAGTGACTTGCCCAAGGTCACACTGCTGGCAAGTGTTAAGTGTCTGAGGTAGGATCCAAACTCAGGTCATCCTGACTCTAGGGCCGGTGCTCTATTTGCTGCACCACCTACCCTTCAAATATTTATTGAAAGAAAATTAAGTCTATGGGGGTCCTTCCCTCATGTATGGAGGTTCCTCTCTGCCTTAATAAAAGGTCTTTATGAGTTGCTGTAACTCTAGTCACCTGATGACCACCTCTCTATTGATGAGGCTCTCCCAACTTAGCTACCACAAAGAAACACAGGGTTCATGACCAGGCCAGTACTTAAAGCCTTTCCAGAGCTTTTACTCCTCGGGCAGAAACTTAGAGTTTCCTCCACATGACAATGAAGCATCAGAAGAACTTCAAGGAGACAAATTATTTCAAAGTTTGAAGATAGTTTGCCTTCTGGATATAGCTCTTCCCTCCCTTCCCAGGGTCCAGCCCCAGCCTGAAGTCATCTACAGTCATCATAGCTTCCCAGTGAAAGACCTTAATTTAGAACAGTCAAGGTCATCTGCTGCACTGGGCACCATTGTGAGTCGTCTTGATTTTTGTCTTGCCGCTAGACTTCAATGACGTTGAAGGAAAAAATGAGGCTGAGGACTTAGCTCTGCCTCACTTAAATCCAATTCACATGCAAGTCAAGACAAGCACCAGTGTGATGTCACTGGTCCTCTTTGAGAAAGAAGGACAAACAGCAACACCTTCCCTGTGCTTATACTCCCAGAGATTTTAGATCTGTAAGCACTTCCTACTTCCAGCTGACTCATCTCTCTCCAGCCATCCTCTCCTTTTCCTTCACCTACTTTCTGACTGTGAATTCAGGAAGATTCCTTACCTCCTTTCTTGGCATTATCCCCTTACACCCTCCACCACCCACCCTGAGAGTCAGGGGCCTCGTAGAGATATGTATACTGGGGGAGATTGTTTCATCTTAATTCTCTCCCATTCTTCTCTGGGTGACCCCTGTTCATCGACTCAAAGGAAAGCGAAACAAGACAGCTTCTGATTTCAGATGAACCATATTGGAACAGGTTTCTTGTCCCCAGCCGATTTTACTAAAAGGCAGAAAAAAGCACAGAGGTGGACAGAAGAGTCTGATCAAAGAACAAAGCCCTTTGTCTCCTGGACCTTACTTGGAGAAGGACATTTAAATGAATCCTGCAGGAATAGCTATGAAAGCAATGCGTAGCCATGAGAGATAGGTCTACAAGGCTGTGGAGGGGGAGGATGAATTATCTTTTTTCCTCTGGGGAGTCTCCTAGATTCAAGAAAGATGACACCAAATTTGAGGCAATGAGAAAATGAAAAGTCTTCGCTGGGGGCCCAGAGAAATAATTCTGTGTGAGTATGTGTAGAGAGAAATAGTGGGGTGTGTGGGAAAAGGGATATTATAAGGACCAGAAAATCAGGAAGGAAGCAGAGTCAAGTGTCAAGACCCCAGCTCAGTAGATATAATCACAGATGATGTACTATTAATGTGTTAATAAGGCAGTACCAAGGGCCAGGCTGAAAACTGGTTATACCCACAGAGATTTTAAATAGCTAAAGCTGCCAACAGTTAATGAAATCAAGCAGTTTGAATCAGTGTGGATGGGAAGTGCTTTGTGGAATGTGACCCTGCTGCAGCAGGCAGGCCAAGAGGATTTTTCTCTCCTCCTCCCCCTGCCCCACTCCCCCATCCCACCCCCCCAACCATTCTGTAGAACAGAAACAACAGTACACCTTGCCCAGAGGAGAACCCCTTCCAGCATTTGAAGTTATTTCTAGAGAGGATTAAAGGCACAACTGAGGGAGAAGAGACACACACTCCACTGACAGTCATGGATGTAGAAATGGATGTAGGTGCTCAAGGGAGGAAGCTTTTTCAAGGAGCTTTTATGCCTCCCTTCGGTCTCTTCTCTCCCAGAACATATCTACCATTATAGCATGACATTATCTTCCCCTTCCCCATCCCAAACATGAGCCCTGTCCTGCTTTAGTTTCAGGCATCCAGAGAGTGCCCTGCTGCTGCTATTGCATTTTCCTTCATGTAGAATGACAGAGCTGGAAGGGGGTTGGGAGAAAGTGTTTCAGGGTGATTTCTGGCTTTTGAGGGGCTCAAATGGGTTCTTTTGCTTTCTCCCAAGAGCCTGCGGAAGCCCCTCCAGCAAATAAGTTGCCTCCAAACCAGGAGAAAGCGACTTCAGCCCCCATATATGTTACAGACATTGGAAAAATATATGGGAGAACCATAGAGAATAGAAGGACAGAATGAGGTACACTTTGGGATACAAACAGTATATGGATCTATTTTGCATGAGCATGTAAACTTGTTACAAGAGCAATATTTTTTTAGTGGGGAGGGGGGTGAGAGCAATGCAAGAACAAATAAACTTTGTGCTGAAAGAAAGGAAGAAAAGGGAAGAAAGAAGAAAAAAGAACAAAGGGAACAAGGAAGAAAAAGAACATTAACGTAAGCTTGCAGAAAAACACAGACAAGCAGAGCAGATTTTGGAACACACTGAATTCCATCCCAAACCAAAAACTAACGTAATGAGATTCATGGTTTCTTATACAATACTCATTTTCTGTTCTTCTTTGTTTAGGGAAATGTTCTGGTTTGTTGCTATTTGTCAAGTTCAGAATAATGAAAAAAAATATGTAAATTAAATGGGATATGGGAGAGTGGGGGAGGGTGTCAGCATCTGGAGATCTGAAACCTAAAAGAATAAGATGTGTGTGGGTGTGTGGGTGGATGTGTGTGTGTGGCCTCTGCGTGCAGCTGATAGAAGCACAATGTATTGTGCTTATTAAAATGGCCTTATTCCCAAGGAAAGATTTTAAGGACCGGGAGAGCAGAGAGGGAGCATAAGAGAACATTGTCATTCTGAAAGAGGGGGCTGGGGGGAGAGGGAGGGGAGTGTGAAGAGGAAATGCTTGTAGGGAAGGAGGGCTAGGGTTGCCATAACAACAAAATAGAGGCATAGCAATTGGTTGGGGGCTGCGGAATGCATTTAAGAGCGTTACCCAGCTGGAGCATATGGCCAGAGCAGCGCGAGCAGAGCTCTGTAGTACCCGACTGGTCTTGCATTTTCCTAAGCACTGAAACCATCGCTGCTCTTCCTTGGGTGCTGGGACAGTCCAAAACTTCTGCCTCAAAAAAATAAGAGAGCTTATAGGAAGATTCAGGGTTGGACCTTAGATCTTATCCTAGTCCAACTCCTTCATTTTAGGAGTAAGGAACTGAGGCTTTAGACTGGCTAAATTACTTGGCCAAGGTCACATAGGTAATAAATGTCAGAGCTGGGGTTCTCAGGTTCTCCAATTCCAAATCCAGCACGCTTTCTCCTTCACCACTTGGGTAAAAAAGAGACCACTTCTGCTGCAGCAAAATTCGGTGTTCCATTGTCTTGGGATGCGTTTTTTAATCATTATTATTACCAATAGAAACAAATCTCAGCGATTCACATTTTTATATAACACTTTCCAGTTTACACTGATATAGAGGCAAAGGAACCAAGCCTAGGCTGAAAACCCCTTGCACGTTATTGAAGCTACGTTCACACTGCACAGTGCACTGTGTACAATTGCACAATTAGTCCAGCAAGTGAGAGAGCATGGGAGTGTGTGGCCAGGCAATTCAATCTAGCTTAATACATCATTAATGCCTGCTCTGTCCAAGTCAACAGTGAGATTAGGAAGCTTACCACAGCTCAGCTACGTTGGTCTAGGGTTTCTTTCCCATTTCTCATTATGCTTGTTTGTTATGTTTCTGGCTGCTAACTCTCTAGGGAAGACAATCAAGAGCAAATGTGGCAGTCTGGTGTTCCATGGCCAGAAAAGAAACAGCTAAATGCAGGAGAAGAGGTGCTGGAAGAAAAGTCTGACAGCCTGAACTCTGCCTTGTAACCTCTTAGACTACCATTTATCCTCTGGATTTTCTGATCTGAAAAATCAAAGGACTGAATGAGATCATTATCAAGGTCTCATCCACATTTTAATCCTATGATCTATGAGCCTAAACCTAATTTTCCCCAATCTCTCAGAAACAGTATCGAGTGGTAGACATTATGTATGAAAATAAGTGGTCAAAGTGGGAGAGCTTGCTTATTTTTCAATTCAATTTTTTAAAATTCTCAGTTCTAAATTCTTTCCCTCCCCCCTTCCTATCTCCTACCCATTGAGAAGGCAAGAAAAACAAAACTGTTACAAATATGTATAGTCAAGCAAAACAACTTTCTAAATTAGCAATGCACCCACCTTATTCCACCTCCAGAAAAAAAGAAAAGAAAATATTCTTCAGTTTGCATTCTGAATCCACTAGCTCACTGTCTGGAGGTGGATAACATGTTTCATCATGAGTCTTTTGGATTTGTGGTTGATCATTGGGTTGATCAGAGTTCCTAAGTCTTACAAAGTCAATTATCTTCAAAAAATTTTTGTTATTGTACAAATTGTTCTCCTAGTCCTGCTGGCTTCACTTTAGACCAATTCATAAAGTCTTCCCAAGTTTCTGAAACCATCGCCTTCATCATTTCCTATAACATAGTGGTATTCCATCACATTCATATACCAGAACTTGTTCAGTCATATGCCAATTGATTGGCATGCCCTCAATTTCCAATTCTTTGCCACCACAAAAAAGAGCTGCTATAAATATTTTTGTACGCATAGATCCCTTTCCTCTTTCTTTGATCTCTTCGAGGCATAGATCCCAGTATCACTGAGTCAAATGGGTATGCACAATTTAATAGCTTTTGGGGCATAGTTCCAAAATGCTTTTCAGAATGGCTGGACCATTTCATAGCTCAACAGTGTATTGAAATATCTGCTCCTCCATCATTTGTCATTTCCCTTTTTTGTCAACTTTGCCAATCTGAGTGGTGTAAGGTGGTACCGCAGAGTTGTTTTAATCTGTATTTCTCTAATGATTAGTATTTTAGAGCATTTTGTGTGGCTATCCCTAGCTTTCATTTCTTCCTATGAAAACTGCTTATTCCTATTCTTGGACCATTTAGCAATTGGGGAATGAGAAAGCTGACTTATTTAAAAGCTTTGGACATAGTGCATAGAGCACAGGGCTTGGAGTCAGGACAACTCCTCTTCCTGAGTTCAAATCCAGCCTCAGACACTTCCTAACTGTGTGACCCTGACAAGTCACTTCATCCTGTTTACCTCAGTTTCCTCATCTGTAAAATGAACTGAAGAAGGAAATGGCAAACCACTCCAGTATCCTTGCCAAGAAAACCCCCAATGGGGTCACAAAGAGTCAGACACGACTGAAAAGAATGACCGAATAAAGACAACAATGTAAATGACAAAGGACTACTGGGTCAAAGGGCGTTGCCCAGGATTGTCACATTTCTTACTTAATTTCAAATTCATATTCAGAATGATTGCACCAATTCACAGATCCTATCTTCTCAAAGTTTGTGCACTCATGCACACACACACACACACACACACACACATGCACACACACGCACACACGCGCGCGCACACACACACGCACACACACGCACACACACGTCCACACACGCACACACACGCGCGCACACACGCGCGCACACACACATACACACACACTTTTCCTGGGGGTTTTGTTGTTGTTGTTCTGCTACATTTGCAAATTATCTGTGTCTGAAGTGATCCCTTTTCATTCCCATTTTCTTTACTATTACATTTCTGAAGCATGGGAAACAATGCATTTTCGTTGTTGCTAACAGTAAAACCATTACTTTCAGAGACTAGAGTGGTTTGCCATTTCCTTCTCCAGATCATTTAACAGAAGAGGAGCTGAGATAAACAGGCTTAAGTGGCATGCCCAGAGTCACACATCGAGTAAGTGTCTGAAGTCAAATTTGAACTCGAGTCTTTCTGATTCCAGAGGATGTTGAGGGCAGCACCCCTGCCAACCCCCAAATGGGCAGAGGTATTTAAATTCTTAACTAGAACTCTAAAAGAGCAAAGAGGGAAGAATACAAGCGGAAATGTAGGTGATGTAAAAACAAAATACATCAATAAGCTGTATATTTTAAAAAATAAAGATAGCTGCTGCTGAGATGGTAGGGAAGGCTGGGAAGGTTAGAAACTAGGGCTGGCTCTGCATACAAAATAAAGTGGCCTATTAGAGAAAGCCCTGAAACCAAGATAGCAAGTTTACCATTGCAATCGAGCATCTGTTGCAATAACTATGTTGTCTCTATACTTATTCTTCTGGATCCCAAGATGTGATGAATCCAAGACCTTTCGGTCCAGGAACAGCAGTGCCAGGCCAAGGGCCAGAGTCGCACACATTGTCCTTCTCCCTGAAACAAAAGTCCTTAGCATAATGTATCTTCTATCCTTCACAATATAAAGGAGGGTGGTTGGCATTTCAGGCCTCCATGGATTATTGCTTCTATACTGGGCAGCTTTTTCTGCAAGAAACTCCCTCTCTTTCCATCCCCTCCAGCAGCAATGAAAATGCAAAGAAGGCTTGGGAAGAGTTTTTTCAATCCTCCTGAAATAACAAGCTGTGCAGATAGAGTGAAGCACAAAGGGCTGTAAGGAGCCAGGAAGAGGTCCCCATGGATAAGAAGAGGAAAGCTACCCATGGGTCTCTTGTCAACATCCACCAGGAGCTCAGCCACTGGCCCTGTAAATGAGCAGTCACCGAAAGTGCAGCAAAGGTGAGCAAGCTTCTGTCGTCCCCAGTGTGTCTTGAATACTGAGTTGCACATAAGAACTGGCCTATTCTTTTTTCTTTTTATAATGAATAAGATCCTTTTGTTTTTATGGTTTTTTTTAAACCTATTGATATCTTTTGCTTTTATATCCCCTTCATTTCTGAATGTATACCTCCATTCCCAGAAAGAATAAAATAAGGAGAGAAAATCATAGCAAAATTAACCAACTCATCAACTTCTTCTGACAGTATATGTAATTTGTTGTTCCCACCTCTCCAATAAAGAGAGGTTAATGTTGTTATTTAGTCTTTTCAGTCATGACCCCATTTGGGGTTTTCTTGACAAAGGTACGGGAGTGGTTTGTCATTTCCTTCTCCAGTTCTTTTGACAGATGAGGAAACTGAGGCAAACAAGGGTTAAATGTCTTGCATAGGATCAGATAGATGAACTCGGGAAGATAAGTCTGACTCCAGCCTGGTATTCTATTCATTGTGCTACCTAGGACTCAAATCCATTTTCTTGTCTCTTCTTCAGTACCAAGTTCATTATAGTTAGCATGCAGATTCTTTTTCTTTTCTTTTTTGGTTCTTTCTGTTTACATTGTTGCAATCATTATGTATATTGTTTTGCTGGAACAATTTATTTCACTTTGCATCAGTGAATTTATGTCTTCTCTTGCTTCCCTGTCATCTCCATAATGATAATTTCTTATGTAGAGTGAAGTCAAAAAAGTCCCAAAAGACTTTGCTTATGTCAAGTTTAAGCTAACCCTAGAAAAGCAATTGTTTTTGCTTTTTTTTTTTAGATTTTTCTTTTTGTTTTTTTGGAGAGGGGAAGGCAGTATTATGTTTAACTTTGCTGGGCATGATATTTTCAGCCACAAACTCAGTTCTTTTTCTCTTCAATATATAGTGTTCCCAAATCTACAGTTTTCTAGTGTTGCCACTGCTAGGTCTTGTGTGATTCTAACTGTGGCTGCCATATTTCAATTGTTTTTTTCTTGTTGCTTGTAATAGTTTCTCCCTGTGCTGGGGTTTTCAGAATTTTACTATGAGATTCCTATAGGTTTTCCTCATAAGATCTCTTTCAGGTGGTGATTGATGGATTCTTTTCTATTTCTACTTTCCCCTCTTGTTCTAATACTTCAGAACAATTTAATTATTTCTTGTATTATTGTATCAAGATTCTTTTTTTTAATCATAGTTTTCAGGTAGTCCAATTATTCTTGTGTCTTCTCTTCTTGATCTCTTCTCCAGATCAGTTGTTTTTCTTATGAGATGTTTCTCATTCTCTTTGATTTTTCATCTTTTATATTTTATTTTATTATTTCTTGGTCTTTTATAACTTTGCTGGTTTCCCCTTGCCAATTCTAATTTTCAAGCAATCATTTTCTTCCTTAAGATTCTGGATTTTCTTTTCCAGTTGGTTGACTTTCTTTCCATAATGTTCTTGTTTTTCTTAAATTGCTCTTATTTTTAAAGAAACTTTTCTTCAATCTCTCTCATTTGATTTTTATAGTCTTTTAAAGTTCTTCTATGAATTCTTTTTGATCAGGTGACCATTTGACATTACTCCTTGGAGTAGGAAAGGCTTTTTTTTTGCTTCAATATCCTCCTCTGAAGAGGACCCCCAATCTTCTCTATTTCCTATAGTAACTTTTTATGGTTGGGTTCTTTCTCCTTTGTTTGCTCATTTAAAAAAATTGTTGCAGCTTATTATTGTAATCACCTCTAGTCCTAGGTTATGGGGGAATGGTACCTCTGGCCTCAGATCCTCCTTCAGTTCCCCACTCTGACCTGGAACCAAAACCAAGAATTCTACCCTCAGTGCCCACAGACACCAACATCCCTGACCCACTTCTTCTGCACTTACTGGGTATGTGCTGGTTCCTTCTCACCCAGAGCTGAGTCTTGGCAGCACAGCTGGGCCTGGTGTCCCTTATCAGCAAAGGTTCCCTCAATCTTCTCCCACTCAGATGCCTAACTCCCCACACTGTCCATGAAGTGAAAATTCCTGTGGTTGAGGCTGAGGCTACGTCCCAACCCAGCTAGCCTTAGGGCCCACCACTTGCTGTTTCAACAGAACTAGCCTGGAGGTGTTTATACTTCACAGAGACCTAACCTCAGTCCTGAGATTTTTCTTTGGATCTTCTCTGGTTGTCCCAGGAGGATCACTGTTCTGCCATAACTCTTGTTTATTTTTACCACTCTACATTCACCTTGAGGCACTATTTTATCTTGTTTATGGGGAAAATCTGGAGAGCTTGAAGTTTTCTGACCTACTCTGCCATCTTCCCAGAATCCTCTCAAGATTTTGAGAACGTGAATATTTGCCATCCTTGGTTGTGAGAAATCTGAAAAGTGCCCTGGTCTGTTTATATCTATGAGCAAAATCATGGTTAGAAGTTTTGGTTGGAAGAAGGAAGGAAGGAAGGAAAGAAGGAAGGAAGGAAGGAAGGAAGGAAGGAAGGAAGGAAGGAAGGAAGGAAGGAAGGAAAGAAGGAAGGAAAGAAGGAAGGAAGGAAGGAAGGAAGGAAGGAAGGAAGGAAGGAAAGAAGGAAGGAAGGAAAGAAGGAAGGAAGAAAGAAACTAGTATATAGAAATTGAAGATTAGCACAAGAAAAGGAATGATAGGAGAGATTATTTGATGGAAAAGATGGGAGTCTTTCGGTTCAAGGGTATGGTGGGAATAAAGGAAGCCATCCTTGAGATTTGATTGGCCCATAGGACTAGAGATATAAAAAGCCAAAGTCTATGGGTAGTTGATGTGCTCAAGGTCACACGGCTAGTGTTAAGTGTCTGAGACCAGATTTGAACTCAGGTTCTCTTGACTCCAAGGTCAGTGCTCTATTCACTGTGCCACCTAGCCACCCTGAAGACTTATGTTTTAAAAGCTAGTTAAATGAGTCAAAAGCCCCAAATGAGAACTGCCCCTTGTCTGTTTTTAGGTAATTAAGATGGGAAGTTCTACATTCCTAACTCCACAAAGATGAATCCTTTTTGCACCCTATTCCTCAGTGGGGAGTTGGCAGAGCATGGAGAGAAATTTATCAAAAAGGAGAGGCAATAAGTACGTATGTAGCACCCACTATGTGTCAGGCACTGCACTAAAGACAAGTATTATCTCGTTGATCCTCACCTGTGAGGTTGTGGTTGCTGTTTAGGTGATTTCAGTCACATCAGATTTATAATCCCTTTTGTTGTTGTTGTTTTTGGCAAAGACACTGGAGTGCTTTGCCATTTTCTTCTCCAGCTCATTTTACAGATGAGAAAACTGAGGCAAACAGGGTTAAGGCACTTGCCTAGTGTCACACAGCCAGTAAGTGTCTGAAGCTGGATTTTAACTCAGGTCTTCACACTCGGAATACACCTGACACTCCAGACCTGACACTCCATCCACTGCACCACCTAGCTGACCCACAGAGTTGGCCTTTAGACATTTGTCCAGTCATTTTTCAGTCATGTCATACTCTTTGTGACCCCTTTTGAGGTTTTCTTGGGAAAGACACTGGAGTGGTTTGCCATTTCCTTCTCCAGCTCATTTTATGGTTGAGGCAAACTGGGTTAAGTTATTTGCCCAGGGTCACGTAGCTACCAAGTGTCTGAGGCCAGGTTTGAACTTCCCACTTTGAGAGGCCTGTACTGTATTACAGAGAAATCAGTAACACCTTCTAATGGAAGTGCCAGATCCTTTTAAAGGTCTCTATGTTCTTTGATGGTCAATTAGGATGTTTGTTGGTTTTGTTTTTTTTAAATCAATTCTAGGTATAATAAGGTTTTGTTTTAGCTATTTCTTTGTTTTTGGCCACATTTTCCTTTGTACTTCAACACAACTGACCTTATTTTGTCTTGGACTCAAATGATTCTTGAAATATTTGAATTCCACTTATCAAAAGTCAGTGAAATTACTCTAGTGTTCATTGAAGTGTGCTCTTTAAGACCTACAACTTTTCAGTATCTTCTTGAAGTAACAGTCATTTTTTAAAGTCACAAAATTAAAAATGCAACAAACAGGAGCAATGAAACATGAGTATAGCACAAAATCCAATTCTCAACTACCTGAAAGAACGGCTCCAGGTAGAGAAATCAGCTCATTCCAGTTCAAACAAGGTCAGATGTTCTAAGTGATCAGTACAAATGCCTGACTATTTCATAAAATGAAACCTTATCAAAATCATTGCTTGTCCTGGGTATTTTAAATGCCATTGTAATTCTTTTGAAAGCAGGCTATTCATAGGGTATGGTAGTTTATAAGGAAGTGGCATTAATCCAGTCTACCAAACCCATCTTCTTTAAGGACTTTCATTTTCTCCACTGTTTTCCCCCTGACAGGGGATGGACCACAGAGAAAAGTCACCTTTGTGGACCCAAATATACAGAGCTCTCTATTTTAGCCACCTAAAAGAGGACAAAGGACAATACCTATTTGGCATCTTTAACTGATTCACCTGTCTTTGTAGAGTAAAGAAATCCTCTGAAAGTTCCCTAAGTATGACAGAATTCTGAAGCTGAAAGAAAATGCACATTAGGCTACATTGACCATTGTCCTAATGGCCGGACTTGGGGGCAAGTAGGTTGCTAAGTGAATAGAGTCCCAGACTTGAAGTTAGGAAAACTCATCTTCCTGAGTTCAAATCTGACCTCTAGCTGTGTGACCCTGGGTAAGTCACTTAACTCTGTTTACCTCAGTTTCCTCTTCTGTAAAAAGAGAAAGAAATGGTAAAGCCCTCCAGTATCTCTGGCAAGAAAACCCCAGATGGAGTCACAACAAGGTACTGACTGAACAATGATGGCTGGGTTTGCTTTTTAATTTCCTCCTGTCACTTCTTCAGCATCTTGGTTTTGAAAATTCACCCACCTTCCAAGGGAATCAACCCCCTCCCTCCAGCATCTCTATGGGGAGTGAAAGGATGAGATCGAGACTTTCTTAACACTGATGCTAATGATAACAGTGATAAAAGCTAACTTTTATATAGTGCTTACTAGAAATCAGGCATGGTGCCAAGCAGCTTTACATTTATTATCTCATTTCATCCTCATAACAACCCTGAGAGGTGGATGCTATTATTAGGCCCATTTTACAGTTGAGGTAACTGAGGCAGACAAAGGTTAAGTGACTTACCCAAGGTCACATAGCTAGTGAATATCTGAGACCTTGGGTCTATCCTGCTTCCAGGCCCAGTGTTCTAGCCATTGCACCACCTACCCATGGGACATCTCTTTGATTCTTCACTCGTGGTAAGAAAGCCTCAGATTTACCCCACAACTAAGGAATTAGGAATTACTGAGGTTGCAAGAGATGTGACTATGGTCTGAGGAGCTTGTGAAGAGAGGCCCTCTGGATTGTTGATGGTTCCCAATGCCTTCATCAATATCACCCTTTTCATCTGCTTTCTTAAAGGTAGATTGGACCAGCCTATACAAAATACTGTTCCCACCATGTTCCTCCACTCTGACCTATGCGTAGTGAAACTCCTTCGATTTATAAAAAAAAAAAAAATCTTTCACAGCTCCCTATTGTCTATAGGATCAAATAGAAACTCTTTAGCCTGACATTTAAGGCCATCTCATTCTAACCCACTTTTATAGCCTTCATTCACAACACTCCTCTTCACATTCACATTAAATTTCAACCAAACTGTTCCTCAATCTTGTCCTGCCCACATGCACTTCTGCTGACTGTTCCCCATGCCTAGAATGCAACCTCACCCAAAGCTCCATTTCTTAGAATCTTTCTCTTCCTTTGAAACTCAATTCATGGGTAATCTCTTCATAAATTATTATTATTAGATTATAGATTTAAAGCTGGAACAAATGGAATTTTGATATTAGAGATCATCTAATTCAAGGGTTCTTAATCGTGTTTCTGTGTGTGTGTGTGTGTGTGATGGACACATTTGGCTAGTGAAGGCCATGAACTCCTCAGAATAATGTTTTCAAATCTATAAAAACAAATACATAGAATTACAAAAGAAACCAATTACATTGAAATAGTTATAAAAAAATTTTTAAAATATGTTCATGCATCCCAGGTTAGGAACCCTATATATAGCTAATTTCTTCATTTTAGTTGCAATGTTTAAAAATGTCAAGACATAATTTCTGAGTAATTGATCATTTTATTAATAATGTGTCCTATTAATGAAATTGTTTTTAAAATTATAAACATTATTAATAAGCATTCTATTAATAAAATAGGTCAGAGGCACTCTTGAATACCAAAGATGCTCATGGTGGGGGGCTCACAGCTTATTTGACTTTGGAAGAGTTGGGTGTTCCTGAGGGTGGCAATCAACTCTCATTAGTTAACAATTAATGAAAATATGAATATTACAGTGAGAAGTGGGCTCACTCCAATGAGGGGCTGAGAGAGTGACATAATGTCACTCTTGAACACTTTACCCCCAGGCCACCCCCAACCTTGGGCAATCTAGACAAAGGATCTACCTCCATCCAAACTTGTTTAAGTGGAACACAACTGGCAAGAATTCACCTTAGATTAGAAGTCTGGTCTAGTAGGATGAAATATCAATACCAAGAATGAAAAAAATATTTATCCTATTTTTCATTAACTCTGTCCTTAAGAGACTGGACTTCAGGCAAGAAAATAGGACAGGGAAAAAAATTTGGGTCTCCCCACTTTTAATAGATGACAGTGAATATGAGAGAGAAATAATCATTTTTCTCACAGTAATGATGAAACTGAGACCTACCCAGTTTAAGTGACTTCCCAAGGTCACACAGGTTAATAAATAGCAGGACCAGAATTTGAACCTGGACCCTTTGATTCCAGTTGTAAACGATCTAATTTTAAATAGTTCAATTAGTCTACAATTACGATTCTAGCTTGCTTTCCATTATACAACCCTGCTGTCCATGCAACCTTCCCTCTTCCCTCAACTGGAAGTGCCCTATCCTTCCCAAAATATTTTAATAGTGGTTTTGTGCCTTCTCTCTTACCATATTCTACATTATTTCATATTTATTTGTGTATATGTGATATCCCTCTATTAGGTGGTAAACCCTTTATAGGTAGAATATAGGTCCTTTCTATCTTGATATGCATGATGCCCAGTACAGGCCTTGATGAGTCATTTTCAGTTGTGTCTGACTCTTCATGACCCTATTTGAGGTTTTCCTGGCAGAGACACTGGAAAGGTTTGCCATTTCCTTCTTCAGCTCATTTTACATGAAGAAACTGAGGTAAACAAGGTTAGTGACTTGCCCAGAGTCCTACAGCTAGTAAGTGTCTGAGCCTATATTTGAACTCAGGAAGATGAGTCTTCCTGACTCCAGGCCTAGTACTCTATCCACTGCACCACCTAGCTTCTTCTCTAGTATAGCCCTTAGGCATTACTAAATGTTGAGTTGAACTGACCAGAGGGAAAAAGCCAGAACAGGAGAGGTGCCTGTCCCATCCTCTTTGCCCAGGCCCTTCATTAACTACAGCTGAGTAGGTGACTAGTAGCAGTGCCGATGGGGCCAGTCTTGGATGAGCAGGAGTGAGGTGTCAGGGGAGAAGACCTGGCTGTAAGGGATAAACCCTTACCAGCCTTGCCCAAGCAGAGAGAAGCAGCAGCTGCAGGGATATTCCTTGCCAAGGCCAAGAGAAGATTATGTGGGGGCCAAAGTCAGGAGACTCCAGAGATGTGGCATATGGAGCTCTGGGAAGGATTCCAGAAGCTGGGGGGAAGGGGAAGGGAGGAAACATTGCATGTGGGAGATTAGCAGCACCCTTTAGGGGATGAATCTCAATGGAGGGAGATGAGATGAACGTGCAAGGAAGGCTCCACCAGAGCCTTATTGCCTCTGTTCCCGGCTTCAGCAGCACCTCAGTCCTACGCTTTCTCCCCTCCTAGAAATCATAAGGATAGCTCATATATATTTTAAAATAAACTTTTATTGACATCTTTTGTTTTCACATTGCCTAATTTTCCCACGTTCTTTCTCCTTCCTATCCCAGAGAGTCATCCCTCATTTAAAATAATAATAATAGGGGTGGCTAGGTGGTGCAGTGAGTAAGAGCACCAGTCTCGGAGTTGGGATGACCCGAGATCGAATCCGGCATCAGAAAATGAGCACCCATGCATAAATAATGACTAGCCGTGTAACCTTGAGCAAGTTACTTAACCCCAATTGCTTTAAAAAATAATAATAATAACATTTTTTTAAAGATGGAGAGAACCTCCTTTGTGCTTATACAGTACTTGGGAAATAACTTTCCCTATAATGGTCCCATTTCCATCTTCATTTTACAGACAAGAAAAATGAGGCTCAGAGAGGTTGTTTTCACCCAGAGTCACACGGTTACCAAGTATTAAAGCTGGGAGTTAAACCCACATCTCCTGACTGCAGAACTAATGTCTCTAGCAAGGGCCTGAGAATATCCCTGCCATCACCAGAATACTAATTATAATAACTCACATTTGTAGAACACTCTTCGTTCTCTGGGAGATTTTCCTCACAAAAGTCTGTGAGGCAGGTAGTGCAAGGATTATTTTTGTCCCCATTTTAAAAACAAGGAAATGAACACATTACATTGGTATAATGACTTACACCACTGAGAGGTAAAGTGACTTAGCCAGCAGATGTCCGAGGCAGGATTCAGACCCAGGTTTCCAAAAGTCAAGCCCAGCACTTTTCCCACTACGTAGTTTAAGTCCTGCCTTTTATAGCTACTATCTGTGTGACCCTGGGCAAGTCACTTCATTTCTCTGAGGCTCAGTTTCCCTAGGTGTAAAATGAGGGGGTGGGACTCCCATGTCTTGTTCAGCTCTAAATCTATGGTCTCCCAACAACCCAGGGGCAGCTATGTGGTGCAATGGGTAGAAAAGGAGTCCTGGAGTTAGGAGGACCTGAGCTCAGATATGACCTCAAATACTTACTATCTGTGTGACCCTGGACAAGTCACCTAACCCCAACTGCCTCAAGAAAAAAAGTCTTCTAACAGCCCTAAGAAATAAATCCAATAGCTCTTATTATTGCCACTCTACAGATGAGGAGACTCATCAGGGTTCAGTGGTTTGCTCTTCACCCAATGCTTCCTGATGGCAGGTTCAGGACTCTGCTATGCCGTGCTGCTTTTCATCATCATCACCCAGGTTACAATCCCAATCTCCATAAAAAAAGAGAGAAGGGCACAGCATTTGGCCTAAATTTAATTGTCTGTGCCCCAGGAACTGGGCTACACGGGAAGCCTGGAACCACCAGGGAGATCAACAGTGAAGGTTCGTGCCCAGCCCCCACTCGATACAAACTCCATCCTAGACTTCCTCTGTCCCACTTTCTCCTGAGCCCCTGGAACCTTCCCCAGTTATTAGCAGATCCTCCTTTATCCTAGATCTCTTCCTCTCATGTTCCTCCCATCTTATGGTGCCCATTGAGTCTCCCTTAGCTTTCTCTCAAGGCACTGTCATCCCTTGGCACACTCTCCAAGGCTTGCTACTTCTTCCCATACACCCCCAACACACAGGGCCAAAGGAGGAGTTGGCACACTCCCCACACCCCCACTGCCACTTTCAGACCCACCCTCTGTCACCCACATTTGGCGACCATTTCTCCTCATTTGAAGTCATGCCATGCTCTCAGGATTCGTGATGCTTTCATCTGTGGATCACCAGGTCATCCTCTCTCCTCCTGAATAACTTCAGTTGTTCCCTACTCAAACTCCTCTCCCTGTTAACACACTGGCTTTCCAATTCTTTAGCCTCCTCCACTCCTGTGATCTCTATCCCCAATCTACCTCCCCTACCCTAACTAAATCTGTTCCTAGTTACAGCTCTGCTCACCCTGCCTCTCCCCATGGCAGCGATGAGTGTGAAGCCAGCTCCATGGGAAGAAAGGATGCTGGAAAAGCATGCGGGGTCATTCTGAATCACATCCATGTGTACTGACACCACGCTTTCCAGGGCTGGGCCAAGGGCACACAGGGTAGACCCATCTAAGGCAAGTCTAACAGCTTGCCAATCCCTCAGAGAAGGTGAGTGACACACACCAGCCCCAGTTACCAGATGCTGCTCCCATGGTGGCACTTGTATGCCAAAGGCATTTCTGTAAGGAACGGAATTGAAACTCCCTCTCTTCCCCGCCCCCACCAATTCCTACATTCCTGCTTCAAGTCACCTGAATGCTCCCATTCAATTGTATCTTTCTGATACTGGGCATGGTTGCTATAAACTGATATTCCTGATCATTCCAGCCTCCCCAGCCTGGGGTCATTGATGAATGGGAACCAGGAAGGCTAGGCCCCAAGGGAGAGCTATATTCTCTTCCTGGCAGGCCAACTGATGCAGCATCCATGGCATCAGGCATCCTTGGCATCTGAATTTGTTGCTGCTGAGGCTCCCTGCTGGTCACCCTCTGCTTTCATTGCAGTGTACCGGCTTCTCACCTTTGGGAAGGAGGGAGTTGGGGAATCCTCTTAGGACAGGTGGAGGAAAGTACAATGGACAAACTTAGCCTCTTTCCAAAGGAAATCAGACATTTACCCAAGTTCTGAATACAAGTGAGGACTTTTTCTTTTCCTTTTTGAGACTGGATCTCCCTATTTTGGGGCAGCCAGATAGCATAGAGAATAGAGTGCTGGACCTGGAGTCAGGGCGACTCGTGTTCCTGAGTTCAAATCTGGCCTCAGACACTTACTAGCTATGGGACCCTGGGTGAGTCACTTAACTCTGTTTGCCTCAGTTTCCTCATCTGTAAAATGAGCTGGAGGAGGAGATGGCAAACCTCTCCAGTACTTTTGCCAAGAAGACCCCCAATGGGGTCCACAGAGAGTTAGACATGACTGAACCCACTGAACAAGTTCTTATTTTGCCCAAGCTGGAAAGTCATTCACCACCTGCTCTCACTGCTAATTGCTATGGAAGCTTCATTCTGCCCCATTTTTCCTACTTTATCCAGTTTCCCCCATCCCCTGTTCAGGCAGCCTGGGGCCATCTGCCTCTGAGAACCTCACTATATTCGCTCTGGACTTGAGGCAGATACCTATTTGCCCTTACATCCATTGCAGCTCAGCATGCTCAAAGCAAGTGACCCAGCAGCCTCAGTCTCTGGAGCAGCAGGAATTCTAGGCATGAGTTACATTGTTGGCCCCAGTTATGACCTCTGGAAAAAGAGGAAAAAGAGAACTGGGCTCTTGAGTCCTTTTCTAATAGAACGAGTTTCCGAGGGGATAGCTGCAACAAATCGCTCCATTGTGGTCCAAAGCTGGGCTAGGCATGTAAGTATCAATAGAACACGCCCTAGATGTCTGTAGCCCAGCCCTCTCCACCATGCACACATTCTCTTTTTCTCTTATAGATAGAAGAGAAGGTATGTCACAGAGATCTCAGAGGGAAAAGCATGTGACTCACCCATCCTTGAAAGGGAGATGTTCAGGGACCCTGCTGGAAGTTGGTTAATATTCCACATTTCCTTAACCTCCTCAATATTCGACTGAGTGAACCTCAGTAACCTAATCATCTTACTAACAAATACCATCATTATTGGAGGCAATGGGGTATGATGGAAAGATCTTTGGATTTGGAGCCAAAGCTTATGAGTTCAAATCCCAACTCAGCTGCCTCTACTTGTGAGTCTCTTAGATTGGACTAGATAAGCTTTGAATCTAATATCCTATGATTCTTAAATAGTTTACAATTGCATTGTTTTTTTAAGGTTTACAAAGCACATACATTATCTCACTTGATCCTGACCTTAGCCACCAGAAATCAGCGGATCATGACAAGTTTATTGAATGCTTACTGTGCACTGGGCATTGGGGATGCCAAAGTCTAGAATACATGGTCCTTGCCTTTAAAGGGGTTCTCAGTCTAGTTGGTCCAGTAGTCAAAGACCTCCTGAGATAGAGGTTCTATGGCCATTGTCTACCAAGGGCCAGAGTTGGTCCCGAATGCAGAGAGTTCTAAACTAGAAGCCTGAGGTTGGAGACTTGGTCAGGGTAAATGAATGAATGAAAAAGCATTTATTAGACTCTTACCAGTGCTAAGTACCATGCTAATTGCAAATGATGAAAATAGAAGAGTGAGTCCCTATCATCAAAGAACACATATTCTAACTAGGTAATCTATATAGGAGATCATAATGTTGAAGCTTAGGGTTTAGGGATGCTCAAGACCCCAAAATATCAACACGCCAAGTCCTGCTGAATAAATTCGACTCAAGTCTTCTCTCAGTCAAAGAAAAGCAAAGTTCATTAAAGATTCCCCATAATGGGTAGACTCTTAAGAAGCCTAAATATCTGTGACACTTGTATTGAACAGAACAATCTGACACAGACTGAGTCTGAGCTTAGGTTGAATCTCAGCCCCTTCCCAGAGGCAAGATAGAGCTTATATACATAAAACTTGTGGGAGGATTTAGGGGTAGTCTAGAGGAATTTGGGGAAGGTCTGGAGGAGTAGTCCAAGGAGGATCTTTGATGGAACTGAGGTCAGACTCCAGGAATGAGATTAAGGGTGGGAAATAGCTGAAGGCCACCTGGAGGTGACAGACATTGGAGGGCTAGGCTAGTTTAAGGGTAACAGATTAGAGTATAGATTTGGGAGCATCAAGGGTGGGGGGTAGCTGGACAATGGAGGGCTAGGCTAGGTTAAGAGTAACAGATTTGGGCCTAGCTATAATGAAAGACTTATGGCCTCAGGAAAATGCCTCATCAATTGGGAAGATTCTATCAGAGTTCAAGGGGTTTCCCAGAGCCTGTACCCCATCAGTAAGATGGAAGAGTCAGTTGGTCTTAAGGGTTAAGCTGCAGGGCACACAGCAAGACCCAGGAATCTTCAGGGTATATTGATAGGTCAGATGCAAAAAGAAGTAGGCCTGGGAGCCATGGCAATAGAGGGTACTGGTAAGGAAGAAGAGGAGGAAACAAGAATCTATTAAGTACCTACTATGTTCCAGGCCCTATGCTAAACACTTTACAAATATTATTTCATTTGATCCTCACAACAGTCCTGAGAGATGGGCTCTATCACTAAACCTCACTTTAGAGATGAGAAAACTGAAGCTAATAGAGGTTAAATGAATTGTCCAGGGTCACACAATTAACAGGTGTCTGAGGCCAAATTTGAACTCAGATCTTCTGACTCCATGCTCCTTGTTCTATCTGTGGCATCACCTAGTTAGAGGGCATTATGGTAAGGCCCTGGGCCTCAAGGCACAATAGGCACAGGGAATATGGTAAAGTCCAATGGTCATTAATCTTACCAAAAGGACTGTATTTGATTGTCTGCTCATCAAACTGGTATAAGCGGCCAATCCCCAGAATCAGAAATATCAGAAACCATCCAGCTTAGCAGTGGAGAGGATGTGTCTATGTATGGAGTAATATTCTTGTCATTATCATAATTATTGCTAGGTCCTTCAGAGGACAGGACACTGGACTTGGAGTCAGGAAAACCTGAGTTTAAATCCTGCCTTTGAAACTTACTAGCTGTGTGACCCTGGGTAAGTCACAGCCTCTGGTCAGTCTTAAGTTCCTCATCAGTAAAACAGATTTAATGATGGCACTTTCCTCCTAGGGCTGAAAGGATTAAAAATTAAACAATGATTAGAGGATCAAGCAAGATAACATCTATAAAGCTCTTAGCAAACCTTAATGTGCTATATATAAATGCTAGCTTATTAGTAATAGTAGTAGTAGTAGTAGTGTCCTATTAGGAAGGATTGGGGCGTATAGGCTACTAATCAGAGAACAGGAAGAATTTAGAGCCTGGTTTGGAATCCTGCTTCTGACACCAAGCTTGTGGCCATAGGCAAATCACTTCTCTCTGAGTCTCAGTTTTCTCATCTGAAAAATGGGGATGATAATTCCTGTAGTACCTACCTCCCAGGGCTATTCCAAAGTTGAAACGAAATATATACTTATATATGTGTTTAAAGTTCTCTCTCTTTGCGTACATATATACATATATGAATAGAGAGAGAGCAGATTTATAATTCTACATAAAGTTATTAGCATTAATTGAATTTTTTAGGGTGGAACAGCAGGGTCATGGCATCCTATGACCACTTTGTCCAGACGTCTAACCCCCTAGGAATGGATGCGTCTGGCCTGCTTAGGAGACGGTGCGCTCTCATCAAATGTCTCTGCCACCAGAGATGTTACTGTCCTGAACTTCCAGTTATGTTCTGCAAAAAATAGTACCACTGTGGACATTCGTCATGTAGGAGGTGTTTTGCCAAATGTTTGAAAGGAAAAAAAATCCCTGTTTCCTTGTTTATTTTTTTCCCTATCTATTTTCTGAATATTTTTTTCTGGATGACAATTCCTCTGAGGAGTTTGTAGGGAGGAGATCCATTTGTAAGAAGAAAGGGGAGAGGGAAGACAGGGAGATAAGGCATCATAGAAGAGGAGTCAGAGCAAGAAGAGGGGAGGGGAGAAAGCTAGTGGGCAGAGTAAAATAGAGAAGCCTTGGGGAAATGCTAAGGCTAACATTTCTTTGTACCAGCCGGCAGATGTCCTTGCCATGAAGTCAGGAAGACCTGTTTTCAAAATCTTGTCTCAGATACTACTTGTATGACCTAAGACAAGTGACAATCTCTGTAGGCTTTATTTTCCTCATCTATAAAATGAGAGAGTTGGCCTTGACAACCTCTAAGGTACCTTTCAGCTCTTAATCTATGATCCAATAGGCCCCACTTTTGGTCATACAGAAACGTCCAGGCTGTGCCCTCTACTCCCTCTCCTTCCCATTTTATCTCCCCTAGGTTCCTCTCCTTTCTCTTTGCTCTGATGTCTGGCCCAGAACCTCACCTAGGAACTATAAGGGCCTTTAGATGCTATCATATCTCAGGTGGATTGAGACCCCAGGCCAGACCTCCTGAGCACAAATGGGGGGTGGGGGGGATGGGGAGGTGCAAAGACGAAAAGAAGGCATTCTCTCTTACTTAGGTGATCCACAGGAGTTGAGTAGGACCCTTAGTCTTAAATCTTAGAGGGAGTGGGTCCTTAATGTCAGAGGACTTAGTTTTGAATTCTGGTTCTTCTACTTATTTCTCTCTTTTGGGGTCCTGGGCAAATTTCTTAGTGGTAATAATAATTCATATTCTATATAGCCCTTTAAATTTTGTAACAGGGCAGTTAGATGGTGCAGTGGCAGCTAGAGTGCCACGTCTGGAATCAGGAAGACATCTTCCTGGGTTCAAATTTGACCTCAGATACTTACTAGCTGTGTGACCCTAAGCAAGTCACTTGACTGGGTTTGCCTCAATCGTCTCATTTGTAAAATGATCTGAAGAAGGAAATGGCAAGCTACTCCAGTATCTTTGCCAAGAAAACCCAAGAAACAGGGTCACAAGGAGTTGGACATGACTTAAACCTCTGAATACAATTTTGCAAAATTCTTTATACAAGCTGTCCTATTTGAGCTTTACAACACCCAGTGGGGTAAGTTGTCCCAATATTATTTCTTCTGTTTTACACATAAGGATATGCTCTTTTCAGACTTAGTCAATTTTTATGATTGAAAAGGTAAAAAAACAAAGACAAATAGAAAATTTGCAAATGAAAAACAGTAAGAAAGCAGTCTGCTGGGACAATGCATTTAGTTAGGGCTAAGACTGCCTTGGTGCCTTGTTTCCCAGATGCTTATTCTTATATAAGCAACATCATAACTAGGAAACTCTGCATCCCAGAACTGTCTTGCTGTCCTATATATTGGACAAATATATACTTAGCAACCAACAATCAGAATTTAGTGATGTATTGGTTAATCACCATAAGATAGAGTGAATGAACTCTCACTGGTGGAACCCAACTCTGAACCAAGGAGTGTGGCTTAAGCAAGGACTTCAGTACCAGGTTATAGCTGTCTGTCACCTGGAAGAGATGGATGGGGAGAGAAGCCATACCTCTCTCCATTGCTACCTGCTGCCTGGGAAATAGAAACCCCTCAGAAACCACCCAAATAGGGCAAAACTGGAGAAGCTCCTGCAGCTCCAAAGCTAAAGTTCTCTTCCCTTTCTGAAAGAGCACACAACCACCCACCCAGCAGCTCAGCTGAACAAAAGAAATGACCTGGTCTGCCAGGCCCAGAATCGCAAATCTAAGATTAGCCATTCAACTTAGCTGTGGAGCCACCAACCCCAACACAGAAGTCCTACCTATCCATGAACTTTGGGAAAACAGTTCCTGGGAAAGAGGACACAGAGACTCACAGTTCTTCAGTATTTCCTTAGTCAGATACATACTTTATACATATGCTTTTTTTTATCATTTTAAAATTACTTTAAGTTAGTGCCTGCTCTCCCTACAGACACCATGTGTAATTGGGCTAAAGTGCACCATGCCTTTATAGATGGCATGTTATATAATTATTATTCTTACTTTGCCTTTTGAGTAAATGCTTTTCATAAGAGTTAATTGAGTCTGCATTTTCCTGTCAATAACCATATGGGGAAAATGCTCCAAATCGTTAATAATTAGAGAAATGTAGATTACAGAAGTTCTGAGGTTCCACCTCACACCCATCAGATTGGCAAAGTTGACAAAAACAGTAAATGATGAATGCCGAAGGGGCTGCAGGAAAAGCAGGCACATTAACTCAGCGTTGGGGGGGCTGTGAATTGCTTTGGCCACTTTGGAAAACAATTTGGAATCTCACCCTTTGAAATGATGCTATCAGTACTAGGCCTATACTTAAAAGAGATTAAAGAAAAAGGAAAAGGATCCATATGTACAAAATATTTACAGCATCTCTTTTTGTAGCATCAAAGAGCTGGAACTAAGGGGTTGCCTGTCAATTGTGAATGGTTAAAAAAATACTGTCCTATGAATGTACTAGAATATTAGTGTGCCATAAGAAGGACGAAAGGAATGGTTTCAGGGAAACCTGGGAAGACTTCTGTGAAATCATGTAGAATGAAGTAAGGAGAATTTTATCCTCATAATCCAATTAACAGTTCTCTCTGTAAAGGTATCAGTTATCCCTTAATTGCCAGATCTGATGGCATTTTTTTCAGTTCTTATCGCCTGTATCTCTGCTGTATCTGACCCTTCCTCCTCTCCACTCTCTCCTCTCTGGGTTCTGTTTCCTGTTTCTCCTCCCACCTGTATCACCACTCCTTCTTGGTCTCTTTTGCTGGGTTTTCATCCAAATCATGTCCCCTAACTATGGCGATGATGTCCCCCAAAGCTCAGTCCTGGGCACTCTTCTCTCCCCTTTCTACACTCATGTGCTGATCTAAGCAGCTTCTTTGGATTTCATAGCATCATACATAGATTTAGAATTGGAAGGGACCTTGGAGTCTATGAATCCAATCCTCTTATCGTACAGAAACACAGTGAGAGGAAGTGACTTGCCCAGGGTCACACAGTAAGTGTCCCGGTGGAATTTGACCCCAAATCTCCCTGATTCCAAATCCAGTGCCCTGTCTGCCATGCTCTGCTGTCTCTCTGATTTAATTATCCTCTCTAGGTAGATGACTCACAGACCTATATATCTAGACCCAGTCTCTCCCCTAAATTTTATCATTACATTATCAACTACCTACAGGATATTTCAAACTTAACATCTCAAACTCTGTATGTCCAAAATAGAATTCAGCATCTGAATCCAAATTCACCATGTTCCAAATTTCCTTGTTTCTGTCAAAGGCACTTCTAGTCAGCCAGGTTTATAACCCCTTTATGCTATACTGCTGTCTCTCACTTACTCCACAAACCTAGTCAGCAAATCTTATCATTTCCACCTCCACAAGTCCTGAGTTTGACTGGCTGTGTGACCCTGGGCAAGTCACTTAAACCTCTGTCTGCTTCAGTTTCCACAGCTCTAAATATGATAATAGTATTTAGCACCCAGGGTCACTGTGAGGATTAAATGGGATAATATTTGTAACAGCACTTGGCACAGAGTAGGCACTTAAACATCCTTCCTTCCTTCCTTCCATCCTTCCTTCCTTTTTTCCTTCCTCCTTCTTTCCCTCCTTCCTTCCTTCCTTCCTCCCTTTCTTCCTTCCTTTCTTCCTTCTTCCATAGCATTACTCACTTCCAATCTATTCTCTTTCCTCATGCAGCTATCATCTTAGTTCAGACCCTCCTCATCTCCTTTCACCTAGATTATTGCAATGGCCTACTCACTGATCTCTCTGCTTCAAGCTGCTTCCAGCACAGGTAATATTCCTTAACTCAAAGTGTCACTTCCCTACTCAATTAACTTCAGTGGCTCCCTATTAATTCTAGAATTAGTTTTTAAAAAACACCTTCTCTTTACTTTTAAAACACTTTTGTTACTCAGCCCCAACTTATCTTTCTGACCTAATTGTACATTATTCCCCTCCTACCCTGTGTGACCCAACCCGACTAGCCTTCTGTCTCTGTTCCTCACACAGGACATTTCAATGTGTCATCTTCATGGCTTTGCACTGGCTGTCTCCAATGACTGGAATATATTCCTCTTCACTTCCACCTTAGAGAATCTTGCCCTTTTATCCCAAGGCACACCTTCAAACACTTTCTTCTATATGCAGTCTTTCCTTATCTCTGTGTCTGGTTGTGCCTCCCTTCCTAATGACTACTTATTTATATTTATTTTTATTTATATTTATATTTACTATGCATATATTTGTATATGTACTTGTCCCCTTCCCCCTAACCCCTCCCCCCCATATAAGCTCCTAAAGGATGGGGATTGTTTTATTCTTTGCATTTATATTCCCAGAATCTGGCATAGTGCCTGGCATATGGTGGTTTCTTACATACATTATGGTCGATTGATTGATTGTTAATTTAGTCCTGAGTGCTCCCTTGTTCCCCTTGTGGGGGTGGAAGGTAAAAGAAATTCGATTAAGCGTTAGAAGGTAGAGGGAAAAATAGAAAATGGAAAAGGAGAAAGTGATTCAGAAAATAATGTGAGGATCCAGGGAGGAAAGGAGAAAATGAGGAATAGAGAAAAAAAGAAGGCATGTTCATGGTGCCCCCAACACATTCTCAAACCCCTACCTTGGAAGAGTAAGAGCTTGAATCTTATAGAGAGGCAACTAACTGGTGATGCAAAGCACAAGGCCTGGAGTTAGGAAGACCTGAGTCCAAATTTGGCCTGTATGACCTTAGATGAGTCACTAAATCTCTGTCCGACTCAGTTTCCCCAACTTTATAATGGAGACAGCAATAACACTTACTTCCCAGGATTGTTGTAAGGATCAAATGAGATAACATTTGTAAAAAGTGCTTAGTAGACTTGGCATATAGCAGGCACTACATAAGTGCTTATTCCCTTCCCCCATTTAGACTCATAGAATCATGGGATGGAAGAACTAGAAAGAACCTTAGAAATTGATGGAGTACTGGCTCTGGGAACCGGCTTGAATCTTCCCACCTGATGAAGCATTTGCCTGAGGCCATAACTTATATTAGGCCTTTCATTATAGCTAGGCCTAAATCTCTTGTTGCTCTTAACCTAGCCTAGCCCTCCATTGTCCAATTACTTTCCACCTTTGATCCTATCAAAATATCTATGCTCAAATCTGTTACCCTTAAACCAGCCTAGCCCTCCATTGTTTGTCATCTCTAGGTAGCCTTCAGCTACTTTCTACCCTTAATCCCATTCCTGGAGTCTGCCCTCAGTCCCTTCAAGATCCTCCTTAGACTCCTCCTCTAGACCACCCCTGGGTCCCTCCCACAGTCTTTCTGTATATAAGATCCATCTTGAGTCCATGAAGGCCCTGAGATTCAATCTAGTGAAAACTCAGCCTGTGTCAGATTGTTCTGGCCCACTTGTTAATACAAGCATCACAAATACTTAGGCTCCTTAAGTGCCTACTGATTATAGTGAATCTTTAACAAACTTTGTTTTACTTTGGCTGAGAGAAGGCTTGAGGGAATTCATTCAGCAGGACCTGTCATGTTGGTATGTTGGGGTCTCAAGCACCCCTAAACCCCAAACCTTAACAGAAATCACTTAGTATGATATCCCTCCCTTCATTTTACAGATGAGAAAACTGAGGCCTAGTGGAAAGAAAGTGACTTGTCTAAGGTCATACAGAGAATTAGCAACAGAGCCAAGATTAAAACCCAGCTCTGCTAAGTTTTAGAATTAGAACTAGGGCAGGGCCCTGTCCACCACTTCCTATGGAGAGGTCTTTGTGCTGTTCTATTTCTAAGCAGCTATAGACAGATAAGATATTTGACAAACTCTGTTTACATAAGCCCGAAGACTATGTATAGAAACTACTGATATGGACAATATAGCACTATTGATTTTGTACTAGTTGTCCTGCCATGTGAGAGAAGCATTACTGAGGGGCTGGAGGTGCTGAGGGGAGATAGAGACAGACAGTAATGCTGAGTCACATCCAGGAAGACAAGCTTTATCCAACATACTCAGAGCAAAGGGACAGAAGCCTAGGGCTGGAGGGGATGATTATGACTGAGGGGAGTGGGAAGGAATAAAGGGAATTAGGAGAGAGGGTATGGACAAATAGCTTCAAGAAGCCAGTTTGGTGCATGCCTCCCTCATCTCTGCCTCCCTATAATTCAATCTGAATTGATTCAACAAAATTTATTAAGCTCCTTCTATGTGCAAAATATTGTGTATGACGCGAATAATACAAAGATGAAACAGTCACTCCCTAGAGGAGCTCATATTCTTCTGGAGGCCTATGGTTTGTACACAGATGAGTTTGTAAGGGTGAGTCCCTTTCCAATTCCAGCAGCCTTTCAGATTTGAAGGTGACCAATGGGAACAGATCATTCTGTACCTAGAAAGGGATGCACAATATCAAGGAGGCTTACTGACACCTCTCACAGAGTAAGTGTCTTTATAAGTTGTATATAGAAAAGACTAATGGAGAAAACGAGCTTGTATATAAATTGCCTCTGTGCTAAAGTCACTCATCTGCATAAGACCAACAAAAGAACCTTAGAGTTAAAAACAACAACAACAACAACTGGGGAACCCTGAACCACAAAGCTTCTTGGTGATTATAAGGCAATGATCATAGCTTGCCAAGATGGAGTTTGGGGGAATCTATCAGATAGTCACCGTGAGTTAGAGTGAGGTCCCTCACCAGTCTTCTCTCATTGTCTCTATAGATGTCCCTTATGAATTGAAAATTGAAAATTTGCTGAAGTTTCAAAGGGGTAAATATAAATAAATTCAAGTAAGTACATAACACAACTTGACTAAATATTTATAAGTAAATACAATACAACTTGAGAAGGGAGAAAGTATTAATAATTAGGGGGATAAGAAAGAGCAGAGGAGGGGACACTTGAGCTAAGCCTTGAAGGATGCCAGGGATTTGGAGGTGAAGAGGAAGAACACTGCAGGCCCTGGGGGAGATACTGCAGACACACACACACAGGGACTGTGCTGAATTCAGGGAACAGCCGAAAGGCCAGTTTGGCCGGAATCAAACCAAATAAAACTTGCCAAGTGAGTTTTCCATCCATTAGTTGGCTTCTAAATAAGCTCCAGAGAATGCTCTGTGTTCCTGCAAACAAGGAGGAAAAAGACAAAATGAGACTGTCCCCAGGAGGAAAGGAAGCACCAATTGGAGTGACCTGCTGTCTTGTCACAATCCATATCCCACTAACCCAGGAAGCCAGGATGGCCTGCAGGAAAATTATCTCCACAGAGTTGGCTACCTACAATCTCTTCATAACCAGCCACTAGACCAGGGGTTCTTAATCTGGGGTCTCTGAACTTGGATGGGGGAAAAAATACATTTTTATTTTCCATTAATCTATTAGTGAAATTTAGCATTTCCTTAAATTATTTAAAAACATAGTCCTGGGAAGGCATAGACTTTGCCAGGGTCCCAAGAGGTCTATGACACCAAAAATCTTGTAAGACCCCTTGCCCTACACAGTCGAAACCAGATTTGTCATTGTTCCTGACTATTAGAAGAGCTTTTCCTGATCCCCACTACCCCCTCCTCTCTCAGGCTGTGGTAGAGTCAGGCAGCCAACCAGGCAGGAAGTTCCAGGATGTTAAGGAGCAAAGAGTCAGCATGACTTTTCTGTCTTTCCTCTCCCTCCCTCTAAACTAGTATAGTTTCCTAGAATTGGAGCAGACTAAACTGGCAGACTGAGAACTTGGGCTGCCATTATTACTTTCCTCCATGGAAAGTGTTCATATTCTGGCCTCTTAAGAAAGGACAGCAACAGAGATGGCCAGTTGTTAACCACAACAACAGCAATTCTATAATACTTTAAGGATATCAAAACACTTCATAGATATCATCTCATTTGATCTTCACAACCACCCTGAGCAGTGGGTGCTTTGACCATTTTACAAATGAGGAAACTGAGGCAAACAGGGTTAAGTCACTCATCCAGGTTCGCATAGCTAGTAAATGTACTGGGACTGAAGTCAGGGAGACTCATCTTTCTGAGTTCAAATTTTGCCTCAGATACTTACTAGTTGTGTGGCCCTGGGCAAGTCACTTACCCTTTTTTGCCTTAGTTCCTCATCTGTAAAACGAGCTAGACAAGGAAATGACAAATCACTTCAGTATCTTTGCCAAGAAAACTCCAAATGGGGTCACAAAGAAATGAACAAGAAGTTGAGTAGTCCAATCAAGTTGGTTCTCCCTGATGTTCTCAGAACCCACATACTTCCCTGGAAGGTCCTGGCCCATCATCCAAGCTCAGGGAGATGAAGCAGGATCTCCAGGACAAACTTCAAAGAGAAGTATTGGTCTCTCACCACAGCTATTTCTCTGGGTAATTTCCAACTTTTTAAGACTTGTCTGCTAGTGAGGAGTAAGAGTTAAGGGAGAACAGTTTCTTCTTCAAAGACCACACCCCTAGGACATAATAATAGCTAGTATTTATAAAGTGCTCTCAGGCTTGCAAATCACTTTACAAAGGTTGTCACATTTGATCCTCACAAATACCCAGTGACGTAGGTGCTATTTTTATGTCCATTTTGCTGATGAGGAAACTGATGCTGAGACAGATTTAGTGACTTGCCCGGGGTCACACGATGAGTTCTGCCTGAGGTCACATTGGAATGTAGGTCTTTCTGACTCCCTGTTCAATGCTCTGTTCACTGCCTCCTTTCCTCCCTTTACATACACAGCCTTTGCATTTCCCCTAACTTGTAATGTGCCTCTCCACTCTCCTGTCCATTCTCCTTTCATTTCTGTTTCTGCTTTTCCAGCCCCAGACCTTCTGATCTCACTCAGTACACAGGATTGTAAAATGGCTGAGCAGGAAGGGATCTAATTCAGCTTTTCATTTTACAGGCAATAAACCAAGACACAAAGAGGTAAGTGATTTGCCCAAGGTCACACAGCTGGGTAAGCCAGTACTCAAACTCCAGGACTTTTGACTCCAAAGCTATTCCCTTTTCCATCGAACAATGCTGTCTCTGCCCAATTTGTTCTCTTTTTTTCCTCTAAAAGAGTTCAGATCTCTTGATATAACTCTAGAAATGTTAGCTGTATCAACAAAACAACAAATTAGAAATATGAGCCTTGGCAAAGAGGAGAAAAAATTATCCTTGTTTTCAGATAACATGATAGCATATTTAGAAAACCCTAGAGAATCAGTGAAGAAAGCAATTGAAATGATGAATAACACTAGTAAGGTAGTAGAATGCAAACTAAATTCACAAAAGTCATTAGTATTTCTATACAGTGTTAACAAAATCTAGGAAAAAAATGGTAAGAGAAACACCTGGATTCCAAACCTCCATATGGAATCCTGCACCCTTATCTCACAAACATTTTCCACCTCAGGGAAGCATATCTTGAAGGACCAATCTCCCAGACAGTTTCTTCTCTTGCCCTATTTCAGGTCCCATTGCCTAGCCATTCACAGCCCACAAAGCAAGGATCCCACTCCCTCTTTGTCCCCCTCCCCCACCCACTGCCAAAAATGCCAACATTTCTGCTAATTATAACTAGATCTGGAAGAAAGATTGGTTTAAGCTGACCATCTCCTAGCCTGATGGTTCCTAGGGACTGAAGCTTTAAAAGTACCCTGATTGTTGTGGTTTAAACATAGAGATATCAAAAACTGTTGAGGTGGGGACTCCATCCACCCAAAAACTGTTGTGGTGGAACCATCTCAAAGAGTTCAGAGTCAAACCACCTCTAATCCAAGTATAGGAAATCTAGCTTTGGATTATAAGGGGTCAGGGGAGTGGAAACAGGACTTCTGTGCAGCTCTGCTCTCACCAACTCCAATTCATGTAAAAGGTGACTCTGAACAAACTTTGGAGCTACAGAACCCACAAAAAGACACAGAGAAGCTAACCTCCCACTGAGGACAGCCTGCCAAGCCAGCAGCAAGTGACCAGCACAGTGCTCTGGGAGCCAAGCCCAGCCCAACAAGCTGAAGTTTTAGCCTCAGGGCAGCCTGACCAGCCACCAGCCAGAAGGACTTCAGTTCACCAGCAGCTGTGGCGGTTTCCAGAATTATCAACCCATAGATGCCAAAGACAAAGTGAGAAGTCAGTGCAGTGTTGTAATGGAAATGTAGATTTAAAGATCTTCCCTGCCCCTAGCTTAAGTGCACCTGGAGCCTGTGGTGGGAGGCTTGTTTTTCAGGAAAGCCCACACCTTGATACTTTGTGATTGGGCAGTGGGTCAAGGAGGTTGTTACAATCTCTGAGCCAGGAGAAGGCTATATAAACCCTGATGAGAGGCTTTGCTTTGGGGCTCACTTTGAGAAGTGTTGTGTGATTTGACCAGATGAGACTCTGGGAAGCCGTTGTTGAGAGCCCCCCGGCTTTGAAAACCCAGATGTTGATGCTTCCCTCTCTGGTAACTGTGATTTGGTATTGATATAATGGTTGGACAGTTTGGAAGCCTGTCTGTTTGATCTGTAAGTCCTGTAACTCTGAAGTTCGGGGTGCTGACCTTTTTCCCCTGAACTAGGTAATGTATGTTTGTTTGATTAAAGTAAGCTTGTTAACCCATTTTGAGTTGCTTTCCTTTTGAAAAGCAGATCTAAGAACCTGTGTTGGCAGTCACCCTGGGGATATTGGGGTGCTTGCCGCTACAAAATGGCGACGAGGATGGGATCTGCTGAGTAAAAGGAAAGTATGGGGGCTGGGATAATTGTTTGTTTCCCAGTTGTGGTAGCTGTGATTCTGTGGAGCCATGGAGCAGGAGAGAAAGACCTGCATGCTGACTTCACTGAGCTGAGAGCAGGAATGGTGAGCTGCCTGAATGAAGACCTGTGGAGAAGCCTGGAGCTGCTGCCTTCTGCTGGAGGAGAAGGAACCCAGGAGTTTGGAGTTCAGCCACAGGACAAGATAAGGACTGTGAGACAAAGCAGGGGCACTGAATGTGTTTCCTTGCTGCACCCCACAGTTTGGGACCCAGGGGGGATGGACTTGTGACTATGGTGGGTGGGGTGAAGTGCCATGGACCCCAAGGACCCCACTTTGGTTTTGTTGCCTAGTTCCCTCTCTGGATTTGGAAGCAGGGGCTGGAGCAGTGTTATGGGAAGGACACCGCCCCCCTCCCAAGAGTACTTTATGTGATAATGCTTTGTATTTTGTGAATTGATGTGAAAATGCAATGTACTTTGTTTAAGACCCAGTGGCCACTTTGGTAACTTTAGATGTACCTTGAAAATATGACTTAAGGGATGGTTAGTGCTAGTTGAAATGTAAATTGTCTATGCTATGGGCATACTTAGTAAGACTTTACTGAATAAGTAACCAATTGTACTTTGAGATATTGTTACAGATAAGAGACTAATTGAGCTAATCAAGACTTTGCCCCACAAGTGGAAGACTTGTACTTTGAAAACTGATGTAACTGATTGAGTTAACTTAAGAGTGACTATTTTTTTTTTTAATTTTACTGATAAGTTACTGAGTTAACATTTGCCCCATGAGTGGAAGACTTGGACTATTGTATTTTGAGATTATATTGTGATTTTCTTATGTACCTGGAAAATGTGACCTAAGAGATGTTTTAGTGCTAATTCAAATGTAAATTGTGTATGCTATGGGCAAGAAAGATCTTGGGGCCGAATGTAATGGAAATGCAAATTTAAAGATCTTCCCTGCCCCTAGCTTAAGTGCACCTGGAGCCTGTGGTGGGAGGCTTGTTTTTCAGGAAAGCCCACACCTTGATACTTTGTGATTGGGCAGTGGGTCAAGGAGGTTGTTACAATCTCTGAGCCAGGAGAAGGCTATATAAACTCTGATGAGAGGCTTGGCTTTGGGGCTCACTTTGAGAAGTGTTGTGTGATTTGACCAGATGAGACTCTGGGAAGCCGTTGTTGAGAGCCCCCCGGCTTTGAAAACCCAGATGTTGATGCTTCCCTCTCTGGTAACTGTGATTTGGTATTGATATAATGGTTGGACAGTTTGGAAGCCTGTCAATTTGATCTGTAAGTTCTGTAACTCTGAAGTTCGGGGTGCTGACCTTTTTCCCCTGAACTAGGTAATGTGTGTTTGTTTGATTAAAGTAAGCTTGTTAACCCATTTTGAGTTGCTTTCCTTTTGAAAAGCAGATCTAAGAACCTGTGTTGGCAGTCACCCTGGGGATATTGGGGTGCTTGCTGCTACAAGTGTGGACTTTGGGATCCAGTAGTTGGGAGTGTGGTCAGTCTTTGCCCCCACGGCAAGAAGCCACTGAAGCGCAACAGTAGTGCAGACACCTCCACGTGGCTGCTTCAGCTCCTGGACTGCAGATTGTAGGGGGACCAAGCAACCAGTCTGAGGGGTAATCACTCTTGCTTTAACCTGCTTGGATCTGGATTGCCATCTAGGGTGGAGGTCCTGGGGTGTGCAACCAGCTTGCCAGAGTGGGTGAAGGCTTCAGAGAGGGCACCCGACTAATACCTTCTGCAGCTGAGAAAACCCAAGCAATTGGGATGAAGCTCCCCTGTCTGGTAGCAGAGTCCTACTGTGGCAAAAAACTCAAAAGTCAAGTAATTGAGTGGCAACATGAGCAGGCAAAGGAAGCAAACCAAGCATAGCAATCCAACTTTACACTCCTATTTTGGGGACAAAAAGGATCATGAAACAGGAGGAAGACAATGAAGTCAGAACTCCTGCACCAAAAGCTTCCAAGAAAAATATGAGCTGGTTACAGGTCGTAGAAGAGCTTAAGAAGGATTTTGAAAACCAAATAAGAGAAGTGGAGGAAAAATTGGGAAGAGAAATGAGAATGATACAAGAAAATTATGAAATGAGAGTTGACAACCTGACTGAAGAAAATAACATCTTAAAAAATAGACAAATGGCAAAAGAGGCTCAAAAAGGCAATGAGGAGAAGAATGCCTTAAAAAGCCAACTTTGCCAGATGGAAAAAGAATCTCAAAAGCTCACTGAAGAGAATCCTTCCTTTAGAATTAGATTGGAGCAAATGGAAGCTAGTGACTTTATGAAAAATCAGGATACTATAAAACAGATCCAAACAAATGGAAAAATAGAAGGCAATGTGAAATATCTCATTGGGAAAACCATTGACCTGGAAAATAGATCCAGGAGAGATAATTTAAAAATTATTGGACTATCTGAAAGCCATGATCAAAAAAAAAAGAACCAAAAAATCATCCTTCAAGAAATTTTCAAGGAAAACTTCCCTGATGTTTTAGAGCCAGAGGGCAATACAGAAGTTGAAAGAATCCACCAATCACCTCCTGAAAAAGATTCCAAAAAGAAAACTCCAAGGAATATTGTACCCAGGTTTCAGAGTTCCCAGATGAAGAAGAAAATATTACAAGCAGCCAGGAAGAAACAATTTGAATATTATGGAAACACAATCAGGATAACATAGGATCTGGCAACTGCTACACTGAGGGATTGAAGGGCTTGGAATATGATATTCTGGAGGTCAAAGGAGCTGGGATTAAAACCAAGAATCACCTACCCAGCAAAACTGAGTACTATGTTTCAGGGTAAAATATGGTTATTCAATGAAATAGAGGACTTTCAAGCATTCTTGATGAAAAAACCAGAGTTGAATAGAAAATTTGACACTCAAATACAAGAAGCAAGAGAAGCATGAGAAGGTAAACAGGAAAAAGAAATCTAAGGAACTTATTAAAGTTGAACTATTTACATGCCTACATGAAAAATGATAATTTCAACTTACGAAATTTTTCTCAGTATGACGGTAGTTGAAGGGAATATAAATGTGTATATATATATATATGCATGTATGTATGTATGTGTATATCTATACATACATAGATACATCTATAAAAGAGCGCAAATGGGCATATGAATACATATGTGAGTGTGTATATGTGTACAGATATATATATATATATAGACAGAGGGTACAGGATCAATTGAATAGGAACGGATGATACTTAAAAGGTGAAATTGAGAGGTGAAAGAGGAATATAATGAGAGGAGATGGGGAGAGACAGAATGGGATAAATTGTCTCACATAGAAGAGGCAAGGGATAATGGTTACAAGGGAGGGAAAGAACAGGAAAGCAAAAGGAAATGGGTCAACTTTACTTTCATTGAATTTGGCTTGGGAAGGGAATGACATACACACTAAATTAGGTATCTTGCCCTACAGGAGAGTAGGGGAGAAGGAGAGGAGAGGGGGGATGATAGAGGGGAGGGCAGGTTGTGGGGGAGGGTAGGGAGGTATGCTATCTTCTGAGAGCAGGTAGGAGAGGGACAACTAGCCCCGTTCCCTTACCCAGCTGCCATGTCTCTGTGTGGCCACATGGTCATCTCTGTCTCTTTTGATTTTGTCCTTTCCTGATCTTAAGTAAATGAATAACTGGGGATGGAGAGCCCAGACAACTTAATGAGTTCCGAAAGACCCAAAGATCCTGAGAGACCTGGGAGTCAGTAGCCATGGTATTCCTGAAAAGGAAATGACTGACAATAGGAGAAATGTCTGCACCCGGGAGCAGAGAGGCAGCAGAGAATGATTAGAGATAGTCACTTGAGGATAGGCAGCTTGAGCCATCATGATCCCTTGGCAGATTAAAGTGTGAACTCTGGGTTTAGGAAATGAACCAATCCTAGGAGCCCAGCTAATCAGCTCACCTAGCAGAGAGCTAAACCATAGAGAATTTTCTGAGAATGCTCCAGAGAGAAAGGCATTGAAGCCATACAGTTTCAGACTCATGAACTGCTTTGATCACAGGTATTCCTTCCACACTCATCTCACTGCCTCTGTACTTTCAGTTTGTGCACACTCTCTCCCATGGACTCTTTACTCCTGAGGGAGTGAAGAGCAAAGCTTTGTTAAGGGGATATTTTGGAACAACTTATAATATCTCCTTAGTAAATGCCCCTGCTAAAAGCTACTTGTCTACTGGTTGGTTATTAGGAAGCATAACAGTGGGGCTCATGATCTACCCACAGGGTTACTCCTAGAACATGAAGTAGTCAGCCACCCTCTGGGAAACCAAACCATGAGTTCAAGCAAGAGACTACTACCCCAGATAGGGTATTGTACCTCTTATGAGTAAAAATTTTATTTATTTATGTTTTTTGCATGAAGTCTGAATTTTCCTTTGTAATTTATTTTTTATTTAATTAATTAATTTTAATTTTCAACATTTTGAGTTCCAAATTTTCTCCCCATTTCTCCCTTCCCCCCACCCTGAGACAGCAAGCATTCTGATTACTTCTTTCCCCAATCTTCCCTCACTTCTATCACTCCCCCCTTTTATCCCCATTCCCTTCTATTTTCCTGTAGGGCAAGATATATTTCTGTATTCCATTCTTATTTACCAGTTTCATGTAAAAATAATTTTTAACATTTTTAAAACTTTAAGTCCTACATTCTCTCCCTGCCCCCCTCCCCATCCACCCTCATTGAGAATTGACATAGGTTATACATGTGTAATCATGCAAAACACTTAATAATTATATTAGTCATAATAGTCATGTAATAGCTGTAATAGTCATGTTGTGAAAGACTAACTATATTTCCCTCCATCCTAACCTGCCCCCTATTTTTTCTATTCTTTCCTTTGACCCTGCCCCACCTCAAAAGTGTCTATTTGTGCTTACCCCCCACGACTTGCCCTTTTTTTCTATCATTCCCCCTTCTCTTACTCCTTTCTCCCCTACTTTCCTGTAGGGTAAAATAGATTTCCATACCCTATTGAGTCTGTATGCTATTCCCACATTCAGCCAAATCTGATGGGAGTAAGGTTCACTCATTCCCTCTCACCTCTCCCTTCTTCCCCTCCATTGTGAAATCTTTTTCTTGCCTCTTTAATGTGAGGAAAATTTACTCCACTAGACCTCTCCCTTTCTCCTTCTCCCAGTACATTCCTCTCTCATTCTTTAATTTTATTTTTTAGATATATCCCTTCATATTAAACACACATTGTGCCCTCTATATATATATATATATATATATATGTGTGTGTGTGTGTGTGTGTGTGTGTGTGTGTATATATATATATATATATATATATATATATATATATATATATATATATATATATATATATATATATATATAAAATGTATTTTCCCTCCACATACCATAATGCTGAGAAATGGTCTCATGAGTTACAATTATCGTCTTTCCATGTAGGAATGTAAACAGTTCAACTTTAATAAGTCCCTTTTGATTTCTCTTTCTTGTTTACCTTTTCATGCTTCTCTTGAATCTTGTATTTGAAAGTCAAATTTTCTATTCAGCTCCTGTCTTTTCATCAAGAATACTTGAGGGGCGGAGCCAAGATGGTGGAGTAGAAACAGCTCATCCAAGCCACTCTGCCCCCAGATTCCCCCCACACTATGTAAAAGGGGACTCTGAACAACTTCTGGAGCCCCAGCACCCACAGAACGACACAGAGAAGCTAACCTCCCGCTGAGGACAGCCCAGCAGCCCTGCAGGAAGGACCAGTGCAGCGCTCTGGAAGCCAGCAGCGAGCAGTGCGCAGAGCATGGGGAGCTGAGCTGAGTGGAGCCCAGGTCCCCGTGAGCCGAAGTTTTAGTCCCAGGGCGGCAGGGCCAGCAGCCGGCTGGAGAGACCCCAGAACACCACCAGCTGTGGGGACTTCAGAATTATCAACATAGACATGCCTAGGACAAAGTGAGAGGTTAGTGCCCTATGGACTTTGGGAGCAGCATTTGGGGAATGCATTGGCTTCCTCCCCTGGGGGCTAGAAGCAGCTGGGGAGACATGCCATTTTGTAGTTTTCAAAGGCAGCTCCTGCTCCTGGCCTGCAAACTGTAGGGAGATCCAGCGATCAGTCTTGGGGGGTAATCGCTCTTGCTATAACCTCCCTGGATCTGGATTGTGATCTGGGGTGGAAGTCGTGGGTGGGGTTACAGCTTGCCAGAAACAGAAGTTGGCCCCCCCACATGTTTAGGGCAAAGGTGCCTGTCTGGCACCAGGCCATACTGTGGCAACAAGCCCAAAAGTCAAGTAGTTAAGTGGCAATGTGCCAAGGCAAAGGAAACAGAAAAATGCAACCCTAGACTCCTATTTTGGGGGCATAGAGCAGGAAAAGGACTGTGAGGTCAGAAGTCCTGTTCCAAAAGCCCCAGGGGAAAACATGAGCGGATTGCAGGCCATAGAGGACCTTAAGAAGGACTTTAAAAATCAAATAAGAGAAGTGGAGGAAAAATTGGAAAGAGAAATGAGAAGAATGCAGGAAAAGTATGAAATGAGGGTCAACAGCCTGACTGAGGAAAACAACACCTTAAAAATAGACTAACTCAAATGGCAAAGGAGGCCCAAAAGGGCAATGAGGAGAAGAATGCCTTAAAAAGTCGAATTTGCCAGATGGAAAAAGAATCTCAAAACTTCACTGAGGAGATTCATTCCTTCAGAGTTAGACTGGAGCAAATGGAAGCTAATGACTTTATGAGAAATCAAGATGCTGTTAAGCAGATCCAAACAAATGAAAGATTAGAAGGCAATGTGAAATATCTCATGGGAAAAACCACTGACCTGGAGAATAGATCCAGGAGAGACCATTTAAAAATTATTGGACTAAATGAAAGCCATGATCAAGGAAAGAACCTAGAGATCACCCTTCAAGAAATTCTCAAGGAAAATTGCCCTGAGGTTTTAGATCCAGAGGGCAAAATAGAGGTTAAAAGAATCCACCAATCACCTCCTGAAAAAGATCCCAAAAAGAAAACTCCCAGGAATATTATAGCCAGGTTCCAGAATCTCCAGATCAAGGAGAAAATAGTACAAGCAGCCAGGAAGAAACAATTTCAATATTGTGGAAACACAATCAGAATAGCCCAGGACCTGGCAGCTTCTACACTGAGGGATTGAAAGGCATGGAATATGATATTCCAGAGGGCAAAAGATCTGGGAATGAACCCAAGGGTCACCTACCCAGAAAAACTGAGTATTTTGTTTCAGGGGAAAATATGGTCATTCAGTGGAATAGAGGACTTTCAAGCATTCTTGAGGAAAAAACCAGAATTGAATAGAAAATTTGACACCCAGACACAAGAAGGAAGAGATGCCTGAGAAGGTAATCAGGGAAAGAAATCAAAAGGAACTTATCAAAGTTGAACTATTTACATTCCTATATGGAAAAGCAATAACTGTGACTGATGATATCTTTCTCACTATGAAAATAATGGAAGAAAGGGGTGTGGTCATATGAATACATATGTGAATGTGTGTGTATATGGTTATAGTTATATATGGATAGAGGGTATAAGTTGAATTTGTTGGGAAGGGAGAATACTCAAGGGATGAAATTATGAGGTGAGAGAGGAAAGTGGCAAGAGGAGATGGGGAGAGACAGGGTAGGGTAAACTATCTCATGTAGAAGAAGCAAGGAGAAGTGGTTGCAAGGGAGGGGAGAATAGGAAGGCAAAAAAGGCAAAACCACATTCTCATTGAATTTGGTTCAGGGAGAGAATGACATACATACTAAATGGGATATCTCAACCTGCAGCAGAATAGGGGGAAGGGGATGAGAGGAGGGATGATGGATGGGAGGGCATCCTTGGGGGGAGGGGAGGTTGGAAGTACCCACTATAGAAGAGGGACAGGATCATGTAGGGAATGGACCAGGTGGGGGGTGGGATGAATGGGAGGGAATTATAAGCAGCCTTGTATAATATATCTACTATGATAATGTTTTGCAAAGCTAGACATGTACAACATATACTGAATTACTTATCTCCCCAGAGGGAATGGGTGACAAGGGAGGAAGGAAATGGATCTGAAATTCGAGGTCTTAACATTAAATGTTTCAAATATATATAAATACTATTATTAATAAAAAAGAATACTTGAAAATCCTCTATTTCATTGAATATCCATTTTTTCCCTGAAGTATTGTACTCAGTTTAACTGGGTAAGTGATTCTTGGTTTTAATCCTAGCTCCAGAATATCATATTCCAGTCCCTCCAATCCCTTAATGTAGAAGCTGCTAAAGCTTGTGTTATCCTGATTGTGTTTCCACAATACTCAAATTGTTTCTTCCTGACTGCTTGCAGTATTTTCTCCTTGCCCTGGGAACTCAGGAATTTGGCTACAATATTCCTAGGAGTTTTCCTTTTGGGATCTTTTTCAGGAGGTGATTGGTGAATTCTTTCAATTTCTATTTTACCCTCTGGTTCTAGAATATCAGGGAAGTTTGCCTTGATAATTTCTTGAAAGATCATGTCTAGGTTCTTTTTTTGATCATTGCTTTCAGGTAGTTTAATAATTTTTAAATTCTCTCTCCTGAATCTATTTTCCAGGTCAATTGTTTTTCCAATGAGATATTTCACATTGTCTTCTATTTTTTCATTCTTTTGGTTCTGTTTCATTTTTATATTTTCTTGATTGCTCATAAAGTCATTAGCTTCCTTCTGCTCCTTTCTGGTGTTTAAGGAATTATTTTCTTCAGTGAGCTTTTCGACTTCCTTTTCTATTTGGCCAGTTCTGCTTTTAAGGCATTCTTCTCCTCATTGAACCTCTTTTGTCATTTGTGTTAGACTATTTTTAAGATGTTATTTTCTTCAGTATTTTGGGGGGGTCTACTTTAGTAAGCCATTGACTCATTTTTCATGATTTTCTTGTATCACTCTCATTTGTCTTCCCAATTTTTCCTCTACTTTTCTTACTTCATTTTAAAAATCCTTTTTGAGCTCTCCCATGGCCTATGATCAACTCTTATTTTTTTCTTGGAGGCTTTGAATGTAGGAGCTTTGACTTTGTTGTCTTCTTCTGGCTGTATGTTTTGGTCTTTTTTTTCTTTTTTGGGGGAGGAAGGCAGGGCAATTGGGGTTAAGTGACTTGCCCAAGGTCACATGGCTTTTTTGTGTTAAGTGTCTGAGTCTGGATTTGAACTCAGGTCCTACTGAATCCAGGGCTGGCACTCTATTCACTGCCCTACCTAGCTGCCCCCTTTTGATCTTTTTTTTGTACTGTTTGCTCATTTTTCCAGCCAATTACTTGACTTCTTTGTTAAGGTAGGACCTTGATTTCAGAGTGGATGTCCCAGGCTTCAGGGGTTTTGCACAGCTATTTTCAGAGATATTTCTAGGGACCTGTAAATTTTTTGTTCTCCCAAGGTTGTATGATCAAAGGAGAGGTGTTTACTCCTCTCTTGGCCTATGCTCTGGTCTGTGGGTGACCACAAGCACTCTTTTCTGTCTTGGAGCTGTGAGGAGGATTCCCTTTCCCCCAACACAAGGTCTACCATGCCAGCATTCCTTCTCACCCTAGGACCGCCCAGGACAGTGACCCAGATCCAAACAAGAGCAGAGCAAGAGAATCCTGCCTCAGTGCCAGGAAAGAGATCCTTGCAACCCTCCTCTGATCAGCCTCTCAATCCCCCCACTGTCTATGGGCCAAGAGCTCTGGAAGTAGCCACTGCTTTTGTGGCCTCTACCACCCCCAGCCCAGGGCTGGGCTTGATCATGCCCATCTCTCACCTAGGTCTGATAGACCTTTCCCACTGTCTTCAGTATTTTGGGGTTGAGAAGTCTGGAAGCCCTCTAAGCTGCCAGGGATTCAGTGCCATGAGGCCTGATCTGGCCTGTCTGTACCAACGTGACCCACACTGGACTGTGTTCCTCTCCCAGCCTGGTGCAATAGACCTTTCCTGTTGACCTTCCAGGTTGTCTTGGGCTGGAAATTTGTTTGTCTCTGTCATTTTGTGGATTCTGCTGCTATAGAATTTGTTTAGAGTTATTTTTTTACAGGTATTTGGAGCTGTTTGGGAAAGAACTGAAGGAAGTCCCTGCTTTCATTCCACCATCTTGGCTCTGCCCCTTCTTTTGTAATTTAGATCTATTGCCCCTGTTTCTGCCCTCTGGAGCCTAAGAGAATATGTCTTATCCTTCTTCCATTTGATACTCCTACAAATACCTGAAGAATGCTATCATATCCCCACTGAGGCTTATCTCCTCCAAGAGATGGAGAAAAACATACTCTCTTCCTCCATGCTCACATGATATGAACTCAGTATCTTTCACCATCCTTATTATCTTCCTCTTGATGCTTTCCAGTTTATCCATGTGCTTCTCAAGCTAGGAATGGAACATTGTTCCAGATGTGGCCTAAGACAGTGTTTTGAGGGACATGGTTGTTGTTCCCTTGTTTCAGTTGTATCTGACTCTTCATGACCCCATTTGAAGTTTTCTTGTCAAAGATGCTGGAGTAGTTTGACATTTCCTTCTCCAGCTCATTTGACAGATGAGGAAACTGAGGCAAACAGGTGTAAACAGGGTGAAGTGACTTGCCCAGGGTCACACAGCTAGTGTCTGAGGTCAAATTTGAGGTCTTCTTGATTCTAGGCCCAGTGCTCTAACCCCTGCACTATTGAGTTGCTGCTTAAAGGGACTCTCACCCTCTTATTCCAGGAAGAAGAGAGATCAGTCATGTGGCAATAGTTCAAAATATAGACGGCCCATGTGGTGTACTAGTATGCTTTTTATGTTGAGAAATCAAGAAAGGCCCCACATACAATGGGTGGGTCCTCTGTGGTGAATTTGTGGGTGGACATGGAGAAAAAGTGAATGGAAAGAGAGAGTATGGAGAGGCTGCTATCTGCATCACATCTAGAGTACTCACATCAATGACATAGATCCATTTGAGTATTTAAGATCAAAAGCCCAAGGATCCTCCTAATGAATAGAGTTGCCAGGTTTAAGGCTAGGGCTGTGCTAGGAGTGTGGCCAATGGGAGTCATAAGTAATCTACCAAGGATGTGCTAAAGCCAGCTCCTATCAGCTCACTAAAGCCGGTTGTTAAATTTTTCAGTGTGAGCATTTATACCTCTGAAATCACCAGACTCTATAAATCAGGGTTTGATCTGTCATTTTGTTGATTGTCTAGACCTAAGAAAGTAATAAAATGTTAATATTGCAGGTTAAGCTTAAAAGTGGGTCATGAGCTTTTGGAGAGGTTGTTGTTGTTAAATATTTACCAGCACATCCCCGTAGGACACTCAAACAGAAGGAGAAGAACAGGCTGGATATGTCAATGACTGCCCTAATTGGTAGGGACTTAAGGCTTTTCGCAGAATCCCAGCATTGATAAGTCATATCAGAACCAGTTCATTGAACAAGAATTCCTTCTAAAATATTTCCATGTGGCCATTTAGCTTTTGCATTTAGCTTTTCCCTGGTGAAGGGAAGCCCACTAACCCCTGAGGGAGCTTTGATTGTTAGGATATCAAGTCTAAATCTGCCTCTCTTATATTTCTACCCATTCCTGCTCAAGTTCTTCCCAGTGGGACCAAAAAGAAGGAAGGAAGGAAGCAAGCATTTATTAAGTGCATGCTATGGTGCCAGGCATTGTGCCAAGGTGCTTTATTATCTCATTTGACCCTCACAACAACTCTGAGAGGTAAGTACTATTATCATCCCATTTTAGAGTTGAAGAAACTGAGAAGTTAAGTCACATGGCTAGTATGTTAGAATTTGAACACAGGTCTTCCTGACAACAGACCCAACACTATACCACTTACCTGACTTAAAACAAATCTAATCTTTCTTTAAGGTGAAGCCCCTCCAAGTACTTGAAGTTAGTTATCTTTTTTCTTGTTCATTTTACCCAACATGGATGTTTTGTTTCTTTTATTGCTGTCTTTTGTTCTTACAATACAATCATTCATGTACTCCGCACTCAAAACTTCCTACAGGACCTTCTCTTGAAATAGTGAAAAAGAACTAAGAGGGGGGCGGAGTCAAGATGGTACTTCTGAGGAACTCCAGCCCACACCACTTCAAAATTATGTAAAAGGGGGACTATGAACAACCTCTGGAGCTCCAGAACCTACAAAATGACACAGAGAAGTTAACCTCCCACTGAGGACAGCCCAGCACCCCAGCAGGGAGTGGCCAGCGCAGTGCTCTGGGAGCCAAGCCCAGGCCCGCATGAGTCAAGGTTTTAGCCCGAGGGTGGCCAGACCAGCAGCTGGCTGGAGGGACCCCCAGAACACCAGCAGCTCTGGAGTTCCCAGAATTATCAACACATAGATGCCTAGGACAAAGTGAGAGGTCAGTGCCCTATGGACTTTGGGGACCGGTTGGGAGAATGTGTCAGCCTCTTCCCCTGGGAGCCAGAAGCTGCTGAGGAGCTGGCCCAGCTTGTAACACGTTGGTGCACTGTAGCTTCAGCTCTTGGCCTGCAGACTGTAGGGGGATCCAGCAATCAGTCTGGGGTATAAGCGCTCTTGCTTTACCCTTCTTGGATCTGGATTGCAGTCTGGGGTGGAGGTCTTGGGGTGGGTGACCAGCTTGCCAGAGTGTGTGGAGGCTTCACAGAGGCCACACAACTAATACCTCCAGAAGTTGAGAAAACCACAACATTTGGGACAGAAGTTCCCCTGGCTGGTGGCAAAGTCCTACTGTGGCAACAAGCCCAAAAGTCAAGTAATTGAGTGGCAACATGCCTAGGCAAAGGAAACAAAATAAACAGAAAAATGCAACATTAGACTCCTATTTTGGGAGCAAAGAGGATCAGAGCATGGAACAGGAGGTGGACTGTGAGGTCAGAACTCCTGCACCAAAAGCCTCAAATGAAAATATAAGCTGGCTACAGGCCATAGAGGACCTTAAGAAGCAGATAAGAGAAGTGGGGGGAAAATTGGGAAGATAAATGAGAAAGATGCAAGAAAAGTATGAAGTGAGAGTCAACAGCCTGACTGAGGAAAATAACACCTTAAAAAATAGACTAACTCAAATGGCAAAAGAGGCTCAAAAAGGCAATGAGGAGAAGAATGCCTTAAAAAGCCAACTTTGCCAGATGGAAAAAGAATCTCAAAAGCTCACTGAGGAGATTCATTCCTTCAGAGTTAGACTGGAGCAAATGGAAGCTAGTGACTTTATGAGAAATCAAGATGCTATTAAACAGATCCGAACAAATGAAGAATAGAAGGCAATGTGAAATATCTCATTGGGAAAACCATTGACCTGGAAAAGAGATCCAGGAGAGACAATCTAAAAATTATTGGACTACCTGAAAACCATGATCAAAGAAAGAATCTAGAAACCATCCTTCAAGAAATTCTCAAGGAAAATTGCCCTGATGTTTTAGAATCAGAGGGCAAAATAGAGGTTGAAAGAATCCACAGATCACCTCCTGAAAAAGATCCCAAAAAGAAAACTCCTAGGAATATTGTAGCCAGGTTCCAGAATTCCAAGATCAAGGAGAGAATATCACAAGCAGCCAGGAAGAAACAATTTGAATACTGTGGAAACACAATCAGGATAACACAGGATCTGGCAGCTTCTACACTGAGGGACCAAAGGGCATGGGATATGATATTCTGGAGTTCAAAGGAGCTGAGATTAAAACCAAGAATCACCTACCCAGCAAAACTGAGTATCATGCTTCAGGGGAAAATTTGGTCATTCAGTGGAATAGAGGTCTTTCAAGCATTCTTGAGGAAAAAAACAGAGTTGAATAGAAAATTTGACATTCAGACACAAGAAGCAAGAGATGCTTGAGAAGGTAAACAGGGAAAAGAAATCACTATGAACTTATCAAAGTTGAACTATTTACATTCCTACAGGGAAAAACAATAACTGTAACTGATGAAACTTTTCTCAGTGTGAAAATAGTTGAAGAAGGGTATATGGGCATATGAATACATATGTGAATGTGTGTATATATGTTTTCAGGTATACATAGATAGAGGACACAGGTCGAATTTAATAGGAAGGGATGATACTTAAAAGGTGAGGTTAAGAGGTGAGAGAGTAATGTGGTGAGGGGGAATGGGGAGAGACAATGGGGTGAACTGTCTCATGTAGAGGAGGCAGAGGAAGGTGGTTGCAGGGGAGGGGAGGAACAGGAAGGCAAAAAGGCAAAACCTTATTCTCATTGAATTTGGACCAGGGAGAGAATGACATGCATACTAAATAGGGTGTCCCACCCTACAGGAGCAGGGGAGGGGGATGGGGGAAGGTGGTGGAGGGGAGGGAGGGTTGGGGGGGAGGGAAGTTGGAAGCACCCACTTTTGAAAAGGGACAGGATCAAGGTGGGGAGTGGACCAGATGGAAGGTGGAATGGGAGGGAGGGAATAGTCAGTCTTTTACAATATATCTACTATAGTAATGTTTTGCATAGCTACACATGTACAGCATATACTGAGTTGCTTATCTTCCTTTTAAAATCAATTTAAAAAAAAATATATATATATATAAATACTATGATTAATACTATTTTGCATATAATTGGGAGATAAGATGTGCAGGCAATGGGGCGCAGGGATTCACCTCGCCCTACTGGAAAAGTCGAAGGGGATATGGGAGAAGAGATGGGAGAGAGAAGATTGGTTGAGGCAATATCCTGTATGACTGCTATTCTGGGGTGGTGGGTAGGGGGAAAATGGGGAAAAATTGTTACTCAAAATCTGACAGAAATGAATGATGTAAACCAGAAGTTAATAAAGAATTTGGGGGGAAAAAAAGAAAGAAAAAAAGAAAAAGAACTAAGAAAAATCTGCCAACACAGTGACCACATCTAACAATAACCTCCACCACCATCACCCATCTCACACACACAGACATGCATGCACACACGTGCACACACACACACACACACACACACACACACACACACTCACTCCTTTACTGGGAGGATGTAAGGATGTGTCTCCATTGGTCTCTGGAACTCATATTGGTCTTTGCATTTAATTTAAGTTCAGATGCTTTTTTAAATTATCATTTTCATTAATATTATTATAGTCATTGGATATACAGTATTTCTAATTCTACTTTCTTCCCTTTGTATTAGTTCAAACAAATAGTATGTTTCTTTGAATTCCTTATATTTATCCTTTCTTTTTAAAACTATAACCAATATCTTTTATTTTAAAATCATATGTATATATACACATATAGACACATGTCAACATCTATACATATCCTTTCCCCTCTTTTTTTCTGTCCCAGAGAAGCATCTCTTACAACAAATAACAAAAGACGGGAAAAAACATTTTCAGGAACATAAATACATCAATTAAGCCTGACATTTTATGCAAGATTCCATACTCATAGTCCCCCACTTCTGTAAAAGAGAGAGTTATGTTCTCATATCTCTTCTTTGGGGGTCAAGTTTTGTCATTATAATTTCATAATACAGTTACCCCTTCTACATTGCCACTTTACCCATTGCCCATCAGCATAAAAAATTAAATGGGAATTTGGGGGGAGTTTTGTGGAAGTCACAGATGACACAGAGCTTATGACCAAATACTTAACCTATATTTTATAATAAGGTACTGTAAAAAAACATTAAAGAAAAAGAAAAAAATTCAGACTTCTTCTCTGGCACAAAGGGAGAGTCAAAAAAATTTACATGCATTTTCCAGATTGCAGGGAATGTAGCATCCGTAGCCTCCATGATGTGGAAGGGATAACTGTATTTAGTTTGGGGATTTTTGCTCTTCTTTTCATTAACGTTCTTGGAATCATTTTTGTATATTGATTTCTTGGTTTTTCCTATTTCATTTTGCATTACCTCATATCTTCCTATGTTTCTCAATATTTTTCATATTTTTCATTCATTTTGGAACAGTAATATTCCATTCCACAGAGTGAAATTCACACAGTGCAACTTGGTTAGGCATTCCCCAGTGGAGAAGGAGGGTCTACTTTGTTTATATTTCTTTGCTACTACAAAAAATACTGGATAAACATTAGCTTTTCTCTTCTAAACCTTCTCTTCTCCAAACTTAACATTCCTAATTTTTTTAACCAGGCTTCACACGACATAATTTCAAAACCTTTCACATCTGGGTTTCATTCTCTAGGTAGAAAGATAGATAGATAGATAGATAGATAGATAGATAGATAGATAGATAGATAGATAGATAGATAGATAGATAGATAGATAGATAGATGGATAGATGGATGGATGGATAGACAGATAGATGGATGGATGGATGGATGGATGGATGGATGGATGGATGGATGGACAGATAATTAGCATTCTTCCTAAAATGCAGCACCCATTATTTTAACAATAATTATAATAAAAATACTATCTTACATTCCATGAAATATAATCATGGGTCCTCTTAAGGCTCTAAGGTCCATGCCTTGTGATATTAGAGCAGTAATATTTGTCCAGCACTTTATTCTCTTCCCACAGAACCAGCATGTGAGTCAATAAATGAATATCTACAAAAATATTTTATTTAGAAACAGGAATAAACCTCCCAAAGGCGTCCAGCCCACTCCCTGTGTCCTGTTTGAGTATTCGAATATACATTATTACAAACTTTCATTAATGTGTCTGAATATGTATTATTCATAGTTTCTTTAATGCATAAAGTTGGCTGATTTTTCATTCCTGTTTCTAAAATAAAATAGTCTGTAGATATGCTTAGCTTCACCTTATTTAACTTAAATACATGTGTAAATGATAAAATATTGAGCAAATCTTCCAGATCTAAGATCACAGGATCAAAGCATCTTTTTTAAAATATTAAATTATTTTAATTAACAGATATCAATTTTCTTCACTTTATTTCAAATTAATTTGTCCCTTACACTCTTCCTCTGCACTGAGCAAATTTTTAATCCCCTAAATAATTCTCTCTTAGTCTAGCCAAACAAATGAACACATTAGCCATATCCAAACTATATCCCCTGAATCTTTTTTTGTCACCTGTCTCATCAGGAGGAGAGTGGTGTGTTTCATTTTCATTCTTTTGGATAACTGGTTTATCATTGCCTTGATCAGAGTTCTAAAGGCTTTCCAAGTTGTTTTCTCTCTAATGTTGTCATTATATAAATTGTTCTCCCAATTCTGCTCACTTTTCTATTCATCAATTCACAAAGTTCTTCCCAGTTTCCTTAGAAAATTGTCCATTTTATCATTTCTTTTGCTATGATAAGATTCTATTATAGTCATATACTACAATTTGTTTTAGCCATTCCCCAATAAGAGGACAGCCTTTTAGTTTCCAGTTTTTTGATTTCCATAAAACAGCTGCTATAAATACTTGTGCACGTATAGGTCTTTTTCCTCTTTCTTCAATTTCTTTAGGCGTATAGACTCTGTGGTGGTATAGATGGATCAAAGGAGATCAGAGAATGTAATTTCAATTCAATCTGTGATTGTATTTCCCAAACCACTTGATGGTTTGAATTGCTATTGATATGAGCAGATTTCTACCTGTAAGCATGAGACAAAGTGATGGATCAAGCCACTGTTGTTATTGTTGTTGTTGTTGTTGTTGTTTTTGTTGTTGTTGTTATAGCAGGTTTGCTGCTAATACATATTCAGCAATTCCATAGATGAACTTTCACATGTAGCAGGTATTTTTATGGCTATTTCACATGTAAAAATCTCTTGTGGGGACATGGTTATAATGGTGTAGAGCCATAATGTCAAACTCAAATAGAAATAGGACTACTAAACTTATTCTTCCAGGCTATCTATTAAATTTGAAAACCATACATTGCTATTATCTATGTTCTTTTGCATTTTCATTTATTTTGTTAAATATTTACCAATTACATATAAACATTTTTTAATTTATTTTTTAAAATTTAACTCAAAATTTTGGAACTTACCAAACCCTTTCCTTTCCTCCTCACCCTCCCCCAGCCCTCGAGAAGGCAAGCAATATGATATCAACTATACATGTCATGCAATTATACATGTAAACATATTTTCATATTAGCCATGTTGCAAAAGAAAATACACACACACACACACAAACAAAACAAGAAAATAAAGAAAGTTTTAAAAGTATGATTCAATCTGCATTCAGGGTTCATCAGTTCTTTCTCTGGTGTTGGATAGCATTTTTCACAGAATTTTCTTGAATCATTATATTAATCAGAATAGCTAAGTCTTTCACAGTTGATCATCCTTACAATATTGCTTTTATTGTCTACAATTTTCTCCTGGTTCTGCTCACTTCATTTTGCATCCGTTCGTATAAATCTTCCTATGTTTTTTTTTAAAGCAATTGGGGTTAAGTAACTTGCTCAAGGTTACGCGGCTAGTCATTATTTATGTGTGGGTGCTCATTTTCTGAGGCCGGATTTGATCTCGGGTCATCCCAACTCCGAGGCCAGTGCTCTTACTCACTGCGCCACCTAGCCGCCCCTTTAGGGCAATTGGGGTTAAGTAACTTGCCCAAGGTTACATGGCTAGGTTTTTGTTTGTGTGGATTAAGTGTCAGAAGCCGGCTCTGAACTCAGGTCCTTCTGACTCCAGGGCCGGCACTCTATTCACTGCGTCACCTAGCCGCCCCCTTCCTATGTTTTTTGAAACCACCCCCCTTGTCATTTCTTATAGTACAATAGTATTCCATAATAATAATTTTACACAGCTTATTCAGACATTCCCCAATTGATGGGCATCTCCTCTATTTCCAATTTTTAACCACCACAAAAAGAGCTGCTATAAATATTTTCATACATATAGGTCTTTTTCTCTTTTCTTTGATCTCTTTGGGATACAGACCTAGTAATAGTATTACTGGGTCAAAGAGTATGCACAATTTTATTATATCATATTTAACTATATTATATTAACTATATATTATATATAATATTAATTAATTAATATATGTAATGGGAATTTGAATATCTTCCGTGCCCCTTAATAGACCTGGGGGAGTTTGAAGATCTTCCCTGCTTTGAAAATAAGCTCTGCCCCCAATAGGCTGAATGTAATCACATTGAGCCTGTGGTGGGAGGAGTTTGCTTTAGGGTGGAGCAGAGCCTACAGGAATCCCAGAGTCAGAGCTAGTAAGAAGGTGGGAGAGAGAGGAGCTCAGGCAAGGAGATAGAGAGGTTTGTGAGTAAATATTGATCTTGCATTAGTTTGTGGGAAGGCTGAAGGATGGCATGGCTCTTTGTGTTGTCATGGCTTGTTAATTTCTTTTCTCTTCCCAAATTTTCCCCCACTTCTCTTATCTGCTTCTTAAGGTCCTCTATGGCCTGTAGCCAGCTTGTACTTTCATTTGGGGCTTTTGGTGCAGGAGTTCTGATCTCACAGTCCTCCTCCATGCTTTGAGCCTCTTTGCCCCTAAAATAGGAGTCCAATGTTGAACTTTTCTGTTTATTTTGTTTTGTTTGCCTAGGCATATTGCCACTTAATTACTTGATTTTTGGGCTTGTTGCCACAGTAGGACTCTGCCACCAGACAGGGGAGCTTCCGCCCAAACGTGGGGTCTTCATAACTTCTGCCAGTTGGGTGGCTTCTGTAAAGCCTCCACCCACTCTGGCAAATTGGATACCCACCCCAAACTTCCCCCCCAGACCACAATCCAGATCCAGGCAGTTTAAAGCAAAAGCGATTAACCCCCAGACTGATTGCTGGATCTTCCTACAGTTCACAGACCAGGAGCTAGAGCCACTACTGACGCTGCAAAATGGCTTCTGTGCAGCTGTTTCTTCAGCAGCTTTTTGCCCCCAGGGGAGGAAGCCATGTGTTCCCCAAATACTGGTCCCAAAGTCCATAGGGCACTAACCTCTCACTTTGTCCTAGGCATAGCTGTGCTGATAATTCTGGAATCGCCACAATTGCTGGTGTTCTGGGGTTCCACCAGCCGGCTGAAGGCCCGGCTGCCCTGGGGCTAAAACCGCGGACCTGAGGGTTCTGCGGGCTGTGCTGTAGGTTCCCAGCGAGCTGTGCTGCCTGCTCTCAGAGCGCTGCACTGACTGCTCCCTGCAGGGCTGCTGGGCGGTCCTCAGCAGGAGGTTAGCTTCTCTGTGCCGTTCTGTGGGTGCTGTGGCTCCAGAAGTTGTTCGGAGCTCCCTTTCACATTGTTTGGAATTTGTGTGGGGCAGAGCACATTGGAAATCGGCTTGTTAATTTCTTTACTATTATGATGGAATCAGTTTACTGGTTTGGGGATTCAGTTTTCTGATGTCTAAATAAATGCTTCAGGTCTGTCCTCTATATGGATAGTTTGTTATATTTTTCAATTGAATGTCATGCAATATTTATAGTCATGGACTTTATCATGATCATGGGTGCTGTAAATATTGCATTGGCACTACAATATAATTTATATTATATTACAAATATAATATAATATGTTATATTTATAATATATACTGGGTCAAAGAGTATGCACAATTATAGCCTTTTGGGCATAGCTTTAACTTGTTCTCCAGAATGATGAGAGTTCATGTTTCTGAAGAGGAAATATATGAAGAGTTTGGGAAACAGCTCACAAACCTGGTACAGTATAAGCACTTAATAAATACTTATTGGATGATGAATTTACTGTTGAGTTCCCCACATCAGTCTCTTCAGAAAATTCCCATTTTTCTTCCTGACTGAAACTATCTTCCTTTGTGTCTTCAGAATTTCATTCTTGAGTTTCTTCCATTCTTCCTGGGATGATTTCCCTAAAATATTTTAATCCATGTGATCCTTTCTTTTATCCCTTTGATAACTGCTTTCCCAAAATTTAGGATACATGTCAGACTATGACTAGATTTCCTCTCCTCTATCACAAACCCTGGAATGGGACAGTCACTTCCCTCCAGAGTTCATATCATTTCCACCCAAGCAATAAGTTCCTCCCTTTAGTGAGGACCGGATCCAGAATATAATTTCCCCATTTTGTGTGCTCCAGGGGATATTTGCATTAATGAAGTACCCACATTACTATGATATTATAACCTTTGTTCCAGACTTGTGATATTTCCCATGCTTCCTATCCATTTCCTCTTCTTTCCTGGTGGTCTGTGGTACACGCCAATGATTAAACCATTTATTTTCTTCCTTTGTTTGGCTATCACCCTCTCTTCATTAGCCTTTTCTCTCTGGTTCCTGGATTTCCTCACATAAGTATAGTTTCTTAATCTACAATGCTCTCCTACCTTCTTCTCTTTACCTACCAGATTTCTTTTAAATAAGACGTACCCACCTAGGATCATGGCCCAGTCATAGCCTTCATCCCTCAAGTCATAGTGACACCTATAATTTGCCACCTTTCATTAGGACCTCTAGTTTCTCTTGTTCATTGCCCAAGCTTTGAGTATTTGTATACAGACATTGAGGTTATAGATTTTACTACTGGATCTTTTCTTAGATTTTTTTCTCCTGTGAATTTCTGAGTGTGTCAGAAGCTATTTTTCTTTTTCTTTTTTTGTGACTGCTTTCCATAGTATCGAACTTGGAGGATATACATAGGCAGCCTTTTCCTTCTCTGATCCTTTTTAGTTTAAAGCCCTTTTAGTTAATTTACAAGATACTAGGAAAATACATTCTTACTAGTCTTTGTTAGGTGTACTCCATCTCTGGTCAGGAATCTGTCACCCCTATATAGTAAACCATAATCCAGAAATCCTAATTCTATTCTCAGATACCACCTTCTTAGCCAGCTGTTCACTTCCCAAATTAATTTTTCTCTTCAGCATCTCTTTCTTTCAATGAGTAATAGTGAGGAAAACACAACCTGCGCCCTTATGGTCTTCCGTTTCTTGCCCAAGACTTCATAATCATTGGCAATACTTTTTAGGTTCTTTGTAAATGTAATTTTGTGCCCATGTGAATCACCAGAAGCAAAGAATAGTCATTGGTTTTGACAGGTCTTTGAAGAGGTTAGCTGTGTCTTAAACAAGGAACGCCCTTGGAAGACAACAGACTTCTCTTTTGTTGCTATTGAGTAATGACCATCTCAGGCTGGCTTAGTGCCTCTGACTATGGAATCACCAACCACTATTTTCCTTCTCCTATTCTTCTGACCTTTACTAGGTTATTTTTCATCTTGTACCTTCTGTGACCACATTGTGTTATTCTATGGAGGATAAAACAGCTTCTTTCTTCTAAGAGCATCCAGCTCCATCCTCTTCAAGAAGAGCCTCAAATCTGATTTTAAGTTATTTCCTTTCCCTTTCTTCTTGGCTACAGTTTTCTAATAATCCCAACAAGGGACATCTCCCATCCTCCACCTCAGATTCCTTTTTTTCCCATTGAAATCTCCCTTTGCAGCTAGGTGGCATAGTGGATACTGGGCCTGGAGTCAAGAAAACCTGAGTTTAGGCCTTAGACACTATCTGTGTGACCCTGGGCAAGTCACTTAACCTGTTTCCCTCAATTTTCTCATCTGTTAAATGAACTAGAGAAGGAAATGGCAAAATCACTCCAGTATCTTTGCCAAGAGAATTCCAAAGAGGGTCACAAAGAGTCAGACATGATTGAAAAATGACTGAACAACAACAAATTTGTTTCTTTAGGAAGACTTCATTCTTCCTTATAATGTGAAGTGCTCTTGGAGTCCCCTCATCTTCTCTTGGAGGAAGGTCAGCCAATATTTGAAATAACAATAATAGTCACTTGCCTGTGTCAGAAATACAAATACTACACACTCAGTGCTAATTCCTATATTTTCTCCTGCTCTCTAGTAATGGAGATTTTAAGCCATCTTTGACTACTTATAGGGATTTACACCTCACCCTTAAACATCTAGCTAAAACTTTTGCATCAACTATTACCTCTTAACTTGACAACTGTTCAAATTCCTATCCTTCCTCAGTAATTCCCCATCCACATCTACATTAAACCTCCCCGTCAAACCTTGGTGGCACAGTGAGTAGAGCATTGGCCTTGGAGTCAAGAGGACCTGGGTTCAAATCTGGTCTCGGACACTTAACACTTACTAGCCATGTGACCTTGGGCAATTGCCCTGCATTCCCCCTCCAAAAAAGCAAAAGAAACAAAAAACAAAACCAGAAACTTTGTGCCAACTTCTAGTTTCATCGGCGTGCTCCATCCACCAGGTCCACTTTATTAACTTGCTAAATCACTTAGCTTTTTCCATTTACTTTGCCTGGTTTTACCAATTACCTCCTTGGTATTTCCTCCTATACCTAATATGATTCCACTCCCTAACATACTTCTGACAAACTGGCAACTGAAATTTCCAACCCTGGGACTCCAGAGCCAGACCCAGACTATGTCTCCATTCTGCTTCTCAGTCACCTTCATGCCACACACTCCCTAACTTTTCCAAGTCTAGCTCTGGAAACAGTAACCAAATCAAAGATACTATTCTTGAAAAAGATACATTTAATCAATTGTACAAAGTGTCCCCAAGATCTTAGTGCAGTTGTACCCTGTATTATTATTTCAATAAACATTTCCTCTCACTTCCCAGACCAAATCACTTCTCCCTGGCTTCCACTCCTCTCTCGGTGTTGTCTTTCCCTATTAGAATGTAGGCTCCCTGAAGGCAGGAACCTTCTGGCTAGTTTGTATTTGTATCTTCTCAGTGTCTGATTTGAGTTTTTCATTCTCTCATTCATTGATCCTCCTTAATCCTTTTTTTTTTAATCCTCTCCAATGCTTGATCCTGCATCTCTTCAAAACCCCAAGTAGATTCAGGACTATTATCTAGGCCTGGAGATTGTTCTTCAAACTTTCCTCAGTGTCTTCCAAGTTTTGCCAGATTTCTCCTCCCCAAATTCAACCTCTGACATCCTTCACGACTCCGAACCTTGCTACATCACCTACACAATCTCCCTTTTCTTCTTATTCAGTTCAAATCCTTCACTCTACTTCCACTCCTCCCACAGAAGCCAGAAGTGAACCATGTTGTTAAAACTGATATTATTCAGTTCCTCCAGTGGTTTGTAATATAATATATCATATTATTGCATTATATGATATCTTAAATATAACATATTATAATATATAATATAATAATATCCAGTGATATTATTCAGTTCCTCCAGTGGTTTGTAATATAATGTATATTATACGATAATATATTATATCATTGCATTATATGATATCTTAAGTATAATATATTATCATATATAATATAATAATATCCAGTGATATTGTTCAGTTCCATTCAGTCACTGGAAAAGGGTCTCACATGTAGGGTTGTTGTTGTCTAGTCGTGTCTAACTCTTTGTGATCCCCTGGACCATGCCAATCATTTCCATGGGGTTTTCTTGGTGAAGATACTGAACTTCCTTCTCTAGTAGACTATGGCAAACAAAGGTTAAGTGACTTGCCCAGGGTCACACAACTATTAAATATCTGAGGCTTAATTTGAACTCAGGTTTTCCTGACTGCTCTGTCCATTGAGCCACCTAGCTGCCTCAACATTTAGGGTCTTGACTACTAACTTTTCCTTTCACTGGGCCATTTTCACTCTAGATGTAGAAGGAGACCACATAAGACTGAATGAAAATTGGTTTTTCTTTTTCTTTGTTTCACGAGTCATTGTGGCCAAAGAATTCACCCCCAAGTTGCCAATCTGCTTAAGGAGATTCTCCATATTTTGCTAGACTGGTTCCTGAAAAGTTGGCTCAGTTCATTTGCAGAACCATCCTTAACATCATTCATCCTGGCAAAACTTGCCAGAGCTTATACTTTTCTGGTACAGCCTTAGAGAACTCACGGTCACCTCTATGCCATGGCAAGGAATCAGAGTAAGGCTTTGTGGATATTACAGAACACCCGAAAGTTTGCAAAGCATTATTTCATACAGGCCTCTCAAGAACCCTCTTAAATAAAGGCTACAGATACTACTTTCTCCATTTGACAGATGTAGAAACTGAGGCTCAGAAAAGTTAAGTGATTTTCCTGGGGTCACTCAGGTATTATCAGTGGGGAGATTCAAATACAGGTTCCTCTAATTCCAGGTCTGGTATACTGCCTACTATGCCACACTTCCTCATCCATGTGCTTGACACATCAAAGAGTCTCAAACAGCAGCCTTCAGGGGAAGGAAGGTAAAGACTAATGACGCTATAGCAGTTTCCTGGACCTACAGCCCTCTAGCTTTGCTAGGCCAAGAGTGGCAGAAGGGGAAGGGAATTAGAGTCTATCCTAGAGTTCAGCAGAAAGGTCTTTCAGCTGAAAGACTGCCAAAGAGGCAGCAGGTCCCAAGCTCAGGGATCTCAGGTTCTAGGGTAAACACTCTGCATATTGGGGTTAAGGATATTAGTCGTGGCCTCTGCCCTTTGACACTTTCCTCTAAGCTGGCCTTCTAAAGTGTTGCACATCTGCAATGAGCAGAGTATTCAATGTTTGTTCACTTGTCTGATTTGCAGGGTTCTGAAACTACAGGAGAATGAGAGGGTGGTCTTGACTCCTAGGAGTGCAAGGCCTGTGTGGTGGACATATTTGGTCAACATCCCTATTTGATTCTTTTGTCCAGCATTAGCACAGGGGAGCCCTGTTTGGTCACCTGTCCCATGCCGTAGCATCAGAGAATCAGTTAGAACAGATGTGGTTACCTCATCAGCTACCTAAATAGGAAGCCTTGACTGGAAATCATCAGATTTGGCTTGAAGAATTCCAGATATAAGAGGTGTTACAGGTGTAAGAGAGGCAGCACTGGAAACAGAGTGAAAAGACCCAGGTTTGAGGCCCTGTTCCAACATTTATTAGCTGTGTGACTCTGGGCGAGTCCCTTAACCTCCTGAGCCTGCTTTCTCATCTATAAAATGGGGAGGGTAATATTTGTACCATTTACTTCATGCAGGGCTGTTGTGGAGGGAGCACTATATAAACACTCATTTTCATTTTTCATTCAGCAAGCATTTATTAAATTACATACTATACTTGAGGCACTGTGCCTTACATGGCAAAAATGAAACAAAAATGCCCTGGACAGACAAAAATGAAATAATTTCTGCCCTCCAGGAGTTTACCTTCTAGGGGGACAACATGTATACAGATGAGTCACTACAAAACATAATAAAAAAACGGTAGCCAGGCACTAACAAAAGGGAGGATTGGGAAAGTTCTTCTGTAGGAGGTGGCCCTGGAAGGAGCTGGGGATTCCAGGAGGCAGAGGTGAAAAGTAAGTGCATTCTAAGGGAGGGGAGGGGGCGGGAAACTGCGGAAGTTGCTTGTGTATGGGCATGGAAACAAGCTGGAGTGTTAGAGGAAGTGGGACAGTCTGCCTGCAATGTAGGTTGTGTGAGGAAGACTAATGTGAAATCAATCTAGAAAGAAAAACTGGAAGCAGAGAGTGGAGTGCTTTAATTGCCTGACTGAGGGACTTGTAGATTATACTTGGAGCCATTAGGGAATCACTAAAGCTTCCCAAATGGGGGAGGGACATGGTCTGATCTCAACTTTGGGATGTGAATTTGGCAGCTGCAAATGGGACTGCTGACTTGTTCTTGTTTCCACTTTTGTTGGGGTCTAAAGGGCAAATCACTTATCTTCCAACTCTTCTTTTCATAGTTAATTTTTTGTGTGTACTACTGTGTGTTCTGTGCAGGTGGTACAAGGAGACAGAATGACCACTTTGTAGAAATGCATATTGGGAGCATTGGGAGGTTTACTCATCTTCTGTAAGCGCTCTTAAAGTCTCTGAGACAGTTCCAGTAGTATCAGGACAACAAAATGATGTACTTTATTCTGTTCCCACACTGTTTTGATTTCTTCTATATATTATTCTGTATATGTGTATAGAGAGAATATAGAATAATATGTAACATACAACACACTAATATTAATATATTAACACAATATTAATACCATTTTAAATCATAATTAATAAAGTATTAATAATGTAGCGTTACTATAATAGCAATATGTTTCAATATAGAAAATAATGTATAACACAATATAAAATATAGTGTATGTTAAATATATTCTATGTATTAGTTTATATAGTATATAGAAAGTATTAGTCTCTATGTTATATAGAATATATTATTCTTTTTTTTTTTTTGCTTTTTGGTGGGCAGTTGGGGTTAAGTGACTTGCCCAAGGTCATATGGCTAGTTTTTGTGTTAAGTGTCTGAGACCAGATTTGAGCTTAGGTCCTCCTGACTTCAGGGATAGTGCTCTATTCACTGCACCACCTAGCTGCTCCTAGAATATATTATTCTATATATCATATAGAACAGGAATGGGGAACCTGCAGCAGCCTCAAAGCCACATGGGGCCTTCTAGGTCCTTGGGTGCAGCCTTTTGACGGAGCCCAAGTTTTACAGAACAAATCCTTTTATTGAGGGAATTTGTTCTGTGAAGTTTGGATTTAGTCAAAAGGCCACACTTGAGGATGTAGAGGACCTACATGTGGCCTTGAAGTCTCAGGTTCCCCACCTCTGATATAGAATAAACTGTTCTATATGTTATATAGAATATACTATTCTATATATTACATAATATATAATATACTGTTCTACATATTATACAATATATAACATACTGTTCTATACATTACATATACTATGCTGTTCTCTATATTATATAGAATATGCTATTCTATATGTAATATAGAATATACTATTCTATATGTAATATAGAATATACTATTCTATATGTAATATAGAATATACTATTCTATATGTAATATAGAATATACTATTCTATATGTAATATAGAATATACTATTCTATATGTAATATAGAATATACTGACATATATATTATATAATATATGGAATATGCTATTCTATATATTATACAATACATAGATTCTACTGCTCTGTGTGTTATAAAGAATATGCTGGCCTATATGTTAAATAGAATATATTATTCTATATGCTATATAGAATATGTTATTCTATATGTTATATAGAATATATTATTCTATATGCTCTATAGAATATGTTATTCTATATGTTATATAGAATATGTTATTCTATATGCTATATAGAATATGTTATTCTATATGTTATATAGAATATATTGTTCCATTATTATACAGAATATATAATTCTATATTTTGAAAAGTTTTCATTCTATATAATGTGGGGATTATAATTATTCAATATAGTAATATCTAACCAATTAATAAATACTTATAAAGTGCTAATTATATGGGACTAGTGCTTTCATTTTTATGGACTGATTGGAAAGTTTGTAGACAACACTTTGTCCACAACAATTATTCCAGTTCCAATAGTTTATTTGCTAAAATCTCAAAGACTTTTTAGGTTTGTCATCTCTTACCCCCCGCACCCCCAGCCCAGTGGATGCACAGAGTAGAAACAAAGAAGGCAGATGGCTCATAGTGGGGACAAGTCCAGGGGAGTAGGAAATGAGCAAGATCAAGCAAGAACAAAGCTTTTGTCATTGCTGTTGCTGGTTTTATTTACAGAGCTACAATCAGCATCCCTGTTGTCCTTTGGATCTGCTCCCTTCTCCCTCTAGTGTTTCTTAGATACCTTCTCATTTCCCTCTGTCTTCTTTATGTTTAGCAAGAATTCCACTCCAGGCTGGCTAGGTGGTGCAGTGAATTGAAAACTGGGTATGGAGTCAGGAGGACCTGAGTTCAAATCTGGCCTCAGACACTTAACACTTACCAGCCATGTGACCTTGGGCAAGTCACTTAATCCCAATTGCTCTGCCTTCCCCCCTCCAAAATGCAAAAAAATAAATAAATAAGTAATTCCATTCCACATACAGAGACTGCTGTATTCCACTCACCAACTATTGGAAAACAGGGTTTCCAATACTTTCCATCATGGGTTAAAGGCAATAATGGCATCAGCTTGTATCTTCCATAATGGGCAAAAATTGCTTTCCTGAGGAGGGCGCCATGACTGTCAGATCTGTCCTGAGTGCAGGATACTGCTATATTATCTATAAGAAAGTGCTATCTATGGCAAGGGTTGATTTTTGGGTAATAGATTCCTCTGATGGTATGCTAACGTCTATGGACACCTTCTCAGAAAAATTTCTTTTTGTTTTGTTTTGTTTTGCTTTGCTTTTTGGAGGGGGGAAGGCAGGGTAATTGGGGTTAAGTGACTTGTCCAAGGTCACACAGCTAGCAAGTGTTAAGTATCTGAGGCCAGATTTTAACTCAGGTCCCCCTGACTCCAGGGTTAGTGCTCTATTAATTGCGCCACCTAGCCACCCTGGAAATATGTTTTAAAATAATTGTAGGAGATACTAAATTTTGGTTATAGATGAGTGAAATTAAAGCATGTATATAGATATCATTATCTTGCTTAGTTGATATATCTTCTCCACTTGGAGGAGGCTAGAGAGCTTACTTCTCAAAAAAGACCAGTGACGCCAGGAGGGTGATGTCTTGACTTGCATATGAACTGGATTTAAGTGAGGCAGAGCTGTGCAAAATCCTCAGCCTCACTCATTCTTCCAGAGTCATCAAAGTCTAGTGGCAAGACAAAAGTCAAGAAGATTGGTGACGGTCCAGGATGTAGTGGGTGACCCCACTTCTGTTTTTCAATGACTGTAAGGGAAGAGCTTTGGAGACACTATGGAGCATGTGTAAACATTCTTTAAGTAGTTCTGATTATCTAACCATGTGCTGGGAAAGAGGTTCGAATCACTATGGAAACATTCATAAAGGCCTCTTAGGTCTTCTTCCTTCATTGAGTCTTCTGAGAAACCATGATATAAAAAGAATGGCATTCTCCCCTCTGAGGTCATACGTCCCTGAGTAACAGGCATCCATTTCTTAGACTTTTTGTTTGTTCTTTTCCCTAGGTGAAGGGAGTAGACTCTTGTACTCTGGTGAGTTTGAAAGGTCATCAGGAGGGCATTCTAGTATCCTGACTTTCCAGGGTGTGGATTCCACAGCCAGTGTAGCATCAAAGGTCTGAGGAATAAGGACTGACCTTTAGTACTTCAGCCTCAAAGAAGGACTTATCTGAGAGTCAGGTAGCATCAGGGTATGAACTTAGTGGGATCAGTGCTATATAAGAACTGACCTAAATTTTGAACTACTCCACTAAAGATTGCTGTTCATTCTCAAAAAAGACCAGGGATATCAGGAGGGTGATATCTTGACTTGCATATGAACTGAATTTAAGTGAGGCAGAGTTGTGCAAAGTCCTCAGCCTCACTCTTTCTTCCACAGTCATCAAAGTCTAGTGGCAAGACAAAAGTCAAGAAGATTGGTGATGGTCCAGGATGTAGTGGGTGACCCTGGCCTTTCTAAATTAAGGTTTTCCCCAAGTCTCAATTTATCTGAGGCAACACCCATTCAATGACTAAGGGCTACATGAGAATTGAGACAAAAGATGTCCTATTTTACCATCACAAAAATATCAATTTGGGAGGGGAAGACCCTCAAAGTTTCTGGCCAGAACAGAAAATAATTGCTATTTACACTTATTCTAGCCATCAAAACTAAACAATAAGCCACAGAGGCTTGAGCTAGGAGCTCTTATTGACCATTCAATGGAAGATCAAGGGGAGAACATACCCTGGAGAAACTGGGGGATGTTTGTATTTTGTTCTGGCTATATCTATATGATCAAATACCTTTCCTTGGTCAATGTTAAGTGGTCAGATGGAATTAGGGTGTTTGTCACTGGCCTCTAGCAGTAGGAGGGAACATAGCCTACAGAAGCTTAAGTTGATGGTAGTACAAAGTGAGAAGCAAGACATTCCCCTAGAACCCTGAGAGAAATACAGTAGGCCTGGTTCTCAGAGAGAGCCGGAATGCCCACGGGGCACAATTCTAGCCAACTGAATATGTCTAAGTATCTAGTAAAATGCTAATTTTTTCCAATCTACCATAATATATTTACACAGTTTCTACTACTTTGTTGCATAATCTCCATCAATCAATAAGTCTGGGCTCCTTATGGCTAACCTTTCTGTCATTTCCAGTGGCAATTACCTCATCCCAAGTTGCTATAAAAAACCCTCTGTTTCTATAAATGAATCTGCATGACTCAGTCATTTGTTCAGTGCTTATTTGTCGACATATTGTGGGTTGAGTTCATGTGGATATTGCCCATGGAGCACCTTTGGATTCCACACTTGGATCTCAGCCATTTTATGGGCTCCATCTGGAAATAAACCACCTTCAATTACATCTGACAAATCCAGTGGCACATACCTGTTGTTATCCTTTTCTATGGCTTTTTGAAGGGAGATTTGTTGGGTTTGAAATTATTTCTGTAAATTTTTAACCCATTTATCACATGCCCTGAGATTGTCTGCCCAAGCTCTTCATTCCTTTGGACATGGAAATATTAACTTTTATATAACTGCTTTGGCGTCTTGACCTTCATGTTTCATCACCACTCTCATCATTGCCACTGTGGCCAGCAGCAGCATCATTACTTTTATTAAGTCATTCCCTTCCTTTTCCATGGGAGAGAGCTTAAAAAGAAGGTCTATCTTAACATTAAGTTCTGTTCTCTATTGGAATGTGACCTCCTCAGGGGCAGGGCCTGTCCTTTGTCTTTCTTTATATCCCCAGTGCTTAGCATTGTGCCTGGGATGTCAGTCATGTTCAGTCATGTCTGACTCTTCATGACCCCATTTAGGGTTTTCTTGGCAAACACACTAGAGTGGTTTGCCATTTCCTTCTCCAACTTATTTGACAGATGAAGAAACTGAGGCAAATCTGGTTAAGTGACTTGCCCAGGGTCACGCAGCAAGTAAGTGCCTGAAGCAGGATTTGAATTCAGGGAGATGAGTCTTCCTGACTCCAGAACCGCAATCTATTCACTAGTTCACTCTATTCACTAGCTACCTGGTTGGCACATAGTAGGCACTTAATAAATGTTTATTGACTGAAGGACCCATACTAATAGATGATCCCACATAGGGACATTCTGTTTCACAAGGGAAATTTGGGGATTCCTGCTGTCATTACCTAAGGTTTACTCTCACTCCTCCTTTGTGAGTAGCTGAACAATAGCAGGGCATTAACAAAATGATGATTTTGAGTACAGATCACTCATTCATTAATTCTTTTGTAACTGATGCTTTGTGGACTACTGCACAGGTAGATGAGATAATGGCTCTTTTATAGCATTAAAAAAATCCAAACATAGGCTCCCCCTGAGGAGGCTCACCTCAGCACCCTACATTAACAGAGAGGACAACGAGGAATGACGGGAACCTCCTCTTGTACCCACATGATTGTGGTCTCCTGAAAGCTGTTTGTTCCACACAGTTTGGAGATTCTGTGTAATCATTATGTGTTGTTATATGTTAAAAAATGTTCTGAAGATTTTATGTATCAATGTTATGTCTGGGTGATCATGAATAGCAGTTCAGTCTTTATAATGTTGCAATGTCAGGACATCTTGTTGGTTGAGTTCTCCTGAATATTTTGAGGTACCTAGAGGGACCAAGGTTGGGTCTAGGGAACAGAGGATATTGTGCTTCTTTCATGTTCTATACCCAGGCATGCCGTTTGGACTAGATTCAGTCAGTCAATAAACATTTAAGCCCTACTGCATACCAAAGACAGATTCTGACCTTGAGGAGCTCACAATATAATGGGGGAGACAATATGGAAACAACTATGTACAAACAAGCTATATACAGGATAAATGGGAAATGGTCAACAGAGGAAAGGCATTGGATTTAAGGGAAGTCCCTGAGGATCCTACCTCTAATAAGAAGAGTGAGGCTCCCTCTTCTCACACTGTTCAGCTAATTAAATCCTCCACTCCAATGCCACTGGGAATGAATTTATTTATGGATCAAGCTTAGGACCTAAAAAGGTACTCAACATACAACATGAATCAGATATAGGACAGGTAATTTATTCCTACAAACACAAGAAAGGCTGCTCATAAAAGACTCACAAAGATATAAACAGAATTCAGTATCATCTTATAACTACTGTTACAATACACTAGGAGACTGAAATTTAACCTCATCAGAACATGCAACAAGTTTAAACATTTGACATTTCCCCTTGGCTTCTTACTATGGAAACAACTCTTGGCACACGTTTCCGCTGGTAAGACAGCAAGGCTCAGACTTCCTCTTGGATGCAAAAGCTTGCTGTACCACCAGCCTGCTACTTCTGCTCTCTCCACCAATTGGCCCTTTCACTGAACCCAGAACCTTGGAACCTCTTGAACTCTCTCAGAGGTTCCAATCCCAGTCATTTCCATCTAGATGACAACATAACAATGACAATGGCGGTATCTAAGAAGAGGGAGAATGAGGGGAAGGAGGAGGAAAAGAAAGAAGAAAAAGGAGGAAGAGGAGGGAGGAAAAAGAACAAAAACCAGAACAGACTAAGGTTTACCAGGACAGACATGTACTTTAGCTACCATGTGCTCATGGCTACATGGAGATTCATCCATGTCAAAGAATAGGTCCAGCGTCTCCACTCCCACCTGACTCTTGGGAAATCATTTGAAACAGATCTGCAAATATTTGCAGACAGAAAGGAAGAGGGAAGTGATGGATTAGGCTCTTCCATTTTGTATATTCACTGAGTCATCAGTTTCTCTATTTTCTCAGTCAGTAAGAGAACTCTTAAATTTTACACTGCAAACCCATGGGTCACACATGTCCAAAAGCAAGCCACCCAAAGTTTCCTGTGGCCTCCTGAAATCAAAAAAGACAACCCTGAGCATGCCCCATTGGGGGGAAGGAGAAGAGGATGTCCCTGGCTAACCAGCATGGTTTGTTAGATTATAGTCAGACCTATACATGCTTTCAGGTTTGACAGCAGCACACCTTGGGCAGAATGCCCAAGAATGTAGGGTTCTCTTACTATTCAACATACTGTGCATCTCTTCCTTTTCTTTGGACTATGCTCTATTCCAGGGTAACTTATACTAAGTTTCTCCCATCTTCAAGCTCAGAACTATTTAGTAACATTCTAAAAACTATTTAAGTACTGGAAGGACCCCCTAAATTTTGAGACCTTGACACAAAGGGGTAGGATGTGGTAGGCATAGCTTCTGTTTTACAGAGACCAGGTTGGTTTTCCATTAAGGTGTCTATCATCCATTCAATAAGCATTTATTAAGAATTTATTATGTGCCACATACTGTGGTAAGTGCTGGCAGTGTAAAGAAAATAAAAAACAGTTCCTTGGGGGCAGCTATGTGGCACAGTGAATAGAGCACCGGCCCTGAAGTCAGGAGGACCTGAGTTCAAATCTGGTCTCAGAAACATGACACACTTACTAGCTGTGTGATCTTGGGCAAGCCACTTAACCCCAATTGCCTTGTCTTCCTCCCTTCAAAAAGAGAAAACAAAACAGTTCCTGCTCCCAAGGAGCTCACAGTATAATAGAGGAGACAACGTGAAAACAATTGTACGGCTATGCAACTATATACAAACAAACTATATCCGGGATAAATTGGATATCATCTCAGAGGGAAGGACTAAGTTTGAGAAGAAACAGGAAAAGCATCTTGCAGAAGATGAGCCTTTGAAAAGGCAAAAAGGCATGGAGTTGGGAGATGGACTGTCATGTTCAAAGAGCGTCAGGAAGACCAGTATCACCAGAAAGAAGAGTATGTGGGGGTGGGGGGATGTAATGGGAATCAGAATTTGAAGACTTCCTGCCCCTGAATAGACCTAGGGGGGAGTTTGAAGACCTGCCCTGCTTTGAAAGTAAACTCTGCCCCCTGATAGGCTGAATGTAATCACATGGAACCTATGATGGAGGGAATTTGTTAAAGGGAGCAGCAGAGCCCACAGGAAGCTGGTCAGAGCTAGTCAGACAATGGAGGAGAGAGGAGCTCATTAAGGAGATAGAGGGGTTTGTGAGTAAATATTGATCTTGTATGGTTTGTGGGAAGGCTGAAGGATGTTGTGGCTCTCAGCGTAATTATGGCTTCTTAATATCTTTGGTACTATGATGGAATCTGCTTACTGGTTTTGGGATTCGGTTTTCTGGTGTCTGAATAAATGCCTCAATTCTGTCCTCTATCTGGAGAGTTTGGTATATTTTGTGATTGAATGTCACCCGATACTTAGAGTCACGGTCTTTATCATGATTGTGGGTGCTGTAAATATTGCATTGATACTACAGGGGAGAGGAGAGGGAAGCAATATATAGGAATTTTGAAAAGGTGGGAAAGAGTTAGGCTTTAAAGGCTTTGAAAGTCCACCAGAAGATTTTATATTTCATTTGGGAGGTGATAGGGCATCCCTGGTGGGCACCATTATTGAATGGTAGGAGAGGGTGACATGGTCAGACTTACACATTAGGAAGATTAATTTAAGAGCTGAATGAATGACAGACTGCAGAAAGACTAGAAACAGAGAAATGTGCAATAATCCAACTGCTGCAATTGTCTAGGCATGAGGCAATAAGAACTTGTATCAGAGAGTGGCCATGTCAAAGGGGAAGAGGGCGTATCCAAAAAGTGTTACAAAGGTGGAGACAACAGTATTGGTAGCTGGACTGGTGGGGAAGGAGGTAAGAGAAAGTGAAGAGTCAGAGCTAACACCTCGGTGGCAAGCCTACGCGACTGGGAGGATGGTGCTCCCCTTAACGGTAATAGACAAGTTAGGAAGAGAGAGTGGTTTGGGGAAAAGATAATGAGTTCAGTTTTAAACATACTGAATTTAAGATGTTTATGGGACATCCAGTTTAAGATGTCTAATAGGTAAATGAAAAAGTGAAATTGAAGGCTGGGGAGAAGTAAAGGCTGGATAAACAGATCTGAAAATCATCTGAATAGAGATGTTCATTGAGAACATGTTCAGTGAGATTACCAAAAGAAAAAGTGTAGGAGAAGAGGAGAGGACTCAGAAGAGAGTCTTGGGGGACACCCACCTGTAGTTCACAGACATGACTTAGATGAAGAACTAGCAAAGGAGGCTGAGAAGGGGTGATTGGAGAGGCAGGAGGAAAAGGGAGAAAGCCAGAATCACAAAAGCCTGGAGGGAGGAGATTGTCAAGGAGAAGAAGGTGATTGACAGTGTCAAAGGCTGCAGAGAGATCAAGAGGGATGAGAACTGAGAAAAGGTCATCATATGTGTCAGTTAGGAGGTCATTGGTTAGAGAAATCAGTTTCAGCTGGGAATAAAAAGACATTTACATAGTACTTTAAGGTTTGCAAAGTGCTTTATAAGTTATCTCATTTATTCCTCAAAACAACCCTACGAGGTAGATAATATTTTTATCCTTATTTTACAGATGAGGAAACTGAGGCAGAAGGAAGTGGCCCAGAGCCAAACAGTAGCAAATGCCTGAGGCAGGATTCAAACTCAGGTCTTCCTCTCTCCAAATCCAACATTCTATTTGCTGTGACACACAGCGGCCTCAAAGAAATAGACCACTTTGAGTTACAGTTAACAAATCTAACAGAATTTACTTTGTTATCCTTACAGTTACTTGGTGTAGTGATGTTTGCTTGTTCCAAAAGTTTTTCTGCAGGTTTTTTATTTGTTTGTCAGTGCTATCAGAATGTCTATCAATCCTCTTCCTCCTTTGTGGTGACAAAGCATGTATCTTTCTATAGCTGCCCTCTCTATTTCATTAATGTTGTACAGGTTTGGTTTTTTCTTTCTTTTATTTTTTTTTTGGGGGGGAAAGGCAGGGCAATTGGGGTTAAATGACTCACCTAAGGTCACACAGCTAGTAAGTGTGTCAAGTGTCTGAGGCTGGATTTGAGTTCAGGTCCTCCTGACTCCAGGTGCTCTATTCACTGGACCACCTAGCCGCCCCAGGTTTGATTTTTTTTTAAGAAACATTCCAAATCTGTGGTAGTTCATTTTAAAATTCCAAAGGGGCATGTGGCAGGCATTAATTGCTTGTCACCACCATCACCATCATCATCTCATTCTCATCTTTTCCAATGTATTTTCCTTCAAAATCATCCTGGGACAATTCACTATCTTCTCATTACTCTTCTACATTGAGAGTTCTATGGACTATTTTCAACACAAGTGGATAAGACAAGTGATTTCTACAGCTAAATACAAGAATTAGAATGTGAGCTCATCCTCTGTAGACTCCCTGACAGTATCCTCAGTGTGACTCCAGCAGCACTGAGGACAAGGGAATGTTCCTCTCTCCCTGTACCCACGTGACTTTTGATTGCTTCTGCTAGGTGTCTGTATTTTCAAAACTGTTTGTTCCATGTAGCTTGAAAATTATAAGAATTTGGTATGGCAACAGCTATTAGAAATATTGTTCTTAAGTTCTCAAGGATAAATTTTACATCTGGGAGACTGTAAGCAACAGTGCAACAACAGCAGCTAGTCAGAGGCAGGGAGGATGATGGTAGATTTAGGTGTAGAAAACCTCTAGACTTGATTCTGCCATTGTGGTCACCAATATATGATAGAATTAGGGGGGCTGTGGGGCAGTTAGGTGGCACATTGAATAGAACACTGCCCCTGGAGTCAGGAGGACCTGAGTTCAAATCCAGCCTCAGACACTTAATACTTATTAGGCGTGTGACCCTGGGCAAGGTCACTTAACCACATTTGCTTCAGTTTCTTCATCTGTAAAATGAGCTGGAGAAAGAAATGTCAAACCAATCCAGTATCTTTGACAAGAAGACCCCAAATGGGGTCACAAAGATTCAGACATGACTGAAAAACAACTGAGTTTAACCACTTAATTTCAAATGATCTATGTCAGGAGTGGGGGGAGGAGGAGGGGAGGGATTAATTGATATTATAGATAGAAAAATACTGGATTCGTTGAGAGGAGAAGTGGGAATTAATCTATGGCAGGGGTTCTTGACCTTTTTGTGTTATGGACCCCCTTTGGCAATCTGGTGAAGATCACAGATCCCTTCTCAGAAGGTTTGTTGACTACATTTGCCATTGAAGAAAATGTAAATTTCAGTTCAAGGTTGGTGAAAATTAAGATGTCGCTTTTTTCTTCCTCTAAGTTCACAGACCACCCATCCCCCCAAATCTACCCCTGGACCCCAAGTTAAGAACCTCTGATCTAAGCGACTATTCTTACCCTGTCGTTATCAGTTACTCCCCAGTAAAAAAGCTCCCACAGATGGTTAGGCATCTGTTTACTTAAGGCTTCTGATTTCACAGGATCATAGAATGTTAAAATCTCAGAGATCCTCGAATTCAATTTTCTCATTTTATAGAGGAGAAAAATGGGACTTAGAAATAGGAACAAATCCTCCCAAGGTCACCCATTTAGCAAGAGGCAGAGCTGGAGCTCACCCCCAGGGCTCATACTTCCCAATGCAATGTATGTGCCACTGCCCAGATCTCCCTGTTTCCTCTCTGAGTCTTTCTATCTGCAATAACTTTCCTGGAGGATCAGCATGTGGCACCATGTGTTACCTTAACTCCGAGTGTTATGTATTCGGCTCTGAATCCCAACTGCTCCCTTCCCCCACTGCCTCTTCCCCTTCTTTGCCTGTCTCTTCTGCCCCCACACTCCTGTCGGGTAGGGGTTCCTCTGGCACCCCCTCCCTCGCACACACTTAGCTCACTGGCAGCCCATCTGTACCAAAACAGCAAGCAACAGATGCTGAGATACACAGTGGTGCCTGAAATGAGGTCAGTTGGTGGCAGAATGGAACATTACCTCCCCAGCTCAGCAGCTCCCTGAGACCAGGTACATGGAGCCTTTGAGGGGCTCAGGGCTGGCCAGTCCAGAGTGTGGGCCCCTTCAGAGCCCTGAAATAGACAGAGTCCAGAGGCCTACTGCTTCCCTACCTCGTCTCTGCATCGGGCTACAGGATAAGATCCACAGAAAGCATGCAGTAGCATGCAGGAGACCAGGTTGGGAGACTCGGGCAGCCCTCCCTTAGATCTCAGAGTAGGGCAGGAAAGAGGAAGGAGTTTGAAAGTGTTTCTGGAAGAGACTAATGGGTCTGGAATGAGGCCAAACCAGAGAATGAAGATCCTGTCCCCTGAAAGCTAAGCCTTTGGGCACAGTGTCTTGGGCTTTTAGCCACCACTCTTCCTTCCTCCATCTAGAAAGTATCATTGGCACTGATTACTGTCAACCATCAGCCTCCTGCCCAACTGATTTCTAGGGAAATTCTTCTCCATTTTCCCTCTATTGTTCAGTTGTTTTCAGTCTGTCCAACTCTTCACAACCCCAATTGGGGTTCCCTTGGAAGAGATACTGGAGTGTTTTGCCTTTTCCTTCTCCAGCTCATTTTACAGATGAGGAAACTGAGGCAAATAGAGTTAAGTGACTTGTTCAGGGTCACACAGCTAGTAAGTCTGAGCCCAGATTTGAATCCAGGAAGATGAATCTTCCTGAGTCCAGACTCTATCCTCCACTGCACCACCTAGCTATCTTTAACTTCCCCTCTACACACAGACATTCTCCACTCCCCCTTCTCTTTCTGTCTTCTTTCCCCCTTCTCATTGCTACTGCCCAGCAGGTCATGAGTTCTTTATAGAGAATAGGGCTCAAACAGTCTTTCCTATTTAGTAATAAGTTCACAACCACAAATTTCCTGATTGTGAGTTCTGCATTGCTACTTGGTTCTGCCTCAACCACGCCCTCAATCATCAGCACAGTACTGGGTAAGAATAGCAGAGGAAGAGATATAGTGAATATGGGGTAGAAGGATGAAAATATTTGCAACAAGCAGATGGGGAAGGGTTCTATAGGATACTCAGGCAAATCTTTTAGAGGGGGAATGATATCATGGGACTTTCCTATCATTTCCAGGACCCAGACCCTCCTGGATAGCTAAAGACCAACATTATCACAACCCTAGCTCAGTTGATTATAATCGCAGGTAATGGAATATTAATTTGGAAACAAGGTATTAATATCCAGTGATAACTGGATTAACAATTGTGAAAACCTGCTGGAATTAAAGGAAGTCTGAGCACTAGAGCACACTTATCTAAGGTAGATAGACTCCCGAGAGCTAAGCCCTAAAGAGAGTGGGACAGCAGAAGTAGAGGCAGTAGTAGAGTTAGAGATAGTCAAAGAGAGACCCAGAAGGCAGAGCAGACCCAGTTCTTCACCTTTGGGCTGAGGAGAGAGCAGGGGGGGAATAGGGCAAAGGAAGGGATTTTCTCTCCTTCCCATCTTCATTGGCCAATGGAACTAGTTGACCAGAGATACTTCAAGGGTTCATTGGTTCAGAAAAGTGCAGATAAAAGTCAGCAATAGAAAGGAGGTACACATTCTTCAGAAAGACAGACACAGAAAAGCAGTCATTCTAAGTCAGAAACATCTCCAAGGAGCATGACCCTTGGCAGCAGAGAAGAGAGTCAGATATGATTTCACAAGAGTGCTATGCTCTGCTCTGTGAGGAATGGACCCTGGGAACCCAACTGGGAAGCCTGTCCAAAAAGACATTGTACCAAGTATGGAGCTGTGTGAGGACTTTCCAGGAGAGAAAGAATTTTGAGGTTATTTGTCTTTCTTTTTTAAAGATGACTGATGACATCACAGGGTAGTGTCTTGACTTATGCATGAATTGGATTTAAGTGAGGAAAGTTGTGGGAAAAAAAAAGCCTTATACTCTCTTCCAGAGTTATCAAAGTCCAGTGGCAGGACAATAGTCAGGATAACCCGTGACAATGACCTGGGCTACTGTAGATGACCTTGGCATCCTTGATGTATGCCTGATCAAGCTCCTCCATAATGCTTACTTCAACCACCTTGTGGTGGCTGGAACAAATTGTTCTCATCCATGCATTCGTCAATGTGAAGTCTTCACATGTTTAGGGTAGGACCCCCCGCAACTCACCAATAGATTTGAAGCCTGTTAGTTACCCTCACTGGTTTAGCCCATCTGCTGAGATAGTTTACCAGGGTGTGGCCACAGGTGAGAGTTAAGAGCATTATGGACACTTATCTAAGGTGGAAGCCCCTCTGAAAAGGGGTGTATGGGATGTTCAAGGAGGATTGGCACCTCTGGTGTGAAGGATTTTGAGGTACAGTAGTACCAAAAGAGTCAGTAGCCTTGGACACATGTATATTCTAAATCTGTGCCTCTCATCCCATGGATGCTATGTATATTAGTGGGAAAGAGCCCCCAGGGCTTAGGAGGTAATGTTTTATAGCTGCCATTTTATAGTAAATACCTTTGCTAAGAGCTAATTGTGCCTATTACCTGACTGCTAAGGGAAAGCAAAACAATGGGGACATATAAGCTATGTAGTTTTAGGAGTATAGTACTACAGGGTAACTCTAGAACTTATGGGTCCACTAAGGAGTATTCCTGAGTTGGGTGTTAATAATTATTATAATTTAATTTAATAAAACTATCTAATATGGCCAATGCATGGATTTGCTTTGCTTGACTATGTATATTTTTTACAAGGGAAGATTTTTTAATGAGGGGGTGGATTTAAGGTAAGGAGAAACTGATAACAATGATTCCAAAAGAAGAGAGAAAAGAAAAGATTACTGAAGTATTTTTTAATGCACTGAAGAGGACAGAAGGAATTCAGAGGGAGACTAGACAAGCAAAACGTCTTTGAAACTAATGGGTTAAACTTATTATATAAACTGTAAAAAAAAAAAGCTGTATATAATAGTCTCAGTTTCTGATACAATCTTCTTTTTTATTCTTTCTATATGGAAATCTTCAGGGTTGTTGATGTCTATTTCAGATCCCCCTCTCCCACCTGCCCCATCCCCCAATAAAATATATTTTTAGGAAAAGGACATCAACAATTTTAAAAGTAACTGCATCCAAAACTCTACATTTGACTGGTGGGAAGACAGGACTGGAGAAGAGATTAGTTCAATGTTATTTATGACACCAAGCACAATTTAGACCCTTGTTTCTTGCAGTGGGATCTGTGCTAATTACTAGGGAATGAGCTAACGATGGAAGCAGAGGAACAAATTAGCCAGTAGAATTCCCTCCTGGCTCCTGGCATCTTGGAGATCTCAGAAGGGAGCGGGGGGAGGGACTCGATGACATCTCCATTTCTCCTGACAGCAGGGCAGGAAGATGGGATCTAACTTTGCAGCAGCAAGATCTTGGGCTCAATGTCAGGTAGAACTTCCAGGCTTTTCTTTTGGTTTTCATGCATCGATATATGTTCCTAAGATTGCTGAAAATTCTCCCAGTATTCTTCCCCACCCCTCCCACAGAGAGTGGTCCCATATGAAGAGTGATCCTGGGAAGGCCCATTTTCTAATTCATTACCCCTAGCTATTCTTGGGGCAGCTGGGTGGCACCATAGTGCATAGAGTGCTGGGTCTGGAGTCAGGAAGACTCCTCTTCCTGAGTTGAAATCTGACCTCAGATACTTACTAGCTGTGTGATCCTGGGCAAGTCACTTATCCCTATTTGATTCAGTTTCCTCATTTGTCAGATGAGCTGTCAAATGGAAAACTATTCTAGTATCTTTGACAAGAAGACCCCCAATGAGGTCACGAAGAGTTAGACATGACAGAATGATTTAACAACAAAGAAATTGTTCTTCGTGAGGGATGTATTGGTCTTTCTGTCCTAAGCAGTCTTTACTAACTGCTGAGACAGCTTGGTATAGTGGAAAGAACATCACATTGGCATCACAAGTCCTGGATTCCTGGCTCTGTTGCTTCCTGCCTGTTCGGCATCAGTTTTCTCATCTACCAAAGGATGCCTTCTATGTCAATATAATATTCACACAATAACCGATACTAGAGGCAGAGGAATGGGTGGATTGATTTCTCTCAATCCCTGTGAGTCTTAGACTTCTAGACTGATTTGAAATTGCAGGGGTCTCCCAAGCCTTCCACTTTCTTCCCCAGTTTATTCATTGTTTTTCTTTAACCACTCTTTCCTCTCCCCTCCCCCTTCTCCTTCCCTCACTCATATCCTGTACTTGTTTCTTTACCAGGGCCCTATCAGGAAAAAGCAACACTCTTACAATTGGCAGTTCCCTCACTGTCTTCCCTCCCCCAACAGAGGTGCCATATGTCAGTGTCATGAAAAGGCATGAGGTGCCAGCTCTGGAGCTACTGGGGAGAGTGGGAGAAACACAGCTGCCAATCACGCTCCAAATAGGGTATGGTCTCTGGGAGACACTGGGGAAAGAAGAGGGTAGGGACAAGAGCCCTAACTAGGACTTTGGTGTTCAGGGCAAAGTTAGGTGACGGTGGAACTTTTGGAGGACAATCTGTCTGGGTCATGTGCAATTGTGCCAGGAGCCTGCCTCCAGGAAGAGGTAGGGTGGCAGGTGGGCTTAGGTGGAAGAGAGGCAGGACCTTAACCCTACCTCACTAGTGTAAGTCAGTGAAATGAGGGGCTGAGGAGAGGACTGTCCATGTGGGCACCCTGAGGCAAAGCCGATTGCCCAACCCTAGTTAAGGATCTGGTGAGGAGGAGCAGTGGTTTCTGAGCCTCCCACGATGCCAGAGACAGACCTGCCAGAGTGGCCTTCCAAGAGCCTATTTTTAAAGGACTAGATTCCGTGGGCCCAGTAGAAAGGCATCAATTCTGTTTCTTGCCGATATAAAATTGCCTCCTCTACCAAGTCTTCCTTGATTCATTCCACAACATCAAATATTTTCAACATGTTGATTAATTTTGCTAATTCCCCCCTTATTCCTCTTTTTTGTTTAATTCTTCATTATAAGGGGAGAGAGAGAGAGGAGGAGAAGGAAGAGAAGAAGAACAAGAAGAACGGAAAGAAGAAGAAAGAGAGACAGAGACAGCGAGACAGACAGAGAATAAGTAAAAATCTATGACCAGCGAGGCAATGTGCTATATAGAAATAACACAGAAGTTGGAGCAAGAGATTGATTCTGCTCTTACTTTCAGTGAGACTTTGGTAAGTCACTAGTTTCCTCCTCTACAAAATAAGGACATAGGACAAGGTGATCTCCAAGGTCCCTCAAAGTTCAAAATCCTATGATACAGTCTCTGTGATGCTGTGTGTCTCCCCAGCTTTTGGCACTGAACCTGTGGATCAGAAGCACCAAACATTAGAGTGACTAGGAAACTTAGAGGTCATTGAATCCAACTCTCATTTACAGAGGTCAACTGAGACTCAGAGAAGGAAAATAAAGACTTGTCTAAGGTCACACAGCTCGTGTATCACATAGTTGGGATTTTAATCTGTATCCATTGTCTCTAAATCTAGTGACCTTTCCATTATGCCCCACTTCATGTATATTTTAGTTTTGATTTTGATAACCATACTCTCCCCCTCTCCTACACCCAGAAGAGCAACAGGAATGTTTTGCATACTTTTTCCAGGAAGGGAACAGGAGGGTTCTGAGGCCTGGCTACTCTACTCTGAGGTCCTGGAAGTCTGACCTAACAGAGTTGCTTTAACTATCCTCTTTGCACAGGTGAGTAGGTAGATGGAGGAGGGGAGACCATGCTGCTGCATAAAAAGAGCACTGCCTGCTAAGTGTCAATCAAAGGAGGAAAGGAAATGCCATTGCTGACTGTTGCCTGGCACAGATTATTTGGGGGAGAAGGGGGACAGCATTACGCATGCAATTTCCCCTCATTAATAAATCTGCCAAGAATTTTAAAACTAGCTCCTGACATTCATCCGATTAACCACTTCAGGTTAATTGGCTACCCACTCCCTGCTGGCAAAACAGATACGTGCTGACATTTCCCCAGACAGCTAATTGATACCTAAGCAATTTGTCATGGAGACCTCGTTATATGTCAGTTGGATCCCCTAAGCCGCTAGCTTCTGTGCCCCAGAAATGAGGCTGGAGAGTTAATCATGGAGCCTTAATCACATCGTCCCCCGCTGGCGATAGAATGGAATTATCTGGAGACAGATTGATCACTGTCTAGAGAAACTGAAGGTCTCCCAGCTCCTTGGGGTAGGGGAAAGAAGGCTTGATGCAGTCTTCTTCAAAAGGATTCTGAACTGTGGAGATGGGCCTCAGTTTCACTATCTGGAAAATGGAGACAAGAATCTCCATCTTATCCCACAAAAGCTGTTGAGAAGCAGATGTAATATGGATGTTGACGTGGTTTTTTAAAATAAATGCAATAAATACACAAGGAGTTATTATTACAGATTTTTAAAAATCCACAGATGACATTTTCCCAGTCCATTGAAAGCCAGGGTGGGTCTCCCCCCAGAGCACAACAGGGCGTGTTCATAGGATTTAGAGCTGGAAAGGAATTTGGAGGTTATCTGTATTAACTTTATTTTACAGGTGAGGGAATGGAGGCCTGGAGAGAGAAATCTACTTGTCTAAGTTAGTACAAGTAGCTCCTTATGTCCCATTTAGTATCTCCTGCCCCCATTGGAGTGACGCCAAGGATTTGCCTTATTTGCAGAGAGCAGCAGCAGCCTGAGTCCCTGGATTCTCTCTCTAATGGTCTTGTTCTCCAGAGAGTTGGCCCAGCTTGCACGCCCTATCTCGTTTACGACATCCTAGCAATGAGAGCCCTGACATTCTCACAAGATGTAAAGGGTTGATTTCCAGTCAGCCTCCAGAGCCTAATCCCTTTTGGGGACTCTGGAGTAGGAGAGGAGTAATAAATACATAATAAGACTGGAAAGGTCAGGTGGGGCCAGGTTGTCGAGAGCTCAGATTGCCAAATTAACCTTCCTGGATAGGCCCACCTGTTGTCTATAGGCCTCTGCACTAACTGTCCTCTGTGATGTCTAAAAAGGTCAAGAGACATCATTTCTGGGTAATTGATCATTTTATTAATAATGTTAGTGTTTTATTAATACAAGGAATGGTCATTTGGTGGTCTCTCTCTTGGACTCATGGCAGTAGGCAGTAGGCTCACAGTTTATATGCCCTTGGAAAAGTAAGTGTTGCTGAGGGTGACAATCAACTCTGATTGTTTAACAATTAATGAGAGAATTAATATTATAATAAGAGGTGGACTTATTCTAATTAAGGACTGGGGGATGTAGCTTGATGCTATTTACTTCTAAGTTGCTCAGTTTTGGGCAATCTGATTAAAGAATGTATTTATCAGGGCAGCTAGGTGGCATAGTAAGTAGAGCGTTGGCCCTGGAGTCAGAAGGACCCGAGTTTGGATCCGGCCTCAGACACTTAATGCACACACAAAACAAAAACCTAGCCATGTGACCTTGGGCAAGTTACTTAATCCCAATTGCCCTCCAAAAAGAAAAAAAAGAGAATGTATTTATCCTACTCAAACCTGTGCAGGGCACAATGGGCTTCCCCACCTTAGATTCAATTCCTTGTAAAGTTCAGTGGGGTCTGGCCAAGAGAGAGGAGAGAGTTGATTCAGTCTCATTATCAGCAATGTCCTTCAGAGACTGAACTTGGGAATGAGTGCCTTATAAAAGGGGAACTCTGGATCTCCCTAGATCACCAGCTCTTTCACCTCTGTGCCTGGAATGACCTGATCCCTCCTCACTTTGGTCTGTAAGAGTCCCTTCAAGTCAGCTCAAGCCCTACTTTTCACACAAGTCCTTTCCTGATTGCTTCCCTTCCCCTCCAAAGTTGCTTTGTATCTGTTATGTGTATAACTCAATATGTACATGTCTCCTCCTTTAGAATGCAAGCTCCTTGAGGCTAAGGACTATTTCATTTTTGCCTTTGTGTCCCCAACACAATGCCTGACTCATAGTAGATGCTTATTGATCAATTCATTGAATAATTGATTGTCTGAGATCCCTACATATCTTTGGGGTTTATCTTGGTTGGTTGGTTGGTTTTAAGATACCATACTTGCCCTAGAGTGGACTAAGTTGGAGCAATTTGTCCCAAGCACAGAATTGTTGTGGGGTCCTGGGCCACAGACTATACTTTATATCTTAAGTCTTAGTTTCACCACCTATGAAGAAAAAAAAAACACAACTTTCTACTCTAACAAGTGTTTTCAGTTCCATGAATTTAACATTTCCTGGGGAAATACTCAATTCCCTGGAAATAATTCCTAGAGAGCTCCCAAGAAGATCCTGGAGGAATGTAGGGTGTTGTTATTCTATTTCTAGGGCTCAGGAACAACCCCTTCATACGCATATCGGGACAGCCTGCTATGCTGCTCATCAGATGAATCCATTTCTCAAATGGTCTCTCTTAATCAAGGAAAGAAACCCTTGTCTAACTATCTCCACACCATGCTGTTTGCCCTCCAACCAATATCCTCACATTCCCCTCTTCCCTATCAGAACCTTGGGATCCTCTCCTGGGACACTAAGCTCTGAAATTTTGCCTTATCTTGCCCAGACCCAGCCATCTACACCATTGCCTGGACAGTTCCAGAAATATCCCCCACTTTTCCTGCTCATCTTTGTGTTGTTTTTCCCATTTGGAGGTGTCTTACCTGTTCAATATTTGTATACCCCAGAAACTTGGCACAATGTCTGGCATATAGTAAACTCTATCTATCTATCTATCTATCTATCTATCTATCTATCTATCTATCTATCTTTCTATAGATCTATAGTTATCTGTCTGTCTATCCATCCATCTGTTTCTCTTAAATGTCTAAGACAATATGGTGTGTAAGAACACAGAATTTGGAATTGGAGAATCAAGGGTTTGAATCCTGGCTCTTCCCGTTACTACCTATGTAAACTTAGGAAGATAATTTATCTGTTCTGGGCCTCAGTTTTTCTCCTCTGAAAAATAAAGAGGTTGGACTAAATAAGGTCCCATTCAGCTCGGGGACAGCTGGCTGGCACAATGGATAGGACTTAGAGTCAGGAAGACTCACCTTTTTGAGTTCAAATCTAGTTTCAGACACTTAATGTGTGACCCTAGGCAAGTCACTTAACCCTGTTTGCCTCAGTTTCCACATCTGTAAAATGAGGTGGAGAAGGAAAAGGCAAAACACTTCATTGTTTTTGCCAAGAAAACCCTAAATAGTCATAAAGAGTCAGACACGACTGAATGACAACAAAGGCAAAAGCAATCCAGACTCTTCCATTTGCAGTTACCTTTGTTGACTCAGTTTCTCTGGATCTCAGTTTCCTCATATGTAAAATAAACTAGACATCTAAAACCACTTCTAGTTCTAGATCCAATAATTCAGGACCGTAGAATTTTAGCAATTATAATAAGTAATAATAGAAATATCTAGCATTTATATGGCACTTTGAGATTTGCAAACCACTTAACAAATATTCTCTCCTTTGATCTTCACAACCACCCTGGGAAGTAAAGGATATTATAATCCCCATTTTACATCTGACAAACTGAGGCAGAGAGGTTAAATGACTTGCTCAGGGTCACCTAGCTAGTGTCTAAGCCAGACATGAACTCAGGTCTTCCTCATTCAAGGTCCAGCCCTCTATACATGGTGCCACCTAGCTGCATGCATCCCTGTTCTAAGATGGGATATGGAGAGAGCTATTTGGAGACAGTCCCTAACCTCTGAATGTTGCTAAGATGTGATTTCAGTGAGGGGGAAAAGGACTACCCTTCTCTACCCTGACTTAATGATAGCAGGGCCACCATTCCCTACACAAAGCAGATTCAACTAGCTGGGTTAGACCTCCCGTCCTTTGCCTCTCTTGTGTGTTTTTTCCTTTAGCATAGACCTTGTGAATATCGAAAGCTCTAGAGAGATGGAATCCAGTGTCTTCCCCTTTCCTAATTTCTGAACAGCAAAAGGAAAGGGAGAGTTTGAGCAGTAGAAGAAACGGTCTGGCATCAGGGGAAGAACAGGCATCACAGAGAGGTCTTCACAGAGATCAAATGTGGCCATTTCATTGGACAACGCCAGGTGCCCTCCCTTACCCCTTTTCTAACTGGCCTTTTTGTTTCATCTTCCCCTATTATAATGTAAGCTCCTTGAGAGCAGCAACCATCCTGTTTTCTTGTTTTTGCATCTCCAGCACTTAGCATGGTGGTCGGCATGCAATGAATGATTAATAATGCTCTCTTGGTTCAAAGGTAAAATGGCTACTTAGCCAGTCTTGCAAAAACTATCTTATATCCCACTGAGGCTTGATTACTAGCATCCTAGCTGAGTGCACTAGTCGTAATAAATCAAGCTACTGAATTATGTTCTAATCACTCTGTAATACACACTGTGATTTTTTAATGCTTATTCCTTTCATAAAGTAGGAATAAATCACCTGTCTTTTACTCAAGGCAGCTAGATGGCACAGTGGATAGAGTTCTAGGCCTGGAGTCAAGAGGGCCACAGTTCAAATCAGACCTCAGACATTTACTAGCTGTGTGACCCTGGGCAAATTTTTTTGCCTCAGTTTCCTCATCTGTAAAATGAACTCAAGAAGGAAATGGCAAAGTACTTCAGTATTCTTGGAGAAGACTCCAAATAGGTCACAAGAGAGTCAGATACTACTGATAAAACAACTAAACAATACCTATACTCAAATTATGTTTGCACATCAGCTACCTCTTTTATTTCCTCTCTTTTGGGGAAACCTTAGACCAGAGCCAAAAGTAGAGTCTTCCTTGGTGTAACCAGGGTGGGAATGGGAGCAAAGAGCCACTAAAGTGGCTCCTGCTTCCCTGAGGCACCTGCTTCCTCTACTGAGGAGTCAGGCTCCAGGTGAACCTCAGGGGCAAACCACAATGCCTAGATAAAAGCCAGGGCCTGGTTCTAGTTGCCAGTCCTAGGGAATCCATTGACTGATTGCCCCTAGCAATCCTAGAAGAGGATGCTGCAAAGAAAAAGTACCCTTTGAAAGGAAGGCTTGCTCTTCCAGTCACACTCCAGACCCCCATGCTTTTCTTGACTCAGTTCTAAGAGGAGGCCACAGCCCAGCGTTTCCAGGAGCAGCCGTCTCTTGTCTCTGGTGCTGCCATCAGTTTTTACCTAGCTTCTACAGTTACAGATTTCTCTCTTGGTCTTTTTGGCTTCCATGTGAATATGACATTTTTTTCCTCCTTAGGTCACCCATGACAACCATGTCAAAAAGAACTCTGCTATTGGGCAAGACACTTCACTCTCTGAGTCTCAGTTCCTTCATTTGTAAAGTGAGGAGTTTGGATTAGATGGCCACTAAGATCCCTGCCAGCAACTGAGATAATTGACTAACAAAACCGAGGAGGCAGAAGCTCCAAACCTGGATCTGTAGCTTTGAGTGCAGAGGGGCAGCAGTGATGTGGGTTTGGAATAGAAGACCCAGGCTTGATTTATCGGCTTCTTTGAGCCCTCTGTGCCCTCATTTGTAAAATGAAGTGGTTGTATTACATGATCACAGGTCCCTTCCCACTCTAAATTCAAGGATTCCAGGCCCATGTGAGCCCTAGCAATGAGCATGGCTGACTCTGGTGGCGCCCCTTCTTGTCTATTCCCACAGCATCATCTCCCAGCGCCAGGGTCCAGAAGTGGCCCTCTCATGACCTGGTGGTATGTCAGAGGAAGGCAGGTCCATGGTGTGACGTTTGCTGATTTCCATGCAGCTTTTTACAGTTAGTCAATAAGCATTTAATTAAACTCTTACTGTGAGCCAGGCACTGTGCTAAGTGAGCACCTTGGATACAAAGAAAGGCAAAAATATACCCTGCTCTCAAGGGGAACATGTGAAAACTATGAACACACAAGACACTTCCAGGGTAAATTAGAAGTAATCTCGGAGGGAAAGCACTGGTAAGGCCTGGCTTCCCACTTCTGACTCAGATCTTGGACACTCATCTATCTACCCAGGAAAAGCTGGTTACTGACCTAGCTCAGCTCAAGTTTCTCTCTTGGACACTGATTTGTGCCCTGCCTCTCTTTTCCCGGGAGGGTCTTCTTTCTCTCTGGGATTGTTTGTCACCCTAATCACTGGCATGTGTGGGCCTCCGGTGGATACAACATCACCCCACCACATTACCAGCAGCTTCTGTTTATCAGCCTTGGCATGGCAGCTGCATCCCTCCCACTCCCCACCAACGTCCCCCATCTCCCCTGCTCCTCAGAGAGAACAGGCTGGCCCTGTGTGCTGGGAACAAAATGAGATAAGTTTTTTCTCTCAGCCAAGGGAGGTGAAATTGGGATAGGCTGGTATGAGTCTTCCATCATCATTGATGGTACCTCTCTTAATTACCAGGAGCACTATTCATTTCTGTGTCAGAATCACAGCCAGAATTTGCCAATAATTAATAAGTCCTTAAAATTTGTATCCAGGTTTGCCCAGGGGAGTCTGACAATGATGGGCTTTGAGTCTAAGGGGAAGGGAGAAGGAATCACAGGCCAGGGCAAATGCCCCGAGAGAAGGTAATAACACAAGAAGAGTCAGCTACCCTGTCTGTCTCTCTTGGCAGTATCCCCTGATTTGAGAGTCTGGCACAAGTAGAATCATGGTTTTCCCAGGAAAAGGTTCCTTTGGGAGATCCTGGGCAGTGACTGACCTATGCGCACTTTGCTGGGGAAAGGACATAGCTTAGCCCTGAGCCTTTGGTCACCCTGTCCAATGGCCAGTCTCCTGGGCATATATTTATCCTATTCTGGGATTCTATTCTGGCTGAATGAAGCAGACGTTAGCTGAGGAACAGAACGTCTGGGGCTGTGGGTAGACGTGAATGTGTACAGGTTCTTAAGGGGCCTCCCTTTCTATAAATGTATCCATGGCAAGGTAGCCATGTAGGGATTTCAGAATGAATGAAGGAGCTTCGTCCATTTAATCAGTGTGTTTTGGAAGAAAGAACACTGGGTTTGGAGCCTAAATGTCTGGGTCCAAGTCCTGGCTCTTCTACTCGCTGGTTATTCAGCATGAACCACGTTGGCCTCTGTGCCTGTAAAGTGAGAGGTTCCAGCTCCAGGGCTATAATCCTAAGAATCTCCTGCCTGGGCACTCTGGACCCTGAGGGAACAAGGACCTTAGAGGCTAGACACTCTGCTGAAAGCTTCACCACCATCATCTCACAGGATCCCCAGAGCTCATCACGTCTAACACCCGCATTTCAGGGATGATGAAATTGAGGTCTGAGTCACTTGGAAGGTCACACAGGGAGAGAGCGGCAGCACTCAGAATAGTGAGAGGACATTCTAAATCCGGAATCATGTGCGGTCAGAATGAGAGTGGTTTCCCAGGCTTTGATGTTGTTGCTCCATTGTTTCCAACTCTCTGTGACCCATTCAGGGGTTGGCAAAGACACCACAGTGGTTTGTCATTTCCTTCTTGAGCTCATTTTACAGATGAGGAAACTGAGACACACACGGTTAACTAACTTGCCCAGGGTCACGCAGTTAACAAGTGTCTGAGGCAAGATTTTAACTCAGGAAGATGAGTCTTCCTGACTCCAGGTCTGGCACTCTATCCACTGCACCACCTAGCTGCCCTTTATTGGACCTAAGAATCTAAAGGCCAACCTAGCCCCATGTAATTGATCTAGAGAATAACTTACCCTGCTTAAGCTAGCCTAAATAATAGGATGTATCCTCACTCTCAGTTGTTTTCTATACTACTCATACTATTTTCCATATATTACTTGCTCCCTTTTCCTTGGGAGGCAATAGGTTGACTCAAAGTCAGAAAACCTGAACCTAAGTCCCAGCCTTAATAATTAATGACTTTGTGATTTTGCTCAAGTAATTTTACTCTCTGAGACTCAGTGGATGATCTGTAATCTTCATCATTCAGGCTGGAATCAAGACTCCTCTTCCTGAGTTCAAATTTGGTCTTAGATACTTACTAGCTGTGTGACCTTGGACAAGTCAGTTAACCCTGTTTGCCTCAGTTTCCTTATCTGTAAAATGAGCTGGAGAAGGAAATGGCAAACCACTCCAGTATCTTTGCCAAGAAGAAAACAGATGGGGTCACAAAGAGTCACATACAACTGAAAAAACTCAACAACAACAAAATGTTACCATAAGCTCTAAATCCTATGCTCCCAAACCCCAGGAAAGCAGAGGGAGTTGTACCCAGAAGAGAATGAAATCTTCCTATGCCTAGAAATGTATGAATTTAGGGAAATTCTTCTCCCCATGATCTTCAGCTTCAGGCATTATTTCTGTTTTTCAGCAAGAATATATACCCCAGAGCATAGGGGATAAAAGGTAAAAAGGCAAAAACTGCTCCCTGCTCTCAAGCAACATGCTTAAGTGGGGGAAGAAAACATACACACAAACCGATACGTAGAAATAGAGAATAGATGGGAGGTGGCCTTAATAGCTGGCTGATCGGAGAAAAGCCTGCAGAAAGTGACATCTGGGCTGACTCTTGAAGGAAGCCACGGATTGTAGAAGAAGTCAGGAGGTAGAGCACTCCAGGCAAGGGAGTCAGCTGAGACAAAGGCAGTATCCTGCGTGAGGAACAGTGAGAAGACCAGTAATGGTAGAATCACAGAATGAATAGAGGTGAATAAACTAGAAAAAGACTAGAAAAGTAGGAAGGGGTCACATGGGGAAGAATTTTTAAACGCCAAACAGGTCTTTATAGTTGATTCTATAGGTGAGAAACACTGGAGCTTTTCAGGGGTGGGGAAGAGTGTAGTTGGTTACATGACCATACCTGTACTTTAGAAAAACCACTCTGGCAGCTAATCAGAGCGTAGACTGCAGCAGGGAAAGACGTGAGGAGGAGGAGGAAGACCAAATAGAAGATAATAAGAGTTTAAGAGATGTGATATGGGCATGAACCAGGGTGGTGACTGGAAATAAAAGGGCATATATTAGAGAGGTTGTAAAGGTAGAAATGACAATATTTGGGTATTTATGGGATATACTGGATGAATGAGAATGAGTAGTCAAGGATGAAGCTTGGTGAGTGGGAGGATGGTGGTGCCCTCAACAATAATAGAGAAGTTCAGAAGAGTGGTTTTGAGGAGAAAGATGATGAGCTCTGTTTTGAGCATGTAAAGTTTGAGATGACTATGAGAAAAACAGTTAAAAATGTCTTACATGGAATACTATTGTGCCATAAGAAACGAGGGGCAGATGGACTTCATATCTACCTGGAGAGGCTTATACAAACTGATGCTGAGTGAGAAGAGTAGAGCCAGGAGAAGTCTGTACACAATCACAGACACAACATATGTGTGATGACCAACTATGATAGACTGGGCCCTTCTCAGCAATACAGGGATATAAGTCAACCCCAAAAGACTCATGATGGAGAGAGATGTCTACATCCAGAGAAAGAACTGAGTTTGAATCCAGATTAAAGCAAACTACCTGCTCTTTTTCTTGTTTGGTTTTGTTTCCTCTTTCCCATTGTTCATTCTACCTGATACAATCCTTCTTTATAATCTGACTAATGTCCAGTGTGAAAGTATTTGCAGATCCTATACTTGATTGTACGCCGCCATGAGGGGAGGAGGGGAGAGAGAATTTGAAACTCAAGGAATTGTGGAACTGAATCTTGTAAACTAAAAGTAAACAAATTAATAAAGACCAAAAATAAATAAATTTTAAAAATGTCTTACAGGCAGCTGACAATATGGGAGTGGAGTTCAGGAGAAAAATAGTACTGAATATAGATTTGGGGATCACCTGCACTGACATTATAATTGAACCCATGGGAGCTGGTGAGATCATTTCTACTACTAAAAATGATAATAATAACTAACATTTATATAGAGCCTATTAAGGGCCAGGCACTATGATGGGCACTTTGCAAATATTATCTTATTTGATCCTCACAACAACTCTGGGAGATAGGTGCTATTATTAACCTCATTTTATTGATGAGGAAACTGAGGCAAGCAGAGATCAAGTAACTTGCCCAGCAATTGTCACACAGCAATGAGAGAATGCAGAGAAAAGCTAAGGAAACCCAAGACAAGGTTAGTGGGTGTGCCACGGATAAAGATCTGGAAAAAGAGATCAAGAAGGAACAACCATCCAGGTAAGAAATAAAGCAAGAAGGAGGACTGTCACAAAGAAACAAAAGAGAAAGTATCCAGGAGGAGATGAGACAATGTCTGTTAGATTTGGCAATTAAGGAATCATTGCTAATTTTGAAGAGAGCAGTTTCAGTTGGACAAAAAGGTCAGTAGTGGGTTGTAGAGTGTTTAGAAGAAAGAGGACAGTTCAGGACACAGAGCCACTAAGTATAGATGGCTTTTCCAAGGAGTTCCACTGAAAAGAGGATGATATAGGATAACTATCCTTTCTTCTAGAAATTATTTGTATGATTTGTAGACATGTGACAGAGTCATTGAGCATGCTCAAATTTACCCTTCCTAGTGGGGTATGTGGGGCATGGGCAGGCGGTGTTAATCCACCAGGTGGGATTGTATAGGGACTGTGTGTGGCTGAGGAGTTTGTACTATGTGATGACAAAGCATCCTCAATTTGGCTCCTGAGCTGCAAGAACTGATGATTCAGGGATTACCGAGCTGAAACTGAGTAGTTATACAAAAGGCACGACCTGCCCCTCCATCAGTCTCCTTTTTGGCCGTGAATGAGCTATCTCCTGAGAACAGGATGGGGGAAGGGCAGCTACCCTGTCTCCTACTCAGCCATGGCAGCTGTGATCACAGGGCTGTCTCTGTCTCTTTGTATTTATCTTTTCCTAATAATAGACAAATAAGTATTCTAAGATAGAAGTGCCCAGGCAGTGACCTTGTGGGTTATCTGCAGCTGTGACCATGGTAGCATCCACTTGCATGGCACTGGCTAATGGCAGAGGAATCATCTGAATCATGAACAGAGAAACATTCCAAGGATAGATGACTTCAGAGGAAGATCATGGAAGAGAGAAGTGCCCACTATAGACTATCAGGGCACAGAGCCTCAGAGGCAGGCACAGGGCTGTAACCAAGGAGAGCTACATGAAGGACTTCCAGAGTCAGGAGTCACGAGTTATCCCTTTGCCACATTTGTTCTCTGCATGTGTGCTTCACTACCATTGTAGCCAACATTTGTTCCCGTCCTCCACCCCCCCCTCACCCCCCCGCCCCCAACCCCGACTCCTGTACATTTGTGAGAGAATCCACACAGAATTTGGGGAAAATGTTTTGTACCAGCTGTTCTTAGTCTTTAAGTAAATACCTTTCATAAAAACTAATTGAGCCTTCTGATTGATTGTTAATAGGGAGCACACTGGTGGGGACTCAGGAGCTACAATGTTAGAAGCACAACCCATTAAAATTATCCTTAAAATTCTGAGAAAAGAGCAGTAACAGCCAGCCTCTGGGCACTCCAAGCCTTGAGTGTGGATGCAAATTGAGGGATTAGCCCTAGGAGTTTTGTATTTATTTATTTATATGTTATATTCCCTCCCAAGCTCTGAGGACATTTTTGTCTTTATATTCCAACTACTTAATAGTATCATGTACAAAGTAGGTATTTAATGAATGTTTGTTGAATTGAACTGATGGAATTTGGGGGAAGGCCAGTATAGTGGGTCTCTGTAATGCTTTTCATCTTTGTGAAAATTGGAGGAGTCTTGGTGGGTCCCACTGGGAAAATGAATCATGAAGTCTTTAGAAACAAGGCTGTGCCAAGCATTTGTTCCCAACCGGAATGAAGCTGTTTGAGTGGACAGGAGAGGTTGAGATGTTGTGTATGGGTACATATATATGTCTTTTTTCTCTGCCTTTCATTCCTTCTTTGCCCTTGAGAGACTCCCTGTCAGCCATTGAAGCTGCCTACTTGTCATGTGAGCTGCAGGTCTGGGGAATCGAATTTCTTAGGTTGTGGACTTTAGCCTTCACCTGCGGTGATCTCAAGTACTGCTGGGAGATCTGTGGGCTTCTCTCAGACCTAGAGAAGAGATGAAAGCTGCTGAAATTATAAGGATTGCTTACGGGGATTCCAGAGTACCAGCAACTGTCTGGCTCTCAGGGAACAAAGAGAAATAGTGAGCAGGAGACGGGGAGAGAGGCCTTTCTCCCTTCTGGGGTTAGAGTCCAATGCGCGCGCACACACACACGCACACACACACGCACACACACACGCGCGCGCGCGCGCACACACACACACACACACACACACCTTTCCATTTATCTCCTTCTGACAGTCTGAGGTTGTCTGGGAGGAGCTGAAAGATGACTGAAAGACAATCCACACAGAAACACTGTCATTACTTCTGTAGTGAGTACTCTGCTCTTACTCTTCCAGAACAAGGCTTGTTACTTCAATCCCTCAGGGTTTTACCAGTACAGGTGAGAGACCAGGGTATCTTCTCTAATGCTATCAGCTTGATTTCCCGTTCTGGTGTGATTAACGGCCCTTGCCCTGGTTCTATTTAACCAACTAACATCAATTAGCTTTAGTAAAAGGGCATTTGTAAGGCAGCTAGGTGACTCAGTGGATAGAAAAACAGGCTTGGAGTTAGGAAGACCTGAGTTCAAACTCAGTCTCATTCACTTCCTAGCTGTGTGACCCAGGGTAAGTCACTTAATCCCTTCCTCAGTTTCCTCATCTATAAAATGATAATGATATTACCACCCACCTCCCAGGGTTATCATGAGGCTCAAGTGAAATAATAATTGCAAAGTGCTTGGCAGAGTGCCTGGCAATAGTAAGCACTATATAAATGTTTATTATTATTATTATTATTATTACTTCAAAGATTTGACAAGAACAGAAGTACAAGCATTTCACCCCAACACTTCAGGGACACATATTTCCGTGTAACAGTACAGGGAGAGGGGGCTTCAATTTAACTCACTTTCTATGTACTACTGATCCCACCAAGCTCACACCCTACTGCATACTGCTTCTGGGTGAGCCCTTGCCTCAACTACCCTGGGCTGGGTCCTGAAGATGCCTCCTTGCTCCTTGGGGCAATGATGCTGTACTGGCTGCAAAACCTGGCCAAGACTTTACTTCCAGACCTCTTGGTAACTTGCTCTCCTGATCTTTCAGAATTCACAAGGCCATTGCCTGCAATCTCCTTCAACCTAAAATGAAAAAACAAATTCTGAGCTCCATACTCTCAGGCTGCCTGTGGGTGGGCCTCTGATAGAAAAAGCTCAATGGATTCTTTTCTCTCACTGAAGCACTGCTGGGCAAGAAAACAACAGAAGGGGCACACTGCAGTCCACTAGTAGCTTTTAAATGCTCCCTAGTACTGGCTATAAACCTGCAGATAATCAAAGCTCCTTCTTTTATGCCATAGTTAAGGGACCAGAACTGGTTTACAGAGTGTCTGCTCCTGCTCCAAAGTCCATGTGGAGACTCAACTGAGCACTCTGCATGGGCTCATAAGGACTGAGTTTATTGGTCAATCTCCCATTATATTTCCTTCCTCTTTAAAAAACAAACATATGTATACAATAAACTGTTTGCTTGAGTCTTATATATGTGGGGGCCAGACTGAGAGAAGGGAGAATCTGGATACAGGGTGAGGTAGAGCCAGAGACTTTTCTGTAATTTTCCTATTTCAATCATCCTAAAGGGCAACATGGCAAAGTCTGCCCTCAGAATCAAAATAGCCCAGGTTCAAGCTTCTTCTCTGGCAAATACTGATGGAGTGACCCTGGGCAAGTCACTTGACTTTTCCTTGTCCACAGGGACTAGGGTATTCTCTGAGATTACAAATTGTAAGATGGTTGTCCACCTGCATTGGTAGAGGTGATTTCCTCACTGGGAGTTCCCTACACCAATAAAATTACCAAATAGTGCTGGACAATATTTTGTCTCAAAAGCTAGCCTCAACTGCAGAGTGTGGCTAACATGGGCTTTTAAAACTGTGTGGAGCCCTAGGTTTGGTGGGTAGGCGGCTTGTGTAATAGAGGTAGGGATGCCCAGGCCTATCAGACACTGATGAAACCACTCGGCTGTGATTTGGGTATAGTGCCTCCTGGTGGACAAAGCAGATATGACAGATCCTCTCAGGTTGTTAGTGGTTGGTACTCAGCAAACCCCTCCATGGGCTAAGGAAGAAGGTAAATCAGTACAGGCTGCTTGACTACCGCAGTGCCCCAAGTGTCACGTGAGGTGTCCGCCAGGTGTCACAGGCAGCTTACAAGTGTATCTCACTGATCTGACAGCAGCTGTGTCCTGGCTATGTGACCAAAGGCAAACTCCTGACCTTGTCTGGGTTTTACATTTACCCCTAAACATATTTAAGACAGTCCTACCTCCTGGTGTTTAATGGAGGGAAGGAAGGAGGGAAGAAAGGAAAGAAGAGAGGGAGAGAGGGAGGGATGGAGGGAGGAAGGAAGGGAGGAAGGGAGGAAGGGAGAGAGGGAGGGAGGGAAGGAGGGAAGAGAGGAAGGAAGGAAGGGGGGAAGGGAGGAAGGAAAGAAGAAAGGAAGGGAGGAAGGAAGGAAGGAAGAAAACTATGGGGTAGCTTGAGGTCCAGAGGGGAGAGTATGAGCAACAGTGGGGGAAGTGATAGAGAAATGATAGAGAAACAGGCCCAGGGCAGAGAAGATTTATTTTGATCTTACTTGAATTATTAAGTGTCTCTAGGATGATTTTTCAAACTAGGGGTCCTACACAGTCTGTGGTCTTTGGGAGACAGAAATCATCACAGCCTTTTTTAGGTTGGCATTTTTTATTTAAGCTGAAGAACAGGTTATGAGGGGGGTGGGGGCAAGGGAAGAGCCAGGAAGCCGAAAGCCTCTCATCTGTGTCTGCTCCAGACGGGGTTGATCCTGATTTCTGAGCCTTGGTCCAGGGCACACAAGGAAGCACACGCTTAGATGAGGTTCCAAGGGTACAGGCTGAGGAAAACACGGGGGTGGCCAGAGTTACACATCCAGCCAGAGGTGGAGGCTGGGATTCTCCTTGGATCAGCAGCACCGCTTCCTTTTGGGAACTGAAGCCTAGTGAGAAGTCCCATCCCACATATTTCTTATAAAACATTCTTGTAGTTAAAGTCTTTGTGCTAAAGAATTCTTTCATTGCCTCTCTAATTTCTTGTACTTTGCTTCTAGTTTCTTTGAATAGGCATCCAACTTGTAAGCTGCCTGTTCAAGAGAGGCTACTTGCTCCTCAATTAAAGTGATCTGATCCAGATAAGGCTGAAGGGCGGCATATTTCTGGTTTAAGTCCTTTAGGTTTCTACTTATGTTTACTGCAATATCTTTCATTTCTAGATACTTCAAGCTAGTCAGTTTGTTCATATTTTCCAGAAGTTTATAATCTTCACTGGTGGCTGTCAGCTCGCCCGTCAGGTACGTGGCCATTTTGGAGAACATGTCCTGGCACAGGCCGGTGATGTCCGCCTCGGCAGGCTCCGTGGCCTCCTCAGCCGTCTCCACCACAGCATCGTCCACGTTCTCTTTCGTAGTCTAGGAGCCGCCTTCCCTTTCTGGACCCCCCACTCTTGGGGCTGAAGCTCTGGCCTTGTTCTACATAACCCAGCTTCAAGATTTCCCATCACAGCCTTTTTAAAGAGAGACTTTGTGAGAAAGTACAAAGAGATAGCACTTGGGTGCTCTAGTGAGCGGGGTCCCAACAGACCCATTCAGAGTGGGGGTTAGGCTTTAAGATGGGAGGGCTGCAGGACTGGGGGAAAGGTGTGCTACTCAGCTTGCTTGGAGCTCCTCCTTCTAGACAGTTCCGCAGGACATAAATGCATGTTAGAGGGGGAAAAACCCTGAGTTCTGTAAGAAGGGTTAGGTCTTAGAGGAACAATTAATTTTCTTTCCTTTTAATTACCAGGTTTCCAGCTGAGAGATCAGGCTCTGACACTCTGCTCCAGGAAGCCTTGAAGAGACCACGGGACAGACAGTGCTCTGATGCTTCACTAGCCAAGTGGTTCTCTCTGGGGGTGGCACAGGATATCCATGCTGAGAATGGATTAGGAATCAGGGAGATGAGGGCTTTAGAAGATGCCTGCTTCTGCAAACCCCTCCTCCCTTCCTTCCCTTTTCATCCCACTTTAACCTCCAGCAAGTCAAGATTTCACCTGCTCAGCACATAAGCCAATTAGACTAAATTCCTGTTAATCTCCCAGTGTGCTGGAGGGAGTGAAGGAGAGAAGACTAAAAGTAACCCCTGATTTCAGCTCTAGATAACTTCAAACCGTACCTGACAAGTACTTTTTATTTTTTCAAATTCATTTTAAAATTTATTCTTAATTTTAATTTTATTTTTTAAAATAAGCTTTCTTGATTGCCTCCACTATCCCTCCCCCCACCAAACCCTCTCATATAACAAACGTAGACAGCAGACGGTGCTGTGAAGCATCTCCAACTTCCTTTCAGAAATCTCAAACTGAATGTCTTACACTTATCTCCGAAACAGAACTCATTTTCTTTCCTCCTAAAGCCTACTTTCACCGCCCCCCCCC
>WOXC01012320.1:0-21383 GCA_011680675.1 Gymnobelideus leadbeateri
GAGGCCCAAAAGGGCATTGAGGAGAAGAATGCCTTAAAAAGTCAAATTTGCCAGATGGAAAAAGAATCTCAAAAGTTCACTGTGGAGATTCATTCCTTCAGAGTTAGACTGGAGCAAATGGAAGCTAATGACTTTATGAGAAATCAAGATGCTGTTAAGCAGATCCAAACAAATGAAAGATTAGAAGGCAATGTGAAATATCTCCTGGGAAAAACCACTGACCTGGAAAATAGATCCAGGAGAGACAATTTTAAAATTATTGGACTACCTGAAAGCCATGATCAAGGAAAGAACCTAGAAATCACCCTTCAAGAAATTCTCAAGGAAAACTGCCTGATGTTTTAGATCCAGAGGGCAAAATAGAGGTTGAAAGAATCCACAGATCACCTTCTGAAAAAGATCCCAAAAAGAAACTCCCAGGAATATTATAGCCAGGTTCCATAATCCCCAGATCAAGGAGAAAATACTACAAGCAGCCAGGAAGAAACAATTTCAATATTGTGGAAACACAATCAGAATAGCCCAGGACCTGGCAGCTTCTACACTGAGGTATCGAAGGGCATGGAATATGATATTCCAGAGGGCAAAAGAACTGGGAATGAACACAAGGGTCACCTACCCAGCAAAACTGAGTATTTTGTTTCAGGGGAAAATATGGTCATTCAGTGGAATAGAGGACTTTCAAGCATTCTTGAGGAAAAAACAGAATTGAATAGAAAATTTGACATCCAGACACAAGAAGGAAGAGGTGCCTGAGAAGGTAATCAGGGAAAAGAAATCAAAAGGAACTTATCAAAGTTGAACTATTTACATTCCTATATGGAAAAGCAATAACTGTGAGTGATGATATCTTTATCACTATGAAAATAATGGAAGAAGGGTGTGTGGTCATATGAATACATATGTGAATGTGTGTGTATATGGTTACAGTTATATATGGATAGAGGGCATAGGTTGAATTTGTTGGGAAGGGAGAATACTCAAGGGATGAAATTATGAGGTGAGAGAGGAAAGTGTCAAGAGGAGATGGGGAGAGACAGGGTAGTGTAAATTATCCCATGCAGAAGAAGCAAGGGGAAGTGGTTGCAAAAGAGGGGGAGAATAAGGAAGGCTAAAAAGGCAAAACCACATTCAAACTGAATTTGGTTCAGGCAGAAAATTACATACATAGTAAATGGGATATCTCAACCTGCAGCAGGATAGGGGGAAGGGGGATGGGAGGAGGGATGATGGATGGGAGGGCATCCTTGGGGGGAGGGGTGGTTGGAAGTACCCACTATAAAAGAGGGACAGGATCATGTAGGGAATGGACCAGGTGGGGGGTGGGATGAGTGGAAGGGAATTATAAGCAGCCTTGTACAATATATCTACTATGATAATGTTTTGCATAACTAGACATGTACAACATATACTGAATTACTTATCTCCCAAGAGTGAATGGGTGACAAGGGAGGAAGGAAATGGATCTGAAATTTGAGGTCGTAACATTAAATGTTTCAAATATATATAAATACTATTATTAATACCCTTTTGCTTGTAATAGGGAGATAAGATGTGCAGGCATTGGGATGCAAAGACTCACCTTCCTCTAACGGAAAAGTCGATGGGGGTATGGGAGAAGGTATGGGAGAGAGCAGATTGGAGGAAGCGATATCTTGTGGGATTACTGTTCTGGGAGGTTGAGTAGGGGAATAATGGGGGGAAAATGATTGTAACTCAAAATCTGGTGGAAATGAATGATGTAAAACAGAAGTTAATAAAGCATTTGTTTAAAAAAAAGAGTACACTCAAACAATATGAAATAGATATTGATTGTTCTAAGTCATTAAGAAAATCTTAAATTAATTTCACGGCATATTTCTTGGGAGGGCTCAGAAGTATGACATCCATAAAGTAGTGTCTTCTGCTTTAGTGCATATCTGTGATTTCATCAATGGAGGAAACTGAAAATAGTTGTGAGAAATGATGAGGCATCATGCTTGTGAGTGGAAAGAGCCCTGAATTTGTGCTCTGAAGAATGGGGTTCAAATCCTGGCTCTTCCATTTGCAAATTGCATGCCTTTAGGAAAGTCATTTAGTCACTCTAGGTTGAAGTTTTCTAATCTGTAAAATGTGCAGGTGGGACTAGTTGACTTCTAGTATCCCTTCTAACTCAATCTGTGATCTCCCTTGAAATAAGGTTAAGCAAAACCATTTCGTGCTAGGGTGGCTAGGTGGAGCAGTGAGTAGAATACCACACCTGGAGTCAGGAGGACCTGAGTTCAAATGTGAACTCAGACACTTAACACTTACTAGCCTAGCCATGTGACCTTGGACAAGTCACTTAAAACCAATTGCCCTACCCTCCCCCCTCCAAAAAGCAAAAAAAAAAAAAAAAGTATTTGGTGCTTAAAGGTAATCAAACTTTTTTTTTTTTTTTAAGAGAGGCAAGTTTTAGTTACCTTAACAATTCACTTTTGTAAAAGACCAAATTTCCTAGAGGTGACTAGTTGAATGAGGTGTTGCTACTAGTCTTTGTTTTAAGATTTAAGGAGGCAGATGGGTTAAAAAGAAAAAAAAAAATCTTAGGCTTGAGAAATTTACAGTAAAGTTTCCCAGAATGCAAGAAGATATCAGTTGTTTGGCAGAGTTGTTTACAACTCTGAATTTTGCTTTAAAACAAAATTGAGAGACCTTTTACAAGGTGTGAAATAAGGATTAAGTTCTGAGCTGTCTTAGTGCCAAGGTAAGTAGAAGAAATTCACATTATGTACCAGTTGCTCCATCCAGCTGACTACAATTTGAATTTCATCATGGGCTTCAATCTCAGAGGATTTTATGTAGTGTAAAAATAAAATTGGTCTCTCAGAGATTTTCTAAGGAATTTCCTTTAGTATTAATGCAGTCCATTAAAAACGTGTCATGTACTATCAAATATCAAATGACTTTAGCAATAGCACTCAAAAGAAACATTCCTGTTGCATTTTACAAACTGCCCTGTTTGGCTGCAGAAATATCAGGATTCAAGCCAATAGAATGATCCAGGATTCAATCAATTAAATTCCATAAGTGTTTGTTTATGGCTTTTAATTTTTTTTTTTTTTTTTTTTTTTTGGTGTCAGGCACAATTCTGGTGGATACAAAGAAAGAAAAGGAAACATTTCCTGTCCACCAGAAGTTTACATTTTTCTGAGGGGATGGAGCTAAGATCACGGTCAAATGATCACTAGTGGGGGCCAGAATAGGGACACAGGAAGGGATCCTCTCCTAGCATGGAAATTTATCAGAAAATCCTCTTCCATGACTTAATTTTAGCTTAGTCACTGGTATTGCACCTTAGGTGTGCTGCCATCTGGTGGAAGTGGGGGTGGTTAGGGGCATGGCAGCAAGCACCTGGTCACATGGTTCAGGCTAGAAGGCAGGGTCTTAGAATTCAACAAACATTTATTAAGCATTTAATAGGATGTTCATGGCTCTATACTAGGTCATTACTTAGGGGAAATTTAGTGATGAAATAAGATACAATACCTGCCACTCAAAACTTATATTACAGTAGAGGGACTTGGGCTTTTGTAGGAGAAATAAGACATTTACACAAATAACTAAAATACAAATTAGAATAGAAGAAATGAAAAGAGGAAATCCAAAAAAAAAAAAGCTGTATGTGAGAAGGGAGAGACTATTTCCACTTGAAGTTCAAGGACCAGGTGACGATTGAGTTAGATCTTGAAAGAAGGAAACAAGAATTGGTGCTGGAGTAGAATGGAAGCTAGGTCACTCCAAAACCAAAGAGGTGAGAGGGGAAAGCACTAGAAAGGGGATAGTAAGTCCAAGTGTAACTGGAATTTACAGTGAGTGAAAGGAAGGGGGTTGACATATATGTATACATGTACACTCACACATGTGTGTATGTGTATATGTAGTTGGAAAGGTGATTAGAATTGAATTGTAGAAGGCTTTGAATGCCACTCTATGTACATTTTATTCTAAGTAGTCAGTACAGAACCACAGAAAGGTTCTGAGTGGGAGAATTCCAAAATCATACCTGTGACTTTGAAGACCATTTGAAGCACTCAAAACTCATCCCAAAGTTTTGTAATCAAGGATTTCTATTTTGTAAAAATCATGTATTAATAAAACAAATTTTTCTAATTTCTCTAACCCTAATCTTATCAATAAACTTTATTAGAATGTTAATTTTCAGGTTTCAAATTTCATTTTACTTGTTCCTTTTATTTTTTTTTTTATTGCGACTACTGATTTCAACATCTCTGTGTGTGCCCCCTGAGCTGTATAACTCTGGCCAGACATTTAATTTCTTTGAGTCTATTTACTCATTTGTAACATAGGCATGATAATAGCAACAGTCTCAAAAGTTGTTTTGAGGATTAAGTTAAATGATGTATGTAAAAGAATGTTGTTGGGGCAGCTAGGTGGTGCAGTGAATAGAGCACTGGCCCTGGAGTCAGGAGAACCCAAGTTCAAATCTAGCCTCAGACACTTTACACTTACTAACTGTGTGACCTTGGGCAAGTTACTTAACCCCAATTTCCCTGCCTTCCTCCCTCCAAAAAGACAAAAAATATTAGAATTGGGCAAAGGGCAACTAATGACGTCATGAGACATCAAAAAACAATACAAAGTCAAAAGAATTTTTAAAATTAAAGAAAATGTGAAATAGCTCATCAGAAAAGCAACTGACTTGGAAAATAAAGGAGAGATAGCATATGAACTTCCTGAATGCCATGATTAAAAAGAGCCTAGATAGATTTCAAGAAATTGTAAAGGAAAACTGCCTCAATATCTTACATCCAGAAAATAAAATAAAAATTAAAGGAATCTACCAATCACTTCCTGAAAGAGGTCCCAAATGAAAACCCCAGGAATAGTATAGTCAAATTCCAGAGTTCACATGTTAAAGTGTAAATATTGCAAGCAGCCAGAAAAAAAATAAATATTGTGGAGTCACAGTCAGGATAACACAAGATTTAACACCTTCTGTGTTAAATGTGTGGAGGACTCAGAATATGATACTATGGGAGGCAAAGGAGCTAGAATTACAACCAAGAATAACCTATCCAGTAAAACTGAGTGTAATCCTTCAGGGGAAAAAGTAGATATTTAATGAAATGGAGGAGTTTATTCCTGATGAAAAGATCAGAACTGAATAGGAAAATCTGACATTCAAATGCAAGACTCAAGAGAAGTGTAAAATGGCAAACGTGAAAAAGAAATCATGTGAGCCTCAATAAAGTTAAATTGTTCACATTCCCATTTGGGAAGATGATGCATGTGGTTGCTAAGAATTTTATCATTATTAGAGCAGTTAAAATAAGTCTTCATAAACTGAGGGCATGGATATGAGTCAATTATGTTGAAATAATCATTAAAAAATGAAGGGATGAGAGAAAGGGATGCACTGGGAGAAGGGGGAAGGGAGAGGAGGAATGAGGGAAATTTCATATTAAAAAAAGAAGCACAAGGAAGCACTTTTTACAGTGAAGGGGAAAACAGGATTCGTGGACAATATTTGAACACCATTTTCATCAGAATTGGTTCAAAGAGGGAAGAATAAAGAGAGGGAGGAGGAGGGAGAGGGGAAATGGGAAGAGGGGAGGGAAGAGGAGAGGAGTGTGAAAATCTATCTTACCCAAAACAGGGAAATAGGAGGGGAAGACAATAAGAAAAAGAGAGAAATAATGAAAGGAAGAATTGATTAATGGATGGAGTGGTGAAAAACAAAATAGACTTTTGAGAAGAGACAGAATAAAAAGAGAGAAAGATAAATATAAGAAAATATGAATGGAGGGAAATGCATACTTAATAATCATAACTGTGAATATAATTGAGATTGAGCTTACTCAAGTTGGAAGTGGATAGCAGAATGGATGAGAAATTAGAATTTAATAATTGTTTACAAGAGAAACAATTGAAACAGAAAGACACAGAGTTAAAATTAGTGGCTATAGCAGAATCTATCATGTTTCAGCAAAAGGAAAAAGGCAGAGGTAGAAATCATGATCTCAAAGGAAAAGCAAAAATAGACCAAATTAAAATAAATAATCAAGGAAACTATTTTGTGATAAAATGTATCATAGACAATGGAGTAATATAAAAAAATTGCAGCAGGTTTCTTTGGCAAAGGTCTCTTTTCTCAAATATATAGGAAACAGATTCAAATTATTGAAAAAAAAATAAGAACCATTCCCCAACTGACAAATTGTCAAGAGATGTGAACAGGCCGTTTTCAGAAAAAGAAATCAAAACCATCCATAGTCATATGAAAATATGTTTTAATCACTATTGAATAGAAAAACACAAATTAAAACAGCTCTGAAGTACCACCTCACACCTACCAGAAACAACAAATGTTGGAAGGAATGAGGGAAAATATGTACACTACTGAACTCCTGGTGGAGTTGTGAACTGGTAGAACTATTCTTGAAGATAATTCGGAACTATGCCCAAAGGACTACAAAGCTATGTATATCCTTTGACCCAGCAATACCATTACTACATATGTACCACAAAGATATCGAAGAAAAAGGAAAAGGACCTATGTGTATAAAAATATTTAACACAACTCTTTTTGTGGTGGCAAAGAATTAGAAATTGACGGAATGTCCATCTGAACAAGTTATGGCATGTGATTGTGATGAGGTACTATTGTTCTAAAAGAAATGACAATGGGGATGGTTTCAAAAAAACATGGGATGACCTATATGGACTGATAAAAAGTGAAGTGAGCAGAACCTAGAGATCATTGTACAAAGTAGTAAAGATGAACTATGAAAGATTTAGCTTCTATGATCAATATAATGATAAAAAAACTACAAAGGATTCATAAGGAAACATGCTATCTACCTCCAGAGAAGACTGATGTACTCTGAGTACAATTTGAAATATAGTTCTTACTGTCTTTTTTTTCTTGCTTTTTGTGATATGGTTAATATAGAAATATGTTTTGCATGAATTCACACATCACTGATACCATTTGTTTATCTTCCCAGTGGTGGGGGGGGCATGTGGAGTGTGAGAAAGAATTTGGAACACAAATTTAAGAAAAAAAGGAATGTTTAAAATAAAACTTTTTAAAAAATAAATTGATATAAATGAAACGGGAAAACAGTCTATAAAGGTGGTAGGAAAGACCTAGAGGATAGAGCATCTCAGTACTCATGAATATTCCAATTAATGGTTTTTTCCTTGGACTTAGTAAAACCACTGAGCCACTGGTCAAATTTGTCTTCAACCTGTGGGCAAAATAGCAGAGAACAAGGTTATAGAATATAGAACCAAGAAAAATAGATGTTTGCTATATTAGGTGGGGAGGGACCAGGGACATAAAATCTTAGAGCTGGTAGGAAACTCAAAAGTCAGCTAATCTAGCCCATTCCTAGGAAGGACTTCTTTCTACACTATCCTAACCAAGAGATCCTCCAGGCTTTGCTTAAAAGCCTCAAAGAACAAGCAACTTATTACATTTCACATTTGAACAATGCTAATTATCAGGATTCTTTTTCTTATGTAGTGCTGAAATTTGCCTTGCTTTAACTTCTAATCATTGCTCTTGGTTATTTTCTCTGCCTGTGTAGCACTGTTCTACCCATCACTTTGCTCATACATATACTAGAACTAAGAAATAGAGTCAACTTTCTTGTTTCCTTGGCATTTTAGGAGCAGTGAGAAATTCATACAAAAATCTTTGAATTTTATAAGACAAATATGAAATATTTGTATTTACAAATGACATTTGTCTAATAATTTGAATGTATTCTAGTCCTATGATCTCATAAATAAAGTTGTCTTAAACAGCATAGTCTCAAAATTCAGGAAATCTCACACTTTTTAACTTTAAAAATTTAAGTCCATCTTCTGATCCATTACTAATTTGCATAAAAGGACTAAGAAAAATGATATTCTTCAAAATGGTTTTAAATATGTTGACATTCTATAACAAATGAGGCCTAATCTTGTCCTAGAACATAAATCATGTCTCCTTGTTCTTGCAAATTCAGGAGTTTCCCCCATGCAGCAATTAGAGTTAAAAACCAGAGCAAGGCAAGAACCAATTAACCAGCCAACCAACCCCTATGGCTTCTAAAGGGTCTGCCTGCAGTCATTCACATATCTTTTCCATGTTCCTCATGTCATGAGTTCCACTATTCCTAAACTTGTAGACAGAATTCTATCCTTTGATGTATGGGCTTTAATATGCATTTCCCTCTTCATAGCTTATAGTGAAATGTTCTGTATATGTTTTGTTTCAGAACACTTTCTGCTGTTAAATCTTTGGTATGTCCAGTTGACATCTCCCCATTATTATTATGACTCCCTCTGAACAATTCAATTAAACAAACCTATATTTGGTCTCTATTTTGTATGAGGCCCTCTGAGCAATGATCTGAGGAGTCTACAATGATAAGTATAAGAAACCTACAATGTAAAATTGATAAAGAATTACTAAAAAAGAAATGAAGGATTTCATCAATGTAAGATCTAAAAGGTAAATTAACTGATTATGCAGCAAAAAGGAAAAACAACTGGGAAGCCTATGTGCTGGTAAAGAGAAAGCAAAGGAAAGCCACAGCCAGGTTCTGTGGATGCCCTCTGGAAAACTTTTGGAGGAAATGACTGAATGAGTATTTATTATGTTCTTCCTCATGGATTAGAGTCTCCAGGATCAGCAGACATGGATGAATTATATATGCATCACTGGAGAGAACAGCCACATAGATGAGATCATAAATACATTTGAGCATTGAATACCTGATTATCATCAATGCATGGTGTTCATCTCTGGGGAGACAAAAAAAATAGTTACTGCCCTTTAGAAACTTATATTATAATTGGTAATACAAAATTCACACAGATAAGTATAATTCATAGTGGGATATGATGCAAAGGCAAAGACAACATATGATAAAGTTCTTTAGGGATTTTAGGAAAGATTAAAGTGATTGTTGAAGGAGAGTCTGGAAGGAGGACCATTATGAGTTCACAGAGCTTACACTATAGTGATGACAGTAGAGAAGAAAAGAAAATGATGACTTCTCATTCAATGATCACTCTGTAATAGTAAGCCTAAGGAACTGGGAAAATAGTGGTATCATTATCAGAACTGAGAAAGCTATGAAGAAGATCTAGCTTTGGTTTCGGAGAAGGTCCTAGAAAAGAAATCAGAGGAAGACGATGGGGCAGTGGGAGATAATAAATTTGGTTTCAGAAATCTTGAGTTAGAGGCACCAAAAAGACATCCAGATAGAGTTATTTATCCAAGTAGTTATAAATGTGGGACATGCTATAGTCCAGAGGTGAGAGGCATTATCAGTTTAGTAAAAGTTAGGTGTTTGGGGATGCATTCTGCCACCAGATGAATTTTTCCTAAAGTAATGTTTTTAGCTTGCCACTTCTTAGTTCAATACAAGTTGATGTTTTCCCATTGCCTACCCAAATGTCTCATATTGACACCATGCGAAACTTACATTTTCTATCTGCCCCAACCTACCTTTCTGATCTTATCTCCCTCCCTCTCTTTTAATGGAGTGTGTACCTTGATAAACTAATCATTTGATATTCTCTGAACTTGTCTCATGATTGACTGCTTATTATTTCTGATTCATTTTCCTTTGCATTGAGCTGATATTCTCTTCTCACATCTATGCTCATGAAAATTCTCTTCATCTCTCAAGGTATAGATCATAAAGCACCTATTAAATGAAGCCTTCCTTGATGAAGTCATTTGATCTCTCCTTCCAACCTCATAATGCACTTAATTGCAACATTCTAATGGCAGTAATGATATACAGTTAATTACTTCCATATAGAATCATAGCCCTAGAGCTGGTTGGGGCTTTAGAGGTTATCTAGTATAAATTCTTTATATTGCAAATGAAGAAAAAAGGCTAAGTATGTTAAGTGACTTGCCCAAGGTCATACAGGGAGTTTGTATCAGAGGCAAGATATGAACCCAACTCCTCTGATTCCAGAGCTAGTGCTCTTCCCACTGTATCACACTTTTACCCATCTCCTGCTAATTTGATTTTCAAGTTCAACAAATATTATTAAGCCTATACTATATAAAGAACATTATGCTAAATGTTAGGAAATATAAGGCTCTGCTACCACCTCTGCAAGTATTTACTTTGTATTTATTTTATAAACCATTATGTGGTTTACATCTATGTATATGATAGTATGATATTTACTCCAATAGGATGTATTCCTTGAGAATAGAACTGTTTCACATTTTTTCTCTGTACACAGAACACCTAGCACAGTGTCTGACAGCCAATTAATAAATTCCTGTTGACTGATAAAAATAAATTTGGATTGGGCACGATGTTCCCATGAAGCATAATCTAATTGGTTATGACAAGTCAGATAACAATAATTTAATATAAATTAAATAATAGAAATACCAAAAAGTGAACCAGCAGCCTCTTAAAGAATATAATTCAGCTATTTTTTCCTTTTCACTTCTTACTAGAGATGCAACTGTACTTTCCCAGTCAGTCTTCTAGAGATTATTCATCATTTCATTCAAAGGCAAAAATGTGATTATTTATACAAATAGGAAGGAGGTTGAGAGAATGGGTATTTTAACTCAACTTGACATGACTTTGAATATCACTATGGACAAAAAAAATGATTAGATAGACTAAAAAAATTGAATGACATCAAAAGATATAAAACCATCAAGAGCATAGGGTGAAAAGAGTCTTTCCCCTAAAATCTTGGCATGCTAGATAGCATTATTTAAAACTAGAGTGGTATAAGACCACTTTATAGAAGATCGTAAACATATGGACTTCATTATCCTAAAATGTTAGGCCAAAAATATAATATTAGATCTACAATGGATTTTTCAAGGAGGATATGGATAGTCATGATACGTCTTTAACCTTCTAACATCAAAGTCAATGATCTTTGAAAATTGTCTATTATGTAGACATGTTCTCGTATAAAATATATCTTAGTTCTATTGATAGAGGCAGAATTCTGAACTGAATGAATTGGTCTGGTCTAAAACCATACTCCTCATGTTTTTGGACTAGTAATATGCTTTTCCTAATAACAATATGGCCCTAGGTCTTTTCAACCCCTATTTCTCCAGTCTTTTCATATTTTGCTTTACATCCTTGCCTCAGTGACTGACTGTCTGATCCCTGCTCCTGTTTCAGGCAACTTCACCTTTGCCTCACCCTGCTTTGAACTCTGATTTTTTAGTTACTGAGATTGGTTCCCTTCAGCCTTGTTTCTTCTCAGGCCTGTATGAACTTTGATCTCTTAGCTATTGATCCAACTCCTGCAGGAACTTACTGTTTACCTCCACCTTATCCCAACCCCAATTTCCAATCAGTTAGACCCAGTAGCAATATGAGAAACTTAGTACCTCATGGGTACTAAGTTATATCACTCATTATTGCTCTTTTGTAGCTATTCCACTCCCCCCACCCCAGTCCAGCTGATTTTATCTGCAACAAGATAATGCCAACATGACCATGTCTCTGTTAAGTACTATACAAACCACTCTGAACAAACCTGCTTCCTTCTACTAATGGTACATAAGACAAAGTAGGTCTTGTTATAATTCACCCAAACCACATTTGTTTTAGTCTGGTGGTTATTACACTGTAACTGAATCGGCCAACCTTATAAGATCCAGATGTGAACTGTCAAAGCAAACATATTTGTTATAGCCATATAAAGGGAAAGGGGGCACAGAAATTGTCTTGGGTTTTTAGAAGAAACAATCTGCTGATGCTTCTAAAGAACTGACTGAGACTCCCTAACTCCAAAATCATTTCTTGAATAAAACTGAAGAAAAATGGTACAGCTGGAATCAGAAGACATGGGCTCAAGGCTTAGCTTTGCCACTTAATTGCTGTGTGCCCTTGAGCAATACCCATAGACTGCCAATGAGCCTTGGTTTCCTCATCTGTAAAATGGGGATAATACCTAATTTTTCTAATTTGTTGGGGTTGTTACGATGTTCTAATGAAGTAATATGTGAAACATTTTAGAATTACTATGCAAATGTATTATTATGCTGGTTTTCTTTTTTTTTCTACCTTCTAATTATACCTTTTTGCCCCTCAGTAAATATTCTGGGCATAATTATCTTACAGTATTCTACTGCTATGACATAGCTTCACTACAGGCAACACACATAGGAAGGAAGCCAGTTAAGTCACCTTTTTGTGGACTTCTGTAATATCATAACCTAAGTTACAGCATTTCAATTACCTAAAAGAACCAGGTACATTAGGAGATATTTATATCTCCTCAGTTCTTATTTCAATCTTTTCCCAAGTTTACTGAAAGCAACCAGTTCCTTAATTTCAAGTATGAGAGCAAAATGTTGCAAAGGAAAATTATATCAGAAGGAAAAAGAAACATACTAGAATAATTTATTAGTCCAGAAGATAATATGTAAATATGCAAAGTCATTTAGGATCCTGACCATGGAGACATCTCTAATGGGGACTCCCCATCCCAGGCTGGGTCTTGGAAGTTCACTCCTTTGTGTCAATTCTCTGTTGTTTAAAAGAGGAAAGGAAAGATTTTTTTGTCACTCTCTCCTTTCTCTTCTGCCATTCCTTCTAGTTCCACTATACAGACATACAGTCTGTCACTTTCTCAGATGAGATCAGGCTGGGATGATTCTACCTCTCCACTGTCAAATGAGGAAAATTAAAGCTTTAAAGCTTCTCTCTCTCTCTCTCCCTCTCTCTCTCCCTTTGTCTCCATTTCCATCCCCCCTCCCTTCCCCTATCCTGTTCTTTCTCCTCAGTTAACTCAAAGGGAAAAGGATGAGAGAAAGTTCCTTACATCCCACTGATTCTTACATTACCTTTTTTCCCAAACACTTTATTAACTTCTGGTTTGCATCATTCATTTCCAACAGATTTTGAGTTACACTTTTTCCCCATTTTCCCCTACCCACCACCCCAGAATAACAGTCCCACAGGATATCCCCTCCTCCAATCTGCTCTCTCCCATATCTTTGTCCATACTCCTTTCAACTTTTCCAGTAGGGCATGGTAAATCTCTATGTCCCAATGCCTGTATATCTTATTTCCCAATTATATGTAAAATAGTATTTATAATAGTATTTATATATTTTTAAACATTTGATTTAAAACCTCGAATTCCAGATTCATTCCCTTCTTCCCTTGTCACCCACCCTTACTGGGAAGATAAGCAATTCAGTATATGTTGTACATGTGTAGCTATGCAAAACATTACCATAGTAGATACATTGTAAAAGGCTGACTATATTTCCCTCCCTACTATCCCACCTCTCACTTGGTTTATTCTCTACTTTGATCCTGTCCCATTTCAAAAGTGGGTGCTTCCCTCCCCTTCCATCATCCCCCCTCTCATTCCCCTTCCCCCTACTCTCCTGCAGGATGAGATATCCCATTTAATGTTTATGTCATTCTCTCCCTGAGCCAAATTCAATGAGAATAAGGTTTCACCTTTTTGCCGTCCTATTCTTCTGCTCCATTGTAACCATTTTCTCTTGCCTCCTTTATATGAGATAGTTTACCCCATTCTGTCTCTCCCCGTCTGCTCTCGTTATGTTCCTCTCTCACCTCTTAATTTCACCCCTTAAGTATCATCCCTTCCTACTAAATCCGACCTGTGCCCTCTATCTATGTATACCTGTAAACATATCTCTCCTGGATCTATTTTCCAGGCCAGTGGTTTTTTCGATGAGATATTTCACATTGCCTTCTATCCTTTCATTTGTTTAGATTTGTTTAACAGCATCTTGATTTCTCCTAAAGTCACTAGCTTCCATTTGCTCCAGTCTAATTCTGAAGGAATGATTCTCCTCAGTGAGCTTTTGAGATTCTTTTTCCATCTGGCAAATTTGGCTTTTTAAGGCATTCTTCTCCTCATTGCCTTTTTGAGGCTCTTTTGCCATTTGAATTAGTCTATTTTTAAGGTGTTATTTCCCTCAGTCAGGCTGTTGACTCTCCTTTCATAATTTTCTTGCATTGTTCTCAATTCTCTCCCCAATTTTTCCTCCACTTCTCTAATTTGCTTCTTTTTTTTAAATTTTTTATTATTAGTTTATTAGTTTAGTTTCAGTTAACAAGATTAAATTCCATAGTTCCTTGATTTTCAAATTTCCTTTACTTCCCTCCCCCCTCCCCTCACGGCAGCATATAGTACAGTATAGGGTCTGCAAATGCATTCATATTAGACATTATTCCAGTTACAAAGGCATATTGTACTAGGTGGGATGAAAGATGGTAAGGAAGAAATAAGACCAAACAATGAGAAGAACAAGATCATTTAGTTTGCTTCCATCAGGATTCAGGCTCAGTTCTTAATAGTTATATCTCTGGATGGCGCATTTCTCACTTTCTTGAGTCATTCAGGATTAACTTATATCACTGCATTTCTGAAAAGAGTCCAGTCTGTCATAGTTGGTCATCACAGATATGGTATGTCTGTGATTGTATACAAATTTCTTCTGATTCTACTCTTCTCGCTCAGCATCAGTTTGTATAAGTCTCTCCAGGTAATTGTGAAATCCATCACCTCCTTGTTTCTTATAGCACAATAATATTCCATTACATTCATATACCACAACTTGTTTAGCCATTCCCCAATTGATGGGCACCCCCTTTAGTTTCCAATTCTTTGCAACCACAAAAAGGGCTGCTAAAAATATTTTTGTACATATGGGTCTTCCTCCCACATCTATGATCTCTTTGGGATATAACCCTAGAAGTGGTATTGTTGGGTCAAAGGGTATGAAATTATTTATAATCCTTTGGGCATAATTCCAGATTGCTCTCCAGAATGGCTGGATAAGTTCACAACTCCACCAGCAATGTATTAGCGTTCCAATTTGTCCACATCCTCTCCAGCATTTGTCACTTTCTTGTTTTTTCATCTTAGCCAATCTGACTGGAGGTATGTGGTATCTCAGAGTTGTTTTGATTTGCATTTCTCTAATTAATAGTGATTTAGAGCATTTCTTCATATGCTTATAGATATCTTTAATTTCTTTCTCTGAAAACTTCCTATTCATATCCTTTGACCATTTCTCAATTGGGGAATGACTTGTATTCATATAGATTTGGCTCAATTCTTTATAAATTTTAGAAATGAGTCCTTTATCAGAGACACAAGTTGTAAAAATTCTTTCCCAATTTCCCACCTCCCTCTTGATCTTGGTTACATTGGCTTTGTTTGTACAGAAGCTTTTCAATTTAATGTAATCAAAATTATCCATTTTGCATTTTATAATGCTCTCTAATTCTTGTTTGGTCCTAAAGTCTTCCCCTCTCCACAGATCTATCAGGTAAACTATTCCTTGCTTTCCCAAATTGCTTACAGTATCATCCTTTACACCTAGATCATGCACCCATTTAGACTTGATTTTGGTATATGGTGTTAGATAGTGATCTATGCCCACTTTCTGCCATACTGTATTCCAGTGTTCCTAGCAGTTTTTGTCAAATAGTGCATTCTTATCCCAAAAACTGGGGTCTTTGGGTTTATCGAACAATAGATTACTATATTCATTAACTGCTGGGTCTCCTGCACCTAATCTATTCCATTGATCCACTACTCTACTCCTCTGCCAGTACCAAGCAGTTTTGATGACTGCTGCTGTATAATACAGATTAAGATCTGCATAGCTAGTCCACCTTCCCTAGCATTTCTTTTCATTAATTCCCTTGATATTCTAGACCGTTTGTTTTTCCAAATAAATTTTGTTATTATTTTGTCTAACTCTACAAAGTAGTTTTTTGGTAAATTGATTGGAATGGCACTAAATATATAATTAATTTGGGTAAAATTGTCATTTTTATTATATTAGCTCGACCCAGCCACGAGCAATTGATATTTTCCCAACTATTTAGATCTGTTTTTATTTGTGTGAGAAGTGTTTTGTAGTTGTGATCATATAGATTCTGGGTTTGTTTTGGTAAGTAGATTCCCAAATATTTTATAATGTCTACAGTGACTTTAAATGGGATTTCTCTTTCTATCTCTTGCTGTTGAGTTTTATTAGAGATGTACAGGAATGCTGTGGATTTATGCGGGTTTATTTTATATCCTGCAACTTTGCCAAATTTATTTATTGTCTCAAGTATTTTTTTACTTGATTCTCTAGGATTCTCTAAGTATATCATCATATCATCTGCAAAGAGTGACAGCTTGGTCACTTTTTTGCCTAATTTGATTCCTTTGATTTCTTTTTCTTCTCTAATTGCTACTGCTAACGTTTCTAGTACCAGATTGAATAAGAGGGGTGATAGTGGACACCCTTGTTTCACTCCTGATCTTATTGGAAAGGCTTCTAGTTTATCCCCATTGCATATAATACTTGCTGATGGTTTTAAATAGATTCTAGCAACTATTTTAAGGAAGGCTCCATTTATTCCTATACTTTCTAGTGTTTTTAATAGGAATGGATGTTGTACTTTGTCAAAAGCCTTTTCTGCATCTATTGAGATGATCATGTGGTTTCTGCTAGTTTTATTGTTGATATGCTCAATTATACTGATGGTTTTCCTAATATTAAACCATCCTTGCATTCCTGGAATGAATCCTACCTGATCAGGGTGCATTATTTTTGTGATAAGTTGTTGGAGTCTTTTGGCTAATATTTTATTTAGAATTTTTGCATCTAGATTCATGAGGGAAATTGGTCTATAATTTTCTTTCTCTGTTTTATCTCTTCCAGATTTAGGAATCAGTACCATATTTGTGTCATAGAAAGAGTTTGGTAGGACTCCTTCTTCACTAATTTTCCCAAATAGTTTGTAGAGTATTGGAATCAGTTGTTCTTTAAATGTTTGATAGAATTCACTAGTAAACCCATTTGGCCCTGGAGATTTTTTCCTAGGGAGTTCATTGATGGCTTGTTTGATTTCTTTTTCTGAGATGGGGTTATTTAGGTAATTCACTTCCTCTTCAGTTAATCTGGGCAATTTGTGACTTTGTAAATATACATCCATTTCACTAAGATTGTCATATTTATGTGCATACAATTGGGAAAAATAATTCCTCATTATTATTTTGATTTCCTCTTCATTAGAGGTAGATTCCCCCTTTTTATTTTTGCTACTCATAATTTGGTTTTCTTCTTTCTTTTTTTTTTATCATATTGACTAAGGTTCTATCAATTTTGTTGATTTTTTCATAGAACCAGCTCTTAGTTTTTTTTTTTTCTCTTTAAACAAATACTTTATTAACTTCTGTTTTACATCATTCACCTCCGCCAGATCTTGAGTTACAATCATTTTCCCCCCATTATTCCCCCACCCAACCTCCCAGAACAGCAGTCCCACAAGATATCGCCTCCTCCAATCTGCTCTCTCCCACACCTTCTCCCATACCCCCATCGACTTTTCCACTAGAGGAAGATGAATCTTTGTGTCCCAATGCCTGCACATCTCATCTCCCAATTATAGGCAGAAGAGTATTAATAATAGTATTTATATATATATTTGAAACATTTAATGTTACGACCTTGAATTTCAGATCCATTTCCTTCCTCCCTTGTCACCCATTCCCTCTGGGGAGATAAGCAACTCAGTATATGTTGTACATGTCCAGCTATGCAAAACATCACCATAGTAGATATATTGTACAAGGCTGCCCACAATTCCCTCCCACTCATCCCACCCCCCACCTGGTCCACTCCCCACACGATCCTGTCCCTCTTCTATAGTGGGTCCCCCCAACCTCCCCTCACCCCAAGGATGCCCTCCCATCCATCATCTCTCCTCTCATCCCCCCTCCCCCATCCTGCTGCAGGTTGAGATATCCCACCCAGTATGCATGTCATTTTCTCCCTGAACCAAATTCAATGTGAATGTGGTTTTGCCTTTTTAGCCTTCCCCATTCTCCCCCTCCTTTGCACCCACTTCCCCTACATGAGATAGTTTACCCTACCATGTCTCTCCCCATCTCCTCCTGCCACTTTCCTCTCCCACCTCACAACTTCATCCCCTGAGTACTCTCCCTTCCCAACAAAATCAACCCATGCCCTCCATCCATATATAACTGCAACCATATACACACACATTCACATATGTATTCGCATGACCATACCCCCTTCTTCCATTATTTTCATAGTGGGAAAGATATCATCAGTCACAGACATTGCTTTTCCATATAGGAATGTAAATAGTTCAACTTTGATGAGTTCCCCTTGATTTCTTTTCCCTGATTACCCTCTCAGGCATCTCTTACTTCTTGCGTCTGGATGTCAAATTTTCTATTCAACCCTGGTTTTTTCCTCAAGAATGCTTGAAAGTCCTCTATTCCACTGAATGACCATATTTTCCCCTGAAACAAAATACTCAGTTTTGCTGGGTAGGTGACCCCCGGGTTCATTCCCAGTTCTCCTGCCCTCTGGAATATCATATTCCATGCCCTTCGATCCCTCAATGTAGATGCTGCCAGGTCCTGGGCCATTCTGATTGTGTTTCCACAATATTGAAATTGTTTCTTCCTGGCCGCCTGTAGTACTTTCTCCTTGATCTGGGGATTCTGGAACCTGGCCATAATATTTCTGGGAGTTTTCTTTTTGGGATCTTTTTCAGGAGGTGATCTGTGGATTCTTTCAACCTCTATTTTGCCCTCTGGATCTAAAACATCAGGGCAGTTTTCCTTGAGAATTTCCTGAAGGGTGATTTCTAGGTTCTTTCCTTGATCATGGCTTTCAGGTAGTCCAATAATTTTTAAATTGTCTCTCCTGGATCTATTTTCCAGGTCAGTGGTTTTTCCCATGAGATATTTCACATTGCCTTCCAATCTTTCGTTTGTTTGGATCTGCTTAACAGCATCTTGATTTCTCATAAAGTCACTAGCTTCCATTTGCTCCAGTCTAACTCTGAAGGAATGAATCTCCTCAGTGAACTTTTGAGATTCTTTTTCCATCTGGCAAATTTGACTTTTCAAGGCATTCTTCTCCTCATTGCCCTTTTGGGCCTCCTTTGCCATTTGAGCTAGTCTATTTTTTAAGGTGTTGTTTTCCTCAGTCAGGCTGTTGACCCTCATTTCATACTTTTCCTGCATCCTTCTCATTTCTCTTTCTAATTTTTCCTCCACTTCTCTTATTTGATTTCTAAAGTCCTCCTTAAGGTCCTCTATGGCCTGCAACCCACTCATGTTTTCCCCTGGGGCTTTTGGAGCAGGACTTCTGACCTCACAGTCCTTTTCCCGCTCTATGCCCCCAAAATAGGAGTCTAGGGTTGCATTTTTCTGTTTCCTTTGCCTTGGCATGTTGCCACTTAATTACTTGACTTTTGGGCTTGTTGCCACACTATGGCTTTAAGGCCAGATAGAGGAATTTTCGTCCCAAACGTGTGGGGCAACTTCCGTTTCTGGCAAGCTGTAAACCCACCCACTTCCACCCTAGATCACAATCCAGATCCAGGGAGGTTAAAGCAAGAGCGATTACCCCCCAAGACTGATCGCTGGATCTCCCCACGATTTGTAGGCTGGGAGCCAGAAATGCCTCTGAAAACTACACAGTGGCTTGTCTCCTCAGCAGCTTCTAGCCCCCAGGGGAGGGAGCTGACGCATTCCCCAAATACAGGTCCCAAAGTCCACAGGACACTAACCTCTTACTTTGTCCTAGGCAAGTCTATGTTGATAATTCTGGCGTCTCCACAGTTCCTGGTGTTCTGGGGTTCCTCCAGCTGGCTGCTGGCCCTGCCGCCCTGGGGCTAAAACCTTGGCTCACGTGGACCTGGGCTCGGCTCCTGCGCTCTGCCGGCTCCCAGACCACTGCGCTGGTCCTTCCTGCAGGGTGCTGGGCTGTCCTCAGCGGGAGGTTAGCTTCTCTGTGTCGTTCTGTGGGTGCTGGGGCTCCAGAAGATTTTCAGAGTCCTTTTTTACATAGTTTGTGGAGAATCTGGGGGCAGAGAGGCTTGGACGAGCTGTTTCTACTCCGCCATCTTGGCTCCGCCCCCCCCCAGCTCTTAGTTTTATTTATTAATTCAATAGTTTTCTTAATTTCAATTTTATTAATCTCTCCTTGGTTTTCAATATTTCTAATTTAGTACTAAATTGGGGATTTTCAATTTGTTCTTTTTCTAACTTTTTCAATTGCATGTCCAATTCATTGACCTCCCTTCTCTCTGCTTTAATTAAGTATGCACTCAGGTATATAAAACTTCCCCTGAGAACTGCCTTTAGTGCATCCCACAAATTTTGGTATGTTGTCTCATGATTATCATTCTCTTGAATGAAATTATTGTTTCTTTAATTTCTTGTTTGACCCACCAATTTTTTAGGATTAAATTGTTTAATTTCCAATTAGTTTTTAGTCTATCTTTCCCTGGCCCTTTATTGCATAAAATTTGTATTGCATCATGATCTGAGAATGATGCACTTAAGATTTCTGCCTTTCTGCACTAGATTGTGAGGTTTTTATGCCCTAGTACATGGTCTATTTTTGAGTATGTACCATGTACTGCTGAAAAGAAAGTAAATTCCTTTTTATCCCCATTCAGTTTTCTCCAGAGATCCATCATATCTAGTCTCTCTAGGATTCTATTCACCTCCTTAATCTCTTTCTTGTTTATTTTGAGGTTAGATTTATCGAGTTCAGAGAGGGGAAGATTAAGGTCCCCCACTAGTATAGTTTTGCTATCTATTTCTTCCTCTAATTCCTTTAACTTCTCCTCTAGGAATTTGGATGCTATACCACTTGGTGCATATATATTAAGTAGTGATATTGCTTCATTCTCAGTGGTGCCTTTTAGTAGGATATAGTTTCCTTCCTTATCTCTTTTAATTAGATCTATTTTTGCTTTTGCTTTATCTGAGATAAGTATTGCTACCCCTGCTTTTTTTACTTTAGCTGAGGCATAATAAATTTTACTCCAACCTTTTACCTTTACCCTGTGGGTATCCCTTTGTTTCAAATGTGTTTCTTGTAGACAGCATATTGTAGGATTATGGTTTTTAATCCATTCTGCTATCCGCCTCTGTTTTATGGGAGAGTTCATCCCATTCACATTCACAGTAATGATGACTATCTGTCTCTTCCCCTCCATCCTATTCCCTCCCCTGTTTATGTTTTTGTTTCTTCCTTCTCCCTTCCCCTCCTTGAAGTTTTCCCTTTTGACTGCCCCCTCCCTCAGTGTTCCCACCCAGTGACCCCCCTTCTTAACCTACCCTCTCCCCTTACTACTATTTCCCTCCCTTATAATCCCTCCCTTTAGTCTCCTCCTTTTCACCCCCCTTACCCTCCCACTATCTATAGGACACAATAAATTTTTATACTTATCAGAGTAAATTACTCCCTGTTTGATTCCAAACCAATGAGAGTAAATTTCAAACAGTGCTCCTCTCCCTCCCTCCTTTTCCTCTATTTAACGAATTTATGTTTCTATTCATGTTAGAATCTT